>CM075937.1:6626942-6944780 GCA_038030265.1 Corythucha ciliata | reverse complement strand
GCGCCTTTGAAAGGCGCTCGTCCAAGTTGCTGATGGCTATAGAAGAAGCAAGCAGCGTGCAGCCAACATTTGCATTTTTTTTTTTACTTTCTCTTTCTCCTAATCGATAGGTAAAAGGGCCAGGGCAGGGGAATATTGGCGTGATGGTTCCTTGTTTATTGGGAATAGGTCAATCGCTTTGTGTTCGTGTAAGGATCATGCCTGGAAAACAAAGTGTTTTGTATAAATATAAATATTTGGAGCCTCTGTGCGTGTTGAATCGATACCACTAAAGTATCGATACTTCTGAATCAATACCAAGTACTTTTGTTATCGGTAGTTTTGGTAAGGAACCTTTAAAGACGAGTAGACGCATACGGCGCCATGTTCGTTCGTATCAGTTTAATAAGAATGGTTGGGGGTGGTTTGTTGAGCTCCATGAAGCATCAACAAAAGGTGGATTTTATAAGACTGATAATTGATAAGAGCGAACATGGCGTCTGTGGTTTTACCTGTCTGATTATAGGTTCTCTAGTTTTGGTATCGATACCGAGTACATATCGATACCATAAACAAGTTATATGAGTATCGATACTTTTCTTCCGATACCAAGTAGCATTCGATACTTCAAATGAGTAAAGTAACGATGCTTTATTGGTGTCGATTCAACACTAAACACAACTAGGCTTTGGACATTCTGGGAGACAAATCTGACTTCCCCCAGAATTCTGTTGTAACCCCCAGCTTTGATTTCTATAGACGCGAGCCCTCCAGTCGCTTCCTCCCGCTCATCACCAACAACATCTCAGACACCGCCAGACGCTACTCTGGACACTTTCCCCAGTTGGCTTGCCACGGTCGTTATTGGTTGGGCCGTCACAGTACCTGAAGTTCGTGTCTTTGCCCTACGACTCGCGGGACATGTGGCGTCCACTGAGCGAGGCTTCCACGCTCTCTCCAACGACGGAGTCGCCAACAATTTGGTCGCTCTGGCTCGGTCAACTCGACTGTCCGACGAGAGCGGCACCACTTCTCACAATAAATTTTCAGTCACTTTGAGTTTCGTCGAATTAGTTAAATCGCTCAGCTCTCACAGCGTTGGAATGCAATTCATTTTGAAACAAGGTGAAAACCTTTTTAAGACTCAAATCCTGACATTTATTTTAACGATTTTCCACAAAATTCTAGATCTATGGCGAGATGTACTAGGCATCGCTCTTTCCAGCCGTAGTATTTACGCGTTGAAGTCAGCCTGGACTTGTGCCTCATCGATAGCGTTTTTTCTAATGAAATCAAACTCCGAACTGTGTAAAAACATAATCACAAGTGCCTTTTCTCTGAAATTCTCGAATGGAGTTTGTTTGGCGTACGGTCAGTTGGACAACCCGATGCCATTTGGAGAGACTTCCTCCTTGAAAAGTAGCTGGGATAGAGACGTGGAGACATCTTTAAACGCTGTAAAATTAGCTTACACCCTTGTTACGTCACTGTTGGACCGTGGTATCGATCAACGCGACCTACTGTCGCTGTTTGAAAAAAGCCAGTTGGACAAATGGATTTGGACAGAGCTCCACCACGGTCAAAATATTGAGGTACGTTGACCTTTCTATGACGTTTAAAACATTCGTCGAAATTCAACGAACTTCTTTTGTACAGTTGTTGAGGGCGGCGTCAAAATTGAACTGCCTGTACAATATCCTTCACATTGAACATTTTCAACCCGGATTCACGTCGGATCTAAAAGCTCGACTCATGACCAAACTTGTATCCCAGCACTCCTACTTGTTGGTTCACCGTCATTTGTTCGACTTGGTTCTCGATATGTGCGTCGAGTACCAAGAACTTTGGAAAAGCTACGGAGGTGAAATTATCCAGTCCGAGGAAAGGGACAAAAAAAATTTTAAATGCTCGTCGAACGAATGCTCCGAGGATTTTAATTATTCAGTGGTAGATGGTGAATTTAGGGTTCAAAACTGTCTCCTGGTCATTCAGGTGAGTAGCACTTTATCCCCCCACCCCCCACCCCACCCATCCACCCATATTTAACTCTTACCGTAAATATCTCCTTAGGCTATGCCCATGTTTTTAGCGATTAAAGATTTCTCGACTTCAAACGTTGAATTGGACACTTTTATCGACAAAATCTTCCATATGACATCCCCGAAAGTTGTACGTTTGGGATATTTCTTTCGGGATAAGATGGTTTTAGCTAATAGAGACGTACGACTTAAGATTGCTCACCGCTCAATTCTCCAATTCATTCGCCTGACTGAAATAGGCCTTAGAAAGGTTGGTTTCTTGCGATTCCTACGACTAATCACTTATTTCGAGGGTTTCTTTTTTTTTACAGCCTCAAGCAGTGTCAATATTTCAAACGCTGAGCTACGTGTTGAAGTTTTACGCTCAACCACCTGAGAAAAAAGAAGGTGCTGGTTATGACCTCTTAATAAAGCACCCGGACATTCTGTCGGCGACTATGCATTGCCTGTCGTGTTTGATTAAGCAATTCGTGTTCAGTCCGATTGACTGCTTCGAGGCGACTTGTCTTCTGGCGACTCTTCAAGAATTGTTGATCAACCCTTTATTATCGCCTTCAGTAAGTAGGTTTTAAATATTGTTTGAGGTTTGTTGAAAACGTTGATTTTTGACAGTTATGCGTCGATACGTTAAAACTCATCGAGCTCGTCCTATTAAAATTCATCCCCCCGAATTTAGCCCTCCTCGTCAATACACTCCAAGGATCGAGCATCAGTGAACTCGGTAAACAATTGTACAAGACACTTCTCAAGGTCAACTGGGAAGTTCAAGACTCGGCTCTCGAAGTGATTCAAGTTATCAGCAAGCTAGCGGCCACAGGTACTTCACTGTAATCCATTAACACCAAAAGCTTCATTTTTCGGCCTTTTCAGAGTTTCCACCGTTCGAGTTACTTCTTCTCCAGAATGATCTCGCCAGTCTAGTTCTCATCAAAGCTGAAAACGAGCACGAACCTTATGTTCGGGCTTCTTCGTTGATTTGCCTTAAAGAAATGGTTCCTATTGATGCAGTATGGAACGGTTCTTTGATCAATCTAAACCTTCTGGTAAGATTTAATTGAAATTCCAGATACTCTTGCCCTGTCCTACACTGCATAACCTCGAACGATTGTTCAATATTCTTGAACTAATGATATCAATCTGTTTTCCCCCAGGAAAAAATGCTCTTAATCATGCACTACGAAACCGAAGGCATCGTTCGAAACCAAGCGGCCCTTTTGATCGAAGCCATGTTCCGATATAATAGGATACCGTAGGTTCGGTACTCCCCACGATCTTTAGATCGGTTCATACATTTCTCGTTTTTCAAGCAGTGAAACTTCCCACGACTCTGTCTTCGACACTATGCAGCTCGTAGCCCAGAGTGACCTTCACTGGGAAGTGAAACAGAGCGCCCTCACCTTCTGGGACACTGTTATTAAGGAGCAATTTAAACTTGAGGGCATGATCGATGGTCACTTTCCTGATGTTGTATTTTCGAAGGAGAAGAAAAAAATTGTTCGAATGACTCCCACCGAGACTAGCACCCGAGTTTTTAACGCTTTTAACAAACTTAGTTCGAACGGATGTCTGCATGTAAGTCATTGTGTGGTTCCCGTTCTTCAAAAATTACTTTTTTTTTTTCTTTTTTGAAGGTACTGTGGGATTCTTTCCATAATGAGTGTGATCTTCAAGTTCAAAAAACCTCGGTGGAAATTATTAAGAATCTCATTGATACGGCAAATAAATTCCATCTCGTAGAAAATGTGTGCAATATACCTCGTCTTACCGAAGTGGAATACTCGTCAGCTCCTAAGGCTAAATGCCCTACTTTTATTCCAACTGTGAACGTTTCATTTAAACACCAACTCGAGGTAATTTCAATTCACTCCTACCCCCCCCCCCTCCACCAATTCCCACCAAAAGCCAACAGATACGCTCTGATGCCCCATTGTCATCACCCTTGCAGCCAACCGTACGCAACGAGACAACAAAACCCACGGATGACGTCATCGACGGCATTGTCGCCCAGGGTGACAGCGACCTATTGAGGTACATAGCCTTGGACGGTGAGCCTCCGCCGAGGGCCCTGCCAAAAATCTCGAGGAGTCGATTCTCGCCGTTGGAATTCATCGCAAAATTTAGTTCAATCGATTTTGACAAATTCCTGCGGACGAAAAGAGATTGGATGAATGAAACGTCCGAAGGATTCGAGTCACTTTTAAACGACGTTCTCGTGTATTGCGACCGGGTTCTACCAACTAATGTCATTGATTGTTACTGAAAACCGCTTGAAACAGAAAGACTTAAAAATGTAAAAACTTAAGTAAATTAACGAATAGTTGCTCACAGTTCAGTAAATCGAATCAAATATGGACTTTACCGTAAGAAGGTTGAGAGGATTCAATTACTCGTAAATCGGAAGGTTTTTTTTAGGTAGGCAATGAAATTCTCTAAACTTTCGTATTAGACAAAAATTGTTTAAACAGACTCTGGCCTTGAAACGACAAAATAAGGGAAAAAATCCCACAGAAGTTGGAGCCCCCCCCCTTTCCTAACCTCCCAGCCAAAGGTGCGTAGGCCCTAGGCCGCCGCGAGCTCTTTTGAGTTCTGAAAAACCACCTAAAGTCCATTCACTACTCCATCGGCGCTCGAATTTCAAAAAAATACACGAAACAGGCGAAATGTTCAACTTTACGAACTTTCCGAAATGTGTTACTTTTTTACGAAAGTGAAGATGGCGGCCAAAAAGTATATCGATTGTGCGCCATTTCGATATAATCGATTCTACCGTTTATCGGAAATGCATGTCTAGGGGCAGCCAAGGATGATAATAACAGACTCCCAACAACTGGTTCATTTACTTCACGACGTGGTTATCATGACTTCAGTGTGTCTAAGAAAGCCTACAATTCATTCCATGATGGGAAAACGTATTTTGACCAACCAGCCGCAGTTGAATATGAAGATTGGCCTAAATTGACCTTTGCACAAAGGTGGGGGTCTGAGGAGTGATCGGATCGGCAATTTGACGGTTTCCCTGGATTCCTCTGTGAAAAATTTAGGACCGACTATTTTAGTTGGCCGACGAAACGTCGCTTTATATGAAAAAACAGCTTAGTCATTTTTTTCACCTAATAGAGCCCCGATGGGGAACTTGCACATTTTTCAATCACTGGTGTTTCTTGAAGAGGGCTCTTCAACAAGACAATTGCCCACATTAAACATTGAGGGGTGCACATTTTTTATTTTATCCCAGTCGGTTGAGAGTTCAGTCGTGATGACTACGGAGGGGGACAATCAGTGACGGACCCAATTGTGCAAAAAAAAAAAAATTATCAAAACCTCCTCCAAAATCCCATCGAGAAGGGGTGATTACCTCTAATTTTAGGATCATTTTATCAGAGGCTCCAAAGGTCAGAGGTTCGCGAGAGGCGCGAAATTCTAAGTTATTTAAGGGAAAAACTCTCGCGAATGGCCTTCACTGAGGGGAAAATTGACGTCGTGGAACGCGACCACGTCAAAGGGATAAATTTAAGCGAAAAGGTCCCGCCAAGGGCAAACTTTCAGCGAAACGTCACATTGTGGGGGAAAAACTCTTTCGAAAGGCCGCGGCACAACACAACGAGTAAACTATACGCAAAATGCTCCACGGCGGGCAAAACGAAACACATTCGGGAAAACACTCACGTGAATCGCCACATTCAAGGCGTTCATTTACGTGAAATGCAGCGTCAAGGGCAACACATATGCGAAACGCTTCACCAAGAGCAATGTTAAGGTGACATTATTGTTATTTTATAAAAAAAACTCGTCGGTATCACGAAAAAATGGGCAACTTCATAACGAAATTGTCTGTTTTATGAGAAAACTTTCAATTTTGTAAGGCATCTTAAGCTTATGAGCATAATGGTTGATTTAATGAGGAAATTTTCAGTCTAAAAGGCGTCAATTTGATGAGTATATTGTCAGTTTGATAAGCTAATATTCAATTTTATGAAGGAAATGATATATTATTGTATGAGGAACTGTCAATAGGTATAATGAGAAAATTGCCCTTTTTGAATGAATTTCCAATTTTGTAAGGAAATTGTTAGTTCAAATTGGAAATTGTTACTTTCAAGAGGAAACCGTTGGAGGTGGTTGAGCCCGGAACCTCCGGTGGTGTCGCTGAGGGAGTAGTCTCCCTCTCGGGTTCGCCGGTATCCGGCGTACCCGAATTACAAGCGGGTCAGGGAACGGTATCCGAACCCGTCGATCCCGCAACAGCGGCGCCTGGAGACCAGGAGATCGCTGATTTTGACAAATACGTCTCTGGCCTGAACAGGGATCAGAGGCGATGCTTTTTGTGGCTGGTTCGGAAGAAGGGGGAGGAACCGGAAGCCGCCAGGGCGAGTGCTCTGCAGATGGTGGAGAAGAGGAAGAAGGGGAGAGCCTCTGCAGAGGCGACTCCGGAGGGAGCGGTGAAAAAGAAGCGAAGGACGACCGCACAGGGTCCTTCGTACACCGGAGCGCTCAAGGGAAGGAAGCTTGGTGTGGTTCATAGAGACTACCCAGCAGTCCTCCTCTTGGACGACCAGTTTGAGGCCCTGGAAAGGAGCATTGAAGCTGCTATTGTTGCGCTGGAACCTAAAGCTGGGGAGGTAGTGCCCCAGTTTGATGGTCTGGTGCGAAGGAGGGGATGGCTATCCATCACCTGCGAGGACGACGGGACGGCTGTTTGGTTAAAGTCGCTCGTTGAAAGTATCGTACCCTGGGAGGGGGCAAGGTTGAAGGTGGTTGAGGGGAGTGACCTGCCCAAGCCCAGGGTGGCGGTTGCATTTCTCCCGAAGTGCGCGGATCTAGGGAATGAGCAAGTCCTTCAGTTCCTCGTGCGCCAAAATCGGGGGTTAAATGTGGGACAGTGGAAGGTACTGTCCAGGAGTGTGCCTCAGGGCACGCCGGCTTTGATGATGACCCTGCTCATCGATGAAGAGTCGGCGAAGATCCTGGAAAGGAATAATGTAGTCCACATCAGGTTCGGCAAGGGGACCATCCGGCCTAAGGCTCGGAAGGGGGAAGGATCATCCTCCGGCCCCCGGCAGCAGCCGATGGAGGTGGATCAGGTAGCCGCTGCTGTGCGGGGTCCCACCCCCGCACCGCGGCAGGAAGAGCTATCTGTGGGAACAGCGGTTGGCGCCACGGCATCCGGGAAGTCGACGCAGGTAGCTCCCTCATATGCTAGGCCATCGACCAGCAAGGCGGGGGAGAAAGGTTATAGTGTCGGACCAGCGGGGGGTGAAAGAGTCCCGAAGGCGGCAGGTCGGGCACGGAAACCCCACCCTACTCCGAGTAAGGCGATGCTGAAGAAGCAATCGCGGAGTGGGGTACATAAGGGGAATAAGTGACCGCTACGGGGTTGCGCTTCCTCCAGGTGAATCTGCATCGTGCGGCAGCGGCGTCGGCCGTCTTCCCGAGCAGGGTGTTCACTGGGGGAAGCTATGACGCCGCCATGGTTCAGGAGCCATGGGCATGGGAGAGGCAGGTCAAGGGCCTCTCTGCAACAGCAGGTAAGCTGGTTTACTGTAGGGATGAGGAGCGGCCACGAACTGCGCTGCTTCTAAGTCCCGCAGTGAAATTTTTAACTATGTCAGAATTTCTGTGCAGAGATTTGACAGCAGTCATCCTGGAAGCCAAGGACGAGGGCCGGACCCGGAGGTGTGTGGTAGCTTCCGCGTACTTCCCGGGGGACGCTGAGGTGACGCCGCCGGAGGAGCTTCAGCGTTTGGTCCTGTACTGCAGCGCGAGGAACCTGCAGCTGATTGTGGGTTGTGATGCGAACGCTCACCATACCATCTGGGGAAGTACAGATGTCAACGCCAGGGGTGAGTCACTCTTTCAATTTTTGATGACGCATGACCTGGTGGTGGTAAATCAGGGCTCGATCCCTACTTTCGTGACAAGTGCGAGGAGTGAGGTCCTGGATGTTACTCTGGCTAGCCAGTTTTTGGCAAATAGTGTCAGAGATTGGAAAGTCATGTCAGAAACATCAATGTCTGACCATAGGCTGATTTCGTTTGAGGTCGAGTTTCCTAGGGTTAGAAGTACAGAGTATCGGAATCCCAAGAACGCGGATTGGGAGGTCTTTAAGGGGCATCTTGAACAGGAGTTGTCTGAGATGGACCTGGACATTCAGTGCCACGCCGATCTCGATAGGGCGGTGGAGGCGATAAATTCAGCGGTCCTCAGTGCGTATGAGGAAAGCTGTCCTGTTAAGGTGAAGAAGGGGAACAGGGAAGTCCCTTGGTGGAACAACGAGCTGGAGATGCTCAGAAGAGAAACGAGGAGGCTTTACAATAGGGCCAGATCACGTGGGGAGTGGGAGGCTTATAGGCACTCCCTCACGGAGTATAACAAGGCCCTTAGGAAAGCAAAGCGGGCCACGTGGAGGACCTTCTGTGAGGGGATGGAGAATGTGTCCGTTATGGGCAGACTACAGAGGGTCCTGTCCAAAGAGAGCCCGGGCCAAATTGGTCTAATAAAAAAGGCAGATGGGGCGTATACCGAGAGCGCTAAAGAGACCCTGGAGGTCCTCCTGCGAAGTCATTTTCCTGATTCCAGGGATGCAGGGGCCTCAGATGTTCAGGGCGAAGTGGTGGCTGACTGCCAGCCAGCAAATAATGCAATATGGAGCGCATCGGGGAAATTGTTTACGCCCGCGAAAATTAAATGGGCTATCGGCTCATTTAAGCCCTATAAATCCCCTGGGCCGGACGGGATATTCTCGGTCATGTTACAGCGTGGCCTGGAGGTCCTGGAGCCGCGTCTCAGAAGGATATTTAGGGCAAGTTATGCATTATCGTATATACCGAAGGCATGGAGGGAGGTCAGGGTTGTGTTCATTCCTAAGTCGGGAGCCGGTCGGGAGCAAACTCCTCGGCCCAGGCAAAGGCGTACCGACCCATAAGCCTCATGACCTTCCTCCTTAAAACAATGGAAAAGGTAAATGGCCTGGATATCAAGGACGGTTGCCTTAAAATTAAACCAATCCCGAGGGGGCAGCATGCCTACCAGGCGGGCAAGTCTACTGAGACCGCCCTAAACGAACTGGTGGGTAAGGTTGAGAAATCTCTGGAGGCGAAAGAAACTGCGCTGGGCTGCTTCCTGGACATAGGTGGTGCTTTTGATAACACCACCTATGACTCTATTGAGGCTGCAGTAAGGAGCAGAGGTGTTGATCCATCTTCAGTGAAATGGATCAAGGGGATGCTGGAATGCCGCGTCGTGACTTCGGAGCTGGGAGGGGAGACTGTTTCCGTGTTGCCCTCAAGGGGGTGTCCCCAGGGGGGTGTGCTCTCTCCTTTGCTCTGGTTGCTCGTGGTGGACGAGCTTCTCGCTATCCTAAAGGAGCAGGGTTATGAGGTAGTTGGTTACGCGGATGACCTTGCGATTCTAGTTAGGGACAAATTTGATGATACCATATCCAGTAGGATGCAGGGTGCCCTTAACATAGTGCAGCGATGGTGCAGCAGGCATGGTCTCAGGGTTAACCCTGAGAAGACCACCCTTGTTGCGTTTACCAGGCGGAGGAAGCTGGCATTAAAGGTAGTTCGACTGAATGGAGAAGTGTTGAAAGTAGGAAAAGAAGTCAAGTACCTTGGAGTTACCCTGGATCAGGGGCTCAAATGGACCTCGCATATCAAGAGGGTGCTGAATAAGGCCACGTTCGCATTGTGGGCTGGTCGGAAAATGTTTGGCAAAACATGGGGTCTAAAGCCAAAAATGGTGTTGTGGCTGTATACAGCCGTTGTTAGGCCTATCGTCACCTATGGCTCACTGCTATGGTGGCAGAAGACGAAACAAGGGACAGTCCAGGCCTTGCTGAGTAAGTTGCAGCGCCAGGCCTGTCTTGGAGTAACGGGTGCTATGCATTCGTGCCCGACGGCAGACATGGAGGTGTTACTGGACATGCCTCCCCTGCACTTTCATGTGCAGGCGACCGCATATATGGCGGCGGTGAGACTGCTGCGGGTGGAGTACGTGAAGCGGGGTGTCCAGGTTGGGCACTTGCGTGTTCTGGAGGAAGTTGCATGTAGTGAGGCGGCTGAAGTCGTTACGGATCTCATGCGTCATGCGAGGATGGATTTTGAGAAACCCTTTAAGGTCGACATAGGCAACCGCGACCTTTGGGATAAGGGTTTGCCGAGGTTTAAGCCCGGCACGCAAGTATGGTATACTGATGGATCTGTGAAGGATGGGGGTGCTGGCATTGGGGTCTTTGGCCCCAGGCTTCAGCATTGGGAGTCCCTTGGGACGACCGCCACCATCTTTCAGGCGGAGATCTATGCTATAGAAGCCTGTGCGCGGAAGATTAGTGAGAGGGGTCTCCGGAAAGCGAAGATCTTTATCCTGTCTGACAGCCAGGCGGCTCTTAAAGCCCTAGGCTCAAGCGTCGTGAATTCGAAGCTAGTTTGGGGATGTCTTGAAGCCCTCAGGCCTGTGGCAACGGCAAACAGCCTTACTTTGATGTGGGTGCCGGGTCACAAGGGGTTTGAGGGGAATGAAATGACTGATCAACTCGCGAAGAGAGGATCAGAGATGCCCTACGAGGGCCCGGAGCCAGGTCTCGGGGTCACGAAGTCCTTCACGAAGAGGCAGGTGCAGGCGTGGTTGGACGAGAGGCATCGTGAACACTGGGTTAGACAACCAGGTCTCAGGCAGGCCAAGCTCTTTGTCACTCCAAAGGGACGATCGGAGAAGGGCCTGATCTCTCTGAGCCGAGGAGATCTTAGAATCTTGGTGGGACTGCTAACGGGACATTGTGCCCTTCGATATACACTCAGACTAATGGAGAAGTCTGACACGGACATTTGCAGATTTTGCGACCTGTCAAATTGTTGTCAATTTGAAGCTAAAATTGTCAATTTAACGTGGAAATTGTAACTCATCCTCAATGATTTAGTTATGGTCCTTCGAACTTATTAATTTTGTCCCATGACTAATTGTTAACACAGTAATTGATGATCGTTTATTTTGGATTTAAACTTATCATTTTTAATATGAATAGCCCATTATACGCGGCAATGACCAATTTTAAGAGTGAATTGTCAATTTTATATGTAAATTATTAATTTTACAGGGAAATTGACAATTTTATGAGGTACCTAATTGTCAATTTTATGAAGAAATTTTCCATTTTACGAGGAAATGGTCAATTTTATGAGAAAATTGTCAATTATATGAGGAAGTTGTCCGTTTTATGAGGAAATAATAAATTTTATGAGGAATGTTTTTATTTTATGGTGAAATTGTCAATTTTATATGAGGAAATTGTCAATTTTATGAGAATTGTCAATTTTATGAGAATTGTCAATTTTATGAGGAAATTGTCCGTTTTATGAGAAAATTGTCAATTTTATAAGGAAATCGTCAATTTTATTGGGAAATTGTATGCTTTATAAGGAAATTGTCAATTTTATGAGGAAATGGTGAATTTTATCAGAAAACTCAATTATATGAGGAAATTGTCAATTTTTAGAGTAAATTGTCGCCTTTAGGAGGAAGTAATGGTCACTTTTACGGGGAAATTGGCAGTTTTATGAGGAAATGATGACTTTATGAGGAAATTGTCTACTTTATGAGGAAATTTACAGTTTTATGAAAAAATTGTCAATTTTATGAGGAAATTGTCTATTTTGTGGGGAAATTGTCGATTTTATGAGGGAATGGTATATGTTACAAGGAAATTGACGATGTTATGAATAAATAATCAATTTATTGGGAAATTGTCAATTTTATGAGGAAATTGTCCATTCTATGGGGAAATCGTCAATTTTACTAGGAAGTTATCAATTCTATGAGGAAATTGTATATGTTATAAGGAAATTCTCAATTTTATGCAGAAATAATCAATTTTACAGGGCAATAGTCAATTTTATGAGGAAATTGTCCATTGTATGAGGAAATTGTCAATTCTATGAGGAAATTTTCAATTTTATGATGAAATAATCAATTTTATCTGGAATTGTCTATTTTATGAGGAAATTGTCAATTTCATTAGGAAATTTTCAATTTTATGAGCAAATCGTCAATTTCATGTGGAGACTGTCAATTTTATCAACGGCCAATTTGGGTAAATTTGTTTGCCATTAAACCAACTTTGCTGGGAGGCCTATTTCAGTGACCGATTGCGCCAATTTTGCGCACAAAGAACCGTTTTTTGCTGGTTTCACCGTAATTTCCCGGATTTCGCTCGCCAAAAAACCAAATTTTGAAGGTTAAAATCACAGCGCTAGCCGTGGGACATAAGAGCTTCCCCTCCACCAGTGCGCTGAGTTCACTTCATTCGGCGGGAGGCATATTTTTGCCAAACTAATAGTTCACGTTACGTTGAATTTTTTTTTTTTTTTTTTCACTTTTCCGGCCTTTGGATTTCCTTAATTTTACAATTATCAGTGATTGAGACCATTGAAAACTGTGTATGTCTAGCAACTGTGTGACGTGTGGTATATTTCTTGGGGAGGGGGCCGGATGGATTCATAATATGGCCCCCTCCTCAAGCTGACTCTGGATCCGCGCCTGGGGACAATAGAGGTGATCCTCTGGCGGTATCTTTGACGAATGTTTCTAACATGGATGATCGAATGTATTTTTCAAGTTGAGGATTTCGAAGTTGGATCGGCTTTCTGCAGGACTAGCAGTGAGCATGGAGGAAGTTTAATCAGTGTTTGTCAGCGTTTCCGGCACACGGAATTAATGAATGTGCAGAGGCTCTCGGTAGAGACCATTTGTGAAGCTTCCGCAGTTCGAATCTTGGACATCAATCTTATTATAGTATGCATCTACAGAGCGCCCTCCTCAAATTTCAAAGTTTTTGTTGAAGTTGTGCATAGGATTCTTTTTAAGGTGTTTAAATGGCCTAAGGTGATTATATGTGGTCATTTTAATGTGTCTTTCTTGGAGAATAATGAGGAATCATGCTCGTTACGAGGTGTTTTTGATAGTTTTGGTTTTTCGTTCCGCATTAAGGAAAACACGCGAGAAAATAGATGCATTGATAATGTATTTACAAATTTCGATGTGGGTAAGTGTAACTTTTGGTATGAGGTTCAACCTGTTTTTTTCTCTGACCACAGGGCGGTTGCTTTTTCTTTGAAAGCTAGCCATTCGGTTAGTGAAAACAATACTGTAAGGACGAAGCGTCTCATAAACAGCCAAAATTTGACGTTTTTAAGAAATTTAAGTGAATGAGAACGATTTTTCATACGTTTTATCTCCAGATTTGGAAATTGGGGATAAATGGGCGTGTTTTTTGTATAATATCAAGAGATTGGTGGACCAAAAGCCTTACCCGTGAGGATCTTAAAAGGTGAACGACGCTGTGGTTCAAAGGGATGGTTTAGCGGGGAGCTGCTAAAGCGGAAAGGTACGTCGAGTATTTAAAGACAGTGCACGATATTTACAAGTGTGACGTAACAAAAAAGGCTCTGCGTACTCAAACGAAAATCTACAAGAATGCCATTAGGGATGCAAAAATACAAAGTAAATGATAATTTTATTCAACAGGCAAGAAATAAACAGAGGGCAGTTTGGCAATACAGCTCGTAAAAAGTAGAATGGCACAGCATGCTAATAATATTAGAAAGGGGTGCACTGGGCTCTCACAACATGTGATTGAAACGGGTCATGTTGTGGATGTGAGTAATGCAGTGCCGGCTATTCAGGTGAAGTTAGTGAAGTGCCACTTCACCTAAATTTCCAGGATATAAATAAATAAAAATAATTTTAAAAAATATTAATTTTCCCCTGACTTTTTTTTTTTCAAAATCACTTTTTTAGTTTATCAAACTCGGCTTCGAGCCATGGATGATCTCAACTTTTTCCAGTTTCGTTTTGTCAAGAAACTAAGCGCGTTCTAGTGGCTCCCAGTGGAAATAGACTACTGAATAATAAAATAACGCAGTGAGCCAGAGGAGAAACCAAGTAGGCGGCGAGGCGAGTTTCGAGCTGTTGTGATACCGGTTTCTCACTTCATGCCTTTATGTTGCCAATGACAACAGGGTGAACGTGGACAAGACGCAAAGGACAAGACGTAGGCTCTGATGGGCTCTGATGAGTTGAAGGTAGTGGGGCAATGAAGCGATTTTATAAGGCCCCTGTCACATCACATCCACATCATTCTCTTTTCTTCTCCTGTACCCGACGAAGACGAAGAATTCCCCTCCCTCTCTCTTTAACTTCACCGTCACCCCATCGGTCAGCGAAAAAACTCCTCCAAGCTCCTATCAGAGACCTTGGCAATTCCAGTTAGCCGGGTGCGTTCAGGCGTTTTTCCTTTTTTCAGCGTGATACTGTTGGGTTGAAAAATCGAATTTTGTTGGTCATTGTATTATTTTTTTTTTTTTGTCATAACAAATTTTTATTACATTATTCAATTAATATTAATATTAAATTAAAGTCATGAATCCGGTGCACGACGTTGTGCTCGTCCTGCTACAAACTCCTTTTTGTCGACATCAAGATGCCGACAAAAAGGATATTTTGCTGACAGGACGGCCAACGAGTACTCTCGGGATTATGACTTCCAGAAAATACCCGAAGACAGGTAAGTACTACAACTTACATTTTAAATCAGCGTGGTATACAAGCCACCCTTGGCTTTGCAGCAGCCATTACCTTAAAAAACTGTTTTGTTGGCCCTGCCTGTTATTTTCAACAGGTAAGGCCGGAACTTGGAACAAGGAGGGTTTTTGCTGTTTAATAAATATAAACCGGGCCATGAAAATTCACGAAGATTCTGCTGAGCATTTAAAGGCTTCCCTGATGTTCAAAACGTTTTCAAAAAACCAGAACACAATTGAAGACGCGTTGAAAGAGAATGCGCGTGTTTTCAAGGCGCAGTATAACGAAAAAGTGCGTCTCAATCGCGAATTTTTCAAGAGAGTAATTGACTCTGTCGTATTTCTGTCAAGACAGGAATTGGCTTTTCGAGGGGACGATGAAAGTCATGGGTCGATAAACCGAGGAAATTTTAAAGAATTGCTGGCATTGCTTTTATCGAATAGCCCGTCCAACATTCAGGCCCAGTATGAAAAAATAAAAACCGTTTTTTCAGGGGATTCCAAAATTATTCAAAACGAACTAATTGAATGTGTTTCTGATTACATAAACGAACATGTATCTCGGGAAATAAATAGTAGTGGGTTTTATTCAATTCAAGTTGATGACACAACTGACATAACGCAGATCTCGCAGTGCTCCTTACTAGTAAGATTTGTCAATTCTGAAGGTGACTTGGTCGAACGTTTTCTTGGTTTCCATGACGTCAGTAGCAACAGAACGTCTGAATCTTTGTACAATGTCCTTGCCAGTATTTTAGAAAAATTCGACTACGAAAATAAATTAATTGGTCAGTGCTATGACGGGGCGAGTGTAATGGCTGGCCATCTAAACGGGCTTCAGCAAAAATTCAAAGAAAAGGCTCAGTTAGCTGTTTTCATCCACTGCCTTGCCCACCGTCTGAATCTTGTTCTCCAGCAAAGTTTTAGTAAAATTTCCTCTTGCCGAATTTTCTTTGCGAGCCTACACGGAATTCCTTCCTTTTTCCACCAATCCGTAAAACGATCGTACGCCCTTACTTCCACTTCCGGAAGACGGATACCTACCGTGACCGATACTCGATGGTCATCCAACTCTAAATTGATTGACGTTATTGTAAATGACTGGGAAAAATTGAAAGAGGTCTTCGAGTTCATCACTTTGAGTGAGGAAATGGATAACAAATCCATCCAACTGGCCAAGGGATTCCTGAATGACATGAACGATTTTGAGTTTACGTTCTTAGCGGTAGTGTTCAATGACCTCTTTAGTCATACTGATACTCTTTTTGATATACTTCAAAAAAGATCTCTGGACTTGACGTACTGTTTTTCGCAAATAAAAGCGACTCGAAACATAATTAACCAAAAAAGAGACGACAAATATTTTGAAGAAATATTTACCAGGGCGAGTTCCATGACGGAAGTAAGTAGAGTAAAGCGGCAGTATTCAAAGCTGAATGCAGATGAAATTAAGTGTAAACACAAAATGTTATTTTATGAAATAATTGACCACGTCCTGACCGAAATGGACACGAGGTTCCAGGACTGTGAAAAATTAACCTTTGTTTGCCTCGCGGATTCCTCAAAATTTGCCAAATATTCTTCGAAATTTCCCACGAGTGCTTTAGAAAATTTGCAGCTTACTTATGGGAAAATATTCCCTAAATTTCAGCGACTCAAGACTGAACTTAGTTTAGTATACGCAGATAAAAGTTACCAAAATATGCCTCTGCAAGAACTAGTCAAAAAATTGCACGAGGACAAAGAGGTATTGACCGAGGCTTACAGATTATTTAGCCTTATATACGCAATCCCATCCACCACGGCTTCGGCAGAAAGAAGTTTCTCTTGCCTTAAACGTATCAAGACTTACTTAAGAAATTCCATGTCCCAAGAAAGATTATCTTCCCTAGCCAATATTTCAATTCAAAAAGAACTCCTTCAGCATTTGGCGCAAACTAAGAATTTCTACGATGACATCACAGATAAATTTGCTGCCCTTAAAAATCGAAGAATAGATCTCGTGTTCAAAAATTAGATTCGATAATAGTTGTATTTTTGTTTTTAACTTTGACAAAATAAGTGTGCGCCTAAACATGCGCAGCCTAATAACTTGCATTTTTGCAGCTTTATTTATTTCCCTTGCTCACTAATTTTTATTCGATCAATAATTTCAATACATAATTCTCAACGGATTCCTTCCATTTCCCTTCCCCATTCATTTTTGAACATTTCACTTAAACCCATTGCGGTCACCCGATTTTGCAGTTAATGGAAATGCCTAGCGCCCAGGGGTGGAGTTTTAGTGGGTATGAGTAGACTCCAGGAAGTATTTGTGCGGCTTTTAGGAGGACACTAAGTCCCACACTCCCAGAGAGAATCCTCTAACGTCTATAAAAGATTTCTCCACCACTGGTTAAAATTAATTAAAAAAAAAAAAAAAAAAATCCTCCACTTTCACGCACTCTACGTTGCTAATATAGCGATGAAAATTGGTGTATTTTATTTATTGCAGATAAGTATAGTAAGATAAACCAGGGTTATCATGATTGCCCATTTTGTCCATGTTTTTTAAATTCCCGGATCCGTATTAAACCTACTTGATCCATAATTGCGGTAATCAAATATTTATTTCAAATCGTTTTACATTTCAAGTCGAAGAGCCTCTGGCGCCAGATTAAAATCTGCGTAAGCGCACAATGAAGACTTGAAAGCAGCAAGATCACTGGCGAGGGTTAAATCCCCGTAAATCTCGCCGTCAAACGAATAATATCCGTTTTTGTATTTCCTTATTCATATCATCAAATCCTTATCTGTTCAATTTCTCAAGCCTCAGGCTTGACGACTACAAAACGTCTTTGGAGGAAAAGCGTTCCTGAGCACTGAGTTAGTTAACAAATCTCTTGTGGCATGAATTTCAACTGGTACCAAAAAAACAAAGATTTGTCTCTCCACTAGATTACATAGAATAAAAGCAGAGACATACCTTTGTTTTTGTGGTACTAACTTGTTGCCTGCCCATTCCACAACATTGTCCCAAAAAAAGATTCATATTAACTTGAATATCTTTACTTCAAAAACTATTTAATCTTCCTGATTTGTCTCGTGGACATTTTGTTATATATATATATATATATATATATATATATATATATATAGTCATAGCTTCACTGACATTTGGACCCACGAGCCGGCACTGGAGTAATGTTAAAATTGTTGCAAGGGACAGTAATGAAAGGAGGCTTCAATGGCTTGAGTCTGTCCATATTAAATTGATGAGAAATAATGTTAATTTGCAGGTTGATTCCAACAGAGTTTGTGAACAGTATACTCACATATTAGAAAGGTACCGAAAGACGAATTTTGGGAATGGAGCAATGGTGATGCCGTTGGGGAGTGGTGGTGACTAGTGGTAGGGGAATAATAGATTGGTGGCTTCAAATAGTTTCAATTGCGCAGAATGTTACGTTTAGTTGTGTTACTTTCAGTAGAAGGGTAAGATGTCTTTTTTGGTTTATGCTCTTGGCTTATTTTTACGTGTCAATGTGAGATTTTAAGTAATGTATTGTTCGTGCTATTCTTGTATATAGTGTCAGTTGCTGATGAGGGGTCACAGTTGTGCCCGAAATGCATTCGACGTATTAAAGGAGACTGCAAAGTAATTGGTTGTAGTTAGTTCTGAAAGTTTGGAGCGGAGCATTCTCAGAGGGACAACCGATATAAGGAGGTGGATTCCATTATAATTCTTTCAACTAGTTTTTTTAATTAAATTATAATTCTAAATATAAATTTAATCAATTTTATTTGTTTGATTATATCGTCACTAATTTTAGTTCAATTTTGTTCATTTCATTCTACAAAGTAGGCGTTAATTTCATCAATATCACTATATTTCTAGAGTGCACTATATTCTCTATATTTCTTCTACTTATTGGTCCAACTTATACTATATATATATATGATTATATATCTTTTCGTTTCTGTATTATAAATTTATGTGTTTATTTATTTAATTATTGTATTATTATTACTATGCTATTTCAAAAAAAAAAAAAAATGGCGGAACGAGGCACCAGCTCTGTATGTGGTCAGTGCAATGTTTGGCTGAAAAACGGTGATTTTGAGCTGTTTTGTCGCGGATTTTGTGGCAGATCTTTCCACGCAGCGTGCGTGAATGTAGATGACGAGGTTTTTAATCGGGTTGTGGACCTAGCGAGTGTAACTTTGTGGTTTTGTGAGGACTGTTGTGTGCGTCACAAAAAACAACACTTTCCAGTTAACAAATGTTCGGATGCATCGATAATGAATGTAGTGGTGACCGAACTGGAGGCGGTAAGTAGGAATAATTTGCTCCTACAGAGGAAATTGGAGGCTTTGTCTGGGGAGAATTGTGAAATAAGAGATTTCCTAACCTCACTTGCTGCTAAAATATCTACATTATTGGGACTAAAAGTGACATACCTTTCGAAGACCCTTTAGGAGGGTCGGATGCGGAGACAGATGTACAGAATGTGGGCAAATCAGCTGTTAATTTCACTTCTGCTGGTTGTTCTTCCCCTGGTATACTAGAAAAAGGAGGTTCTAATTCACGATTATTAAATTCAAATGGAACTACACACCACACAACGACGTCCACCGGGCTAAATTTAGCACAGCATGAAGGCTCAGATCTGGGTGAATATCGGTTCGTAACGAGAAGAAGAGGAAGAAAGAAGACCGAGGACGTGATTGCACTCTTGCCCTCGAAAGAAAATGACTCGATAATAGCTAACGGAAGCCCCGAGGAGGAAAACAAAAACAAAAACACAAACAGAGCGATTCACTTATCGGAAAACGCTAAAAGGACAAAAGTCCAGGGAGATCGAAATAAACATTCCCCTCACCAACCTTCGGTGGTGCATGGAACAAGGGAAGGCGTTTTCCCTTTTACGGGCGGGGAACGGCGGATGTGGCTCTACGTGGGTCATGTCATGAAAGGTACCGATGCTGATGTACTTAAAAACTACATTTGCGCGAAGCTGGATAGCACGGACATAACATGCGAGAGCCTTAATTCAGTCGGCCCCTTTGACAGCTTCAAAATCTCTGCGAACCATTCCTTAGAAGCTAATCTCCTGGATCCGAATTTCTGGCCGAGAAATGTCTCAGTTCGGCGTTTTGTTTTTGGGAGAAGAGTTCCAAGAAGCGCAGCGCCGCCGGCGCTTTTTTTAGAGAGGATGGGGACATCCGTGACCACGAGTATCCGAAGACAATGATGAGCTGTAAATTGTATACGGATGATCCACTAGACAAACTACGATTAAGTAGGGATGATGTTGATGTTAAAAAAATGTATATTACTAGCCCTTGTAGTTTAGATAAATCGAAGGCGACTAATGATAAATTGCTGACTATACTAACTCACAATGTACAGTGTTTGTCCAACAAAGTTGATCTTTTGAATGTTATGAATAAAACTAACAATTTTAAATATGACGTAATATGTATAAACGAGCACTGGTTAAGTGAAGATGAAATTGACTGTGTAGCAATTGAGGGATACCATTTGTTGGCAAAATTTTGTAGGGGAAAAGGCAGGCATGGAGGCACGGGAATATTTGTTAAGAATGAGTTGAGTGAAGAGTTCAGGGTAATAAATAGAATCGATTTACAGGAAAAGCATGCCTTACAGACAGATTTTGAGTGTTGCGGTGTGGAGTTAGCGAAAAAAGAGGCAAAGGATAGGATTGTTATTGTCACTGTGTATCGTTCAGATAAGGGACGTTTCAATACATTTGTGAAAAATTTTGAGAATCTCGTAAGCGACGTTCTAGGTAACAGTAATTTAGTCAAATTAATTATAACTGGTGATATAAATGTTAATTATTTACGTGATAGTTCAAAAAGAGAAGAAATTTTAGATATATGTGAGCGATGGAAGTTGCATAACTCGGTCTCGGAGGCGACCAGACTGACCCATAAGACTGGAGTGGGCAGCGCAATTGATTATTGCATATCAAATGTGATTGAAGGCATTAAAACGAGGGTGGTTTGTCCGGGATACTCGGATCATTTCGCCTTAGTGACATTACCCTTCGAGTTGAGAAAGGGATGTGTTCAGGGGGTGGTAAAAGTAAACGGCGTTATAGAATTGTTAACGAGAGATCAATGCAATCGTTATTGGAAAATCTAGGTCGGGAAAATTGGGATAAATTGTACAACATGGAAGGGACTGTGGAACAAAAATTTAACACTTTCCATGAAACCCTGATGCACCATCTGAATAACCACCTAATAATTGTTAATAGTTCTAAACAAAATGTTTGTAATAATAAAGGGCAAAATTGGATAACTAGAGGCATAATTACATCAGGTAGTAGACTTAGATCATTGCATGATATTCGAAAACGTCTAGCTTTTAATGAAGAGGATGAAATGTATTTTAAAAATTATCGGAAGATCTATAAGAAGATATTAGTCAAGGCTAAACAATTGTTTTATCGAGAAGAGATTCAAAATTCGGAAAATAAGAACAAAAAACTCTGGGAAATAGTTAACTTTGAGAATAATAGAAAGGTGAAAAATAATAGGAGCATAAAAGTAGAGAGGGGTGGTAAGTTCTTAACAGAACACCAAATTGCAGAAGAATTTAATAAACACTTTATTGAGACAATGGAAGTAAATAAGGAGCTACGAAATTCACCTGACGTTGATTTAGCTAATACAGTTGATACCTTTGAGAAGGAAAGTTTTTTCATGACCCCGGTGACTGAAAATGAGGTCAAGGGAATTATTAGAGGGTTAAAAAATAAGAAGTCTCTTGATGCGGATTTAATAAGTAATTCGATGATTAGAATTATTTCCGAATTTATCGTTGGGCCACTGACATACATTATAAACGAAATCATTGATCATGGGGTTTTTCCGAGTCAGCTGAAAGTAGCAAAAATATGTCCTATTCATAAAAAAGGTGACAGAAACGATTTGAAAAACTACAGGCCGGTAGCAATTTTACCAATTTTGTCCAAAGTTATCGAAAAATGTATTTATGTGAGAATGTTCAATTGGTTGGAAACGAGAAGAATTTTGTCAAAAAGTCAGTACGGTTATAGAGAAGGTAAAACCACCGAACAAGCAATAATTAGATTATCTGACAATATTAGGAAAAAACTGGATTGTAAAGAGAGGGTGGTAGCTGTTTTTGCGGATTTAACTAAGGCTTTTGACCTAGTGGACCACGAAATTTTAATAGCCAAATTAGAGGCGTGTGGTTTTCGTGGGTGCATAAAACAGCTCTTGGTATCGTATCTTAGTGAGAGAAAACAGTTTACAGAAGTTAACAATAATACTGAGGGAAGATCTCAGGAGATGGTGGTGTCTCGGGGAGTACCTCAGGGGTCGATTCTCGGTCCCTTACTCTTTCTTGTGTACATCAATGATTTGCCTAGCGCGTTTTCTGAAGGGGAAACAATTTTGTATGCTGATGACCTAACGATTTTGTTATCGGACAAATCAACAGAAAAGTTGAAACGTAAAATGAACGAGTGCTTAAAAGAACTGGATATATGGATGGGGACCAGTAGACTCAAATTGAACATCGAAAAGACTAATTTTATTGAATTCCGCATCACGAACGACTCATTACTTGATTTGTGTTTTGATGGTCATGTTAATTTAAATGTAACACAAGTGAGTCATACCAAATTCCTTGGAGTAATTATTGATGCAAACTTGAACTGGAAGGAACAATTGAGGGTAGTAAAAAAGAAACTAAATAAGGCCTGTTTTATGCTAAGTAAGCTGGCGGGGAAACTGAGCCGGGAGGACTTATTGACAGCCTATTATGGCCTATTTCAGGCGCAACTGTATGGGATAACGGTGTGGGGTAACGCCACAGGAATAGAAAACATAGTTAAGATTCAGAAGAGAGCTCTTAGAAATATGTTTAAACTTGAGAAAAGAATGAGTTGTAAGCCGTACTTTAGAAAGCACAAAATTCTCACTTGTATTTCCCTGCATGTGTTAAACTTATTAAGTTATGTTAGAGTCAATATGAGCTCATACAAAAAACATGGAGATGTGCATGAATATCAAACAAGAGGCAAAAGCAAACTTATTTTGAAAGGCCTGAAAACTAAATTTGCGACAAAATGTGTAGAACACAGAGGTATAACTATGTTCAATTCCTTGCCTGAAAAGCTTAGATTAGAGTGCGACATGGGAAGATTTAGGAAAGTTTGCAAGAAATATCTATTGAATTTTCCTATGTACAAGACTGTGGATTTCAAGGACTGGATTACTTCCATTGTTTGATTTCTTGGACTTTTTATTTTTTATTTATTTATTTATTTATTTGTTTGTTTGTTTCTTATAGTACCAAGGAAGTGTTATGTGACGCAATCGATCACCTATTGTAATAGGTTAAAAGAATAAAGAAGAATTATTATTATTATTATTATTATTAGTTTTATACCAACCAACGGGGCTTTACGTGCAACTACCTTCAAGGTGTCGTGGACGAGGGCGAGAGCGCACTTTTTTTTTCTTTTTTTTCAAAAGTAACTTTATTGTGTCATACACTATCAAGTGGGTACATTATTTGATTTATACAATTTTCATGCGGCGCATGTGGTAAATTGACTACCCAGTGGTAGTTATATACAATAGTTTTTAGAGGTAGAGGTTAGAGGTATACTGCTGGTGTAGATAACATCTCAATGCAGCAAATAACATCCGAAAGCATCACTGGCTAATGAATATAGCAGAGGATAATATGGGTAATGAATAACAGTAACAACAATGGATAACAAACACTTGAGGTAACAGCGTAGAGGTAGTGAGAGACAAAATGTAAAGCATACCACAGATGTTTTTCCCGGATTAAGCTTTATTTTCCACATGGTGCTCCATTCATAAAGGCGATTAGCGTATTCTTGCAGAGTCGCAAGTGCTGAATCTGGATCAGTGTGTCGGGCGAGGACAGCTTGGTCATCTGCAAACTGGGCAGAAGTGATGCCTAACTGGGTGGGTACATCATGTGTGTAGAAAATGTATAGCAGGGGCCCAGGGATACTTCCCTGGGGGACACCCGCCGCGATCGAATAGGACTTGGAGGTAGCATCTTGGTAGCACACTGAAAAGGGTCTGTTGGTAAGGTAGGATTGCAGGATGCGGTAGTATGTATCGGGTAGGTGGTATTTTAACTTTGAGAGCAATCCCGGATGCCACACCCGGTCAAATGCCTTTTCGACATCTAGGAACAGGCCATAACAGTATTGTTTCTGCTCGAAGGCTTGAAGTATTTCATCGACCACACGGTGAAGCTGTTGCGGGCAAGAATGGAGAGCTCTAAAACCGAATTGTTCGGGAGGGAGGAGGTGCTCTAGAGATGTTAAAAGTTCGGGGAGCAGGAGTCTCTCGAATATTTTTGATAAGATCGAGAGCAGGCTGATGGGTCTATAACTTTTCACATCATTTGAGGCCTTACCTTTCTTTTTGACCATCACGACTCGAGCGAATTTCCACCTGGTGGGAAAATAGCCTAGCCTCAGGATTGCGTTAAACAGTTGGATCATCTGGACCAGTGCCTTCCGTGGTAGATGTGTAAGCAGGGGCTTAGTTATGCCATCAGAGCCAGGAGCCTTTCTCGAGCGTGAGCTTGATATTGCCGCCCGAACCTGTGCAGGTGTGAAAAATTTACGAAATGGAGAAAGTAGAAGAGGTGTTTCAAGGCCTGTAGAGATTCGTTTATCAAAGTGCTGATCTCCCATTTGGTTTGGTGTAAATTGGAGTGCAAGGGTGTCGGCAAAGGCCTCTACTTTCTCCAGAGGGGTACACAGCCAAGAGTTTCCTTGCCTGAGAGGGGGTATGGCAGTTTTTTCTTTTGTGATTGCTCTATAGTGTGTTTCCACAGGGAGCGGTCCTCGGGGTTTATCGTGGCTAGATAGACATCTCTGCTCTTGTTTCGCTCTTGGACGAGTGCAATCTTCAAATCTTCTGTAGCTCTGTTATAGGCCCTTTTATGCGGAGGATATTTCGATTGCCTCCATTGTGCACGTGCGTGGGTTTTGATTTGATGTAGGGCAGCGAGGTGAGGGTGAGCAGAGTATTTTGTTTTGTGAGTTTGAGAAGTATGGGTAGAGCTTGCAACAGTGGCGGCAAACTGTATATTTCGCGTGAGGATTGTAGCCGCTCGGTCAATGTCAGCTAGAGTCTTCAGAGGAAGTTGAAGGTCCGTGGATACGTCTAGCGTACTTTCATAGACTTTCCAGTCAAAGGGGTATCTTATCAGTGTGTTCCCACGGGCTTGGGTGAGGTGGGAATGGCCAAACCTGAGGAGGGTTGGGAAGTGGTCGGAACTGAGGTCCGGTATAACTATGGGTTGGTTAGTTAGGTGGTCGATCCCTTTCCCTAGGAAGAAGTCCAGGACATCAGGGGTGATGTGCTGTCTATCAGGATAGTAGGTGGGCTCAATGGGATGTATCACCTTAATGTTGAAGCGGTGCACGATTTGGCGAAGTAGGTCTCCTCGTGGGTTTGATACATAGAGCCAAAGCTGGGGTGCTTCGAATTAAAGTCACCTCCCATCAGGAATCTACCGCCGAGCTCATGAATAACGCCAATAAAGTCGCTTGGTTGGAGTCTATGGCTGGGGGAAGAGTAGAATGAAGCAAGTTGGAATTTTTGGTTGCCGACATAGACAGAGACCCTAGCCACTTGTACTCGTGTTTCCTGGATAATTGGTAGCTCATCGTGATTTATAGATTGCTTAATTAGTATCAACGATCCACCTTCGCGATGTCCGCTAGGATGATCCGCTCTGTAGCATTTATAGCCCTCAATGTAGAATGGGTGACCATTGATTGAGAGCGCACACTTTACTTTTTAACTTTTTTACACATAAGTTGACCTTTGCTCAAATAATCCAGCCTGTAGTGGGAATCGAACCCACTCATCAGACGATACCTGGACATGACAGTCGACGCCCTAGCGACCTCGGTCACTCTGTTGGGCTATTATTTTTATATTTATTTCTATATTTTTGCTAGTTACTATGTAGTTTGTTATTTTATAATATTATACATACATAAAATACTTTTTAATATTCGCTTGTTCGCGGTTAGTTCATAGTTTCCGTAGTGTAGGTTGTAGAGTTCCCTTTCACTTTTACTAAGGGTCACAAACGATTGCGACACAGGGCCTGGAGGGAGTTGCCGAGTTGGGCGACAGGTCAAGAGAAATGGCTGAGTTGGGCGACGGATTAAACCTGGGCTTTAAACAGTTACTTTTGCGACTCAGAGTTGGGAAGGGGTGGGAGTCCATAGTACAGTTTTAAGAAAAAGTCGAAAAAATGATGAATAAGTAGGACTTTCCCGTAAGCGATTTCGATTTTTCACTTCTACAGGCCTAGAATCGAAATCTTGATTGATGAAGTCTTGGGTTCGGCTTACAATTAGATAAACTCCTCATGGCGGCGTACGTCCCAAATTGAAATTCTTTGACGACTTCCATAAATGCGAAAATGTTGGGGTTGCAGTGGTTGAAGTTGCCATTAAGCCTGGCATGAAAGAACTCACTCGCATTTGTCGTTCTTTCCGCCATTTCGTCTGAAGCCCACATTGACGGAGGAAACGAACGGTTTCTGTGAGATAGTGTGCCATTGATGCCATCTCTGGTGGAAGATCGCTCATGAAGTCTTCCGACAAAGCTCTCCTCGACTTCTGGATGGTCTTTTCAAAATCCCAATGAAACTTGGGCAAAATTCATTCCCTAGTCGTCGGATTTTGACAGAGACCGAGTTGAAAAATTCTGCATACGTTTCACTCCTGCTGATATATAGCTAAGGTTTAGATAAAGTAAAGTAAAATAAAAATATTCTTCTAATCGCACCCCTTTTTTAAGGGCTGTCGCCCAACTCGGCAATGTTCATAATCTGCCCTTTTGACCATCGCGCAACTGGTCTACGTCCGGCTTCAGATCGGATGACTCATGGGTGTGGTGGCACTTTTTCACAGTACATCGCTGAACCGGTGCGAGGGGAAAGTACCAGTACTTGAAATAAATTTGATGTTTTGACCTCGGTGGCACCTAGGGATTGTGTTGGAATTCCACCTTGCCAAATTTGGTAGAGATCGGATGACTCATGGGCGCGGTGGCACTTTTTTTTTTTTTTTTTTGGTCAGCAGATTAGGAAGTCCCGAAGAAATGTACGCCGAAAAACAGAACAGAATTGGGGAGAAAAAACTTTGCAAATTCTACTGGTAATAAATTGGTAGAGCCAGCAAAATCTTATAAAATTTGCAGTCGATGATTACAATTTTAACAACTCAATTATCACTGGAAATAAAGCCAGAGTAGTGGCAAAATTCTGCCCATTTTCTGAAAATTCTGCCCCGGAGGGATTAGCCTCTCTTATGAGAAGATGCTGGCCACCCCGTATCGTTACGGACTTCTTGAATCCTGAAAAAATACACCAAAAGAAATTTTTTGAGGCACTTTTGAAGTTGGGTAGAATTTTCCCGGTATTCTGCCCTTTTCTACCTTTATTTCATGTACATATAAATAAAAACTTACCTCCATGCTCCGTTGAAAATGAAATCACACGTGATTAATGTTATATTTTTAGGGTTTTGGCTTTTTTCTTCTTCTACTTTTTCGTTTCCTATGGGTAACGAAGAAGTAGAAGAAGAAAAAAGCCAAAACCCTAAAAATATAACATTAATCAAGTTGTATGGCTTAAAAACTAATAATATTAAATCACACGTGATTTCTCGTACCAAACAATTCGCCAGGTTCGGGAGACGAGGATGACGAGAGCTATTCGAGTCCAAAACGAAAATTGGTTATTGAATTAGTCAAAACCACGAAATTGTGCTCTGTGGGGGGGCCAAATAGGTGAACCATTTTGACTTCGAAAGTGCGAATTTGCTATTTTAATGGGTCGACCACAAAAAATTTGCCTTTTTTCACGGAGACAAACTCCGTGAGATTGGTTTGATAATGTTTGATTTCGAAAATACCAAACTTGTAAATTTTATTTCTTTAATGGTGAATTTCACCACCGGGAGTTAGGTTAGAGTTACCAACCATCGTGCCGAAGAATTTGGCTTCAAGCGCGAGGACTATTATGAAAAACTAGGTTTGTATTGGTAACTGTCGTAAATTATACACACCAGAATGGTTGGTGCATTCCCCCACACCAGACAATTCCAGTATCCCTGTCAAAAAGACGGTGGAGCCCCTATTGAAAACACACACACACACACACACACAAACGGTTAACTTTAAAAATCACAGTTCTAATAAAAATTTCGTCTGCGCAACAACATCAACAAAAAATATAATTTGATTCAACAATAACAATAATAAAATGCGCAACTGTTTCACATTGGCACCGATAGAATAGGTTTATTTTACAATGGATCACCTCTACACGGTGAGATAAAGGGATATAAACGTAATCCCCAACCTCACCGTACCAGGAATAGCTAACTTTTAAGTATATTGACTTCGTTCAAGTAGTTTAAATTTAAATTACCTGAATTAACCGGCGTTTAGTGTATTTTTTTAAAGTTTTGGCTCCATCCACTCCTCCCACGATTGGAAAAAGGAATTACAAAGAAAATGGAATGCAAATAAAAATACTTAGAATAATATCACATCAAGACACCTGTTCGCAGACACGTTGAACCACCTTGACCAATTCTCGATACAAGAAACAGGCCCTGAGAGAAAAAACAAAAAAAACAACACACAATTTCAATTTATTATTATTATTATTTATTTAAATAGCGCGAAATAGCTACCTGTTTTTAGGTTTGCAAATGTTTCTATGATCCAGGGGCACTCCATACATTTCACCAACTTCAGCGTCTGAAAAGGAGTGATGATTTTGATGAGGGCGGGTGATTCAGGCACTTAGGGCGATGTATTGTTGAGCGTGGGGGGTGGGGAGGGGTAGTAATTTACCAGCCGATTCAGTGGATACAATTTGGACGTAGAGGAAGCCCATTAGAGTTAGGCGAGTTTCGATAAAACTTTTTACGTCGGCCGTCAGTTGATCGTTTTCAAAGAGACATTTGAATTTTTGATGCAAATTTAAAACGTTCGTGCAATCTATAAACAATTTTAATTAATATTTCAATAGAAGGTGGGGGGGGGGAAGCGGTATTTCTTACTTTTTTGGACTTCTAACAATTCGACGGATTGTCTGCACAAGGGGAAATTCAAATTAGCGAGAAATGACCCTCGGTGGGGAACGCTGTAGAAGAGTATCCCTTTGGTGTTTTCCGCGAGTATTCTGTATTTTCCATCGAGGGTTTCGCACACTGGGGAAAATAAGGTGAACAATTAAAAAAATTGTGTCTCTCCTCGTCGTTCTCCGCTCATAATACCGTTGACTAGCATTTGCTTGACGTATAAACCTCCTTTGGAATGAGCTACCCAAATGATGGGGCGCTGACCGATACCCAATTCCAATAGCCTGTAAATCATTTCCCAGGACCTTTCCTCCATGCCCGTCCTGTGGGAGGGAGGGAGGGAGGGGGAAATGTGAAAGGACACCGGTCACGAAAAATATGTTTAGACAAAACACTAACCTGTTGACTTTGTTAATAAAAAATGGACGCCAAAGGTAAGGATCAGTTGTGTAGTTAATAGCAATTACTCGAGCGTTGGGGCAGTCCTTGGGCATCCAATCTCTGGGCCAGCACCCCGTGCGTTCCTCCAGACTGTCGACCGTTGAGTTATTGTTATTAATTTCCAACGCTTTTTCTTCTTTCATGTTTAAAACCTGTTGCGCAAAAATGTTGGTTTAGTTGATGACTGATTTGAGTTGACCACCGTTAGAGTTCACCTTAAAAGTGGGAAAACTCCACAGTCCCTGTGTCCAAGTTTTATTCAAGGCTCCCTTGATGCCGTGAACGAAAATGACGTCAACAACGCGGCCGCTCTGTCCCGGATCGTGAAGCACTGCGCAGTTGACGTCACACCGTTGTGAGTCTTCGTTGGTAACTGGCTTTTGCTGGGCATTGACGTCAAGTTTTTTTTGTAGGGCCGCTGCGAGGCGAAGGTCTTTCAAAGCTTTTAAAATTCGACCAGTTAGAAAAATACTTTGAAGTGCTTCGCCTTTAAAAAAACAAAAGAGTGCTACTATAATGGAAAAAAAACTACAACAAAAAATATGCTTACCGATGCTCAAGGCACGGAGCGCCTGCTCGAGATCAACAGATGCTAGGTGGTCACGAAGAAGTTGTAAAAGCAATCTCTGCTTCCTGGACCACGAGTAATAGAAGGAGACAAGCAGGGGAACTACGAGTCCAAAATAATTCGTTACGGACTGAACTTTCCTGAAATTACGATTAAAAAAATGATTTTCTATCATTCTCGACGGACGCGATCACGAGGATTCCTCCCTCCCCTCTTCGGTTAAGAAAAGAGTGACTCTAAAACCCCGTCAGAAATCAGTTAGGGCAATCAGCTTTTCAATTAAAAGATTGCGTCAAACTCCGTATATCGGAACACTCGAGACATAATTCTTCAAAAATAGCTGTGTCTACCTATCTCGACGATTCTATAAAAAGTCGCTTCACAACCGTTGCTACTATTTATATAACTGACTCAAAGAACTAATTATTAGATCCCCTAAAATGATTACAGGAAATAGACCAAGCTGTCTATTTAACGTTTTGAAACAAAAACTTACTTCACTTCCATATCCGTTTCGTCTTCCCAATGGACAGGACACACAGTATCTACAGACTCTATCCTCCCAGGACTCAAATTAACAGATTCAGTCGAACGAAACTGAAGTAAATAGGGAGTTTTGAGGGAAACAAAGTTGGGGAACGTTGGCTAATGGGAGGGGGAATTTTAACACAAAATATATTACCAGAATAACAATAATGAACTTGACAAACTCGTCGCTAATACCAGAGTAGAAAATGTGATTCGCATCTTCAAGTTAGAGCGCTCATTATTGTGGGATTCAATGGTGTTCTATTGTTCTGAAAATTATTTTTTCGGACGTGAAGTATTCAAAATATTTCTTTTAAGTATTTTAACAACCCCCCCCCCCCCCCGACGAATTACCCAAGGGCGGCTGTTGCCTTCAAACTGAAAAAAGTTCGAGGCTCCGCCCCCACTTCCTTTATCGTTTTTCAAAAAACAGAGAAACAGTAACAATAGAATTTCTTATGGACAGGTTAAACTACTTCGGTGAGGCGTTAAATTTTCACGTTTTAATTTGCTCTTTTGTTCTCTTTCTTTTTGAGCTCGCATGGAAAAAATTAACAAACTATCAAGTTTGATTCATTAGGAAAATGCGGCAGAGGTAGGAGGTATTATTTAACCACTATTAATTTGGAATTTTTATCCAATTTAGCCAACAAATTCTATGGACAAATTTGACGTTCGTTAGCGCACTACCCGTACCGTGGCACTACGCTTGTTCACAAGTTCAATGTTTTCGTTGTGTGGTGTCCATGTAACCTATCAAAATGCTTCGATTTTTCGAGGGAATACATTTGTTTGGTTGCTCAGACTCCACACAGAGCAAACCTAGACCCCAAAATGGAACAAATTGATTCTGCTGATTCACCAAATATTTAGTAATTTCATTCATTCATTAAAGCCGGCTCCACACATGCGGTATTTGCCTTCTAGGCAGTGCTAGAAATTGTTAAATATTTTGCTCGTTATTTGGCAAACACCGTACGTGTGGAGCCGGCTTAAGATTCAATCCTCCAGTCGTCCCACATTGGGTAATTTCATGATTTCAATTCCTGTTTTTCAGCACAACCAATCAGAGTCCCGAACATGTGCAGCCACCTGTAGCGTAGGAAGGAAGCGAAAAACTGAATTGAAATCCCGGGAAGGTGCTGTTCCCTCGCGGCTAAAAACGACCAAGGAGGCAGCATTTTTGTTTTGGCAAATTAAAGAATAACCCCGTCAACACCCATCAACGGACAATATTTTCTCGTAACGTTAGAAACATTTTGAATTATACTAGAAATTCGGCCAATGCCCAGAGTTCATAGTTGAAAAATGAGAGGTAGGTGGTATTTTTCATTAAATTGACAAAAATTATATAACAAGCCCCCCCGATCATTCTAAAAACTGGCCCCTGAGATAAAAAATTTTATTCGGCTCCGCAATTCAGACCCCCCCCCCCTCCTTCAGTGAACCGTGTCGTTTAAAATTAATTCAGCCTCGGCAAAGGGGGTTTTTGAGCGATCAATGAGAATCCTCGTGTCACAACGAAAGTAAGTAATAAAAGCGTGAAGAAATTTGCAAGACTATGGGGCCGCGGATATGGGAGAGATGATAAAAAATAAAAAAATGGCAAGGTCGAACTGATACACCGGAGAATAAGGCAATTTTCTCGGGCAGATGTTGTTTGACCGTATGCGTCACTGGGGGGTTATTTACTTTTCTTGAAGTAAAAGCGTGCTGTCCGTGAGGAAGGGGACACTGTCATCTCTTTGTGTTTCAAACAAAAGATGAAAGAATTTGGCAGGCTCCTGCTCATTGCTACTGATAATGGAAATTGCAATTTTGATTCCTTTGTCCAGGAATTACAAAAAAACGTGTTTGAATAGTTCCATTATTCGTCATATTAGTTGTTTTTTTGTTCTGGGTAATAATCAGATTCAATGAATTAGACATGAAAAAAAGCGACAAGGAAGAAGGCTAATCAAATGAATTCATTCATGCGTTGTTAAAAGGGAGATATTTTACTATGTTTTCCGTCCATACGTCGTGATTGACTGCTAGTTTGAATGGGGGTTTCACAGACTATAAATCAACGACTCGATCGTAGGGCGGGAGGGGGGGGGGGCTGTCATTGGTACTCACTCCAGTGATAATACGGCGGCGCATTTTCCTTCCTCTTGATGTCCTAACTCGACGTCTTGATGAATTTCTGACACCTGTAGCTCCGACTCAAGCGTGAGACTGCAAAAAATAATAATAATAGCTCGAATTAGAGCCGTTTAAGGGTAATTAAACCTCATAAAAGCTTGGTCTTAATGAAATAAAATGAGACGGCTAAGTGAAATTCGCATAATGACGGGGCGTAAGTGCCATTGATGGCCCCCTAAATTTTTCTGCCTGAATATTCATGACGCTTACGTACGAAAGTCATGCGATATGTTAAAATCGAAATAAAACTCGTTTCTCCATGGTAGGGCGTGAACAAAGAGATGAAAGTGGATCGCAAGGCGATGATAATAGAAGATCGAGGTTTTTTTGTGCAGAGAGAAGCTTGACTGTGTTACTGGGTCCACAGCCCATTAGTTACGCTTTATTTTTTACGCTTCATTTGCCTTAAAAAAAAGCGACAGTCAGGAAACTGCAGTTTAATGGGTAATAAAGATAGAGAAAAAAAAGTCGAATTATTGAAATTTAGGCCAATCAGCAAGAAAAGCTCTCTCAAAAACTTCGTTTGGCGCTGTTAACGTTCGATTTGTAATAGAATATTGCTTAGCGTAACGTTTCACACACAAAAAAACCAAAAATTCCATTATTTATGCAAAACAAATTATCAATTTTGAAGCGCTGTAATTGGGGTACTATCTAATCTACAGAGCTGGGCTAGGTCTCAAATTGTAGCAAAAGTAGTTGACATGTTCAAGATACAGTCGTTAAAAATTGGTATTTTTTTTTTGGTCAAAAAAGTGAAATTGTGTTGCTTTGTTCTGAGTGACACCAACCACTGACGATGAGACATTTTTTGTTACTAACTCGAGGGCTGACAGTGCCACACGAAGTTTTAGAGAGAGCGTTAGAAATTTTCAACTTTTTACTTCCATATATTATGTTTAAGACTTGGAAACTTTTTTTTTTGAGAGAACAAATTACCAATTTTGAAGAGCTGTATCTTAGCTACCAGCTGACCTATAGAGCTGGCTTCAGGCTTCAAATTGTAGCGAATTTAATATACTTAAAAAACGTAGTCATGTGGATTATCGAAGAGAGCATAGTTGCACGCATGTTTACTTGCATGGTGAAAAAAAACAAAACATAGAATCCCTAGCAGTGACCCGATGTTTTTTAGAACAGGCAGGCCATCATGCTTCAAAAAAATGCAACTTGTGCACCGAGGTTTAGATATAGTTAATAATAATAAAAATAAATAAATAAATAAATAAAAAAAAAAAAAAAAAAAAACAAAAAAAAACGGAAAAAGTGCAAATATTTCGCGGTTTTGGAAGTTTTCGGAAGCTGCAAACCTTGTATATGTTACCGGCAAAGTGGGAAATCAGGCATTGTGGAAAATGCCTAGACATTGTTCACAATGCCTGAGCCTGTTAGGCATTGTGGGAAATTTGTTCATTATTTCTCACATTGCCTGGCTGTTATCAGGCATTGTGGATAATGCCTAACAACACTCAGGCAAAGTGGGAAATTTAATAGTGTGGTGCTTGAAGTTTTTATTTTTTCCTTTAGAACTTCGGTACTGAATTTAATGTCACTGCACTGCACGTACGCAGGGGCGTAGCAATAGCCCCCACGGTCGCGGGGCGGGGGGCTCGGAGAATTTGTTACCATCTATTTATTTATCTATGTCGGCAGAGGCGGATGAAGGGGAGGGCCTAGTTGCTTTCTAGACCTTCCAGCGGCTACTTTAAGCGGCGGTCATTTCAATTTTTTTTTTTTTTTTTTTGACGATTTTTCCGCCCGTCAAGAAAGGAAAAATTCCTGGCAAAAAAGTGAGTCATACCGGCAATTAATTCAAGCGCCCGGCGGAATATACAATGCACACCAAAAAATGGATTCCACCGGCAGGCTTGAGAGGCGCCCAGGATGCAAAGAAAGTGCGCTCTAGTCTCCGTTCCGACTTCAGACTTTCAGCTACCATAGCTACTCTGTCCTGGTTCGCAGGTAGGGTGAGAAAAATGCCAATAAAAAAAAAAAAAAAAACTAGAAGGGCTAGAATTGAGAAAAACTGCGAAACGTTAACTCACAGCTCAAATTGAGAACCGCTAAAACGTGGAAAAACGCAAATTCACGGCTAAAATTGAGACAAATCAGCTATTAATCACTGCGAAATATAATTCGTGGTTTCTTGAGGCAACTTCACATGACTACAATTTTACTATTTGCGGCTAATATTGAGAAAAGGGTTCATTTGCCTCCAAACTTAGGAAAAATACACACAAAAATTCTCAATGCAACCAGTACGGCACAGGGTATGCTTGAATAGGCACGCAAGTGTGCTAGTCTTGGAGCAAGAGCGTGGCAAAAAGTTGGAAAAAAGCGCTAATATTCACGGCTGAAACAGTGGAAAAACGACAATTCGCGGCTGATATTCAGATAATATGATGATGATTCGTGGATACATTTGTGAAAAGCCGGTAATTCACGGCTAAAATGGAGAAAAAGCGTGAATTCGCGGCTAAAGTTGACAAAAAACACTCATTCGCGGCTGAAATGAAGGAAACAAAATTCATGGATAAATATGAGAAAAGCTGCTGGTTCCCCGGGGTTAAAATTGACTGAAACAAGGAAATAATTCGCGGTTAAAATCGACAAAAACGTTAATTAACGGATCTTTTTGGGAAAACCTGCTGATATACGTGGCTGAAACTGAGAAAAACCGATAATTCCCGGCAGAGGGTAGCCAGCCCGTGATCAAGGGGTGGGCAGCCAGCTAGGCACGGATCCACAGTGGTGGGGGGGGGGGGTGCGCACGTCATGAGAAAAAGTTCTCGTTTCGCGGATGAAATCTAGAAAAGGACATTTTGCGGCTAAGACTGAGGAAAAACACTCATTCACGGCTAAAATTGACAAATAGCGCAGGTTCACGTTAAAATTCAGAAGTAAATCTCGTTATTCCCGGATGAAATTAAGAAAACACGCCAATTTGCGGTTTCGCGATGCAAAGTCCGGGGCGGAATTAAGAAAATGCGCTAATTCACGGTTTATAGAACTCTTTTCACTGCTAAAATTGACAAAATAAATTGCTAGTTCAATGTAGAATTGAGAAAAATCACTCATTTGCGGCTGGAATTGAGGAAAAGCGCCGATTCACGGCTAAAATTGAAAAATGTAGCTCACTCACGCAGGTAAAATTGAGAGAAGGCGCTAGTTCGTGGTTTCTCAAACATCAGTAAACATTGCGAGCAAGAGCTAATTGACCGTTTTATATATGGCAAGTTTGCGGGTGAAATTGAGAAAGAGCGTGACTTAGCGCATACATTTTTGAAAAAAGTGCTTATTCACGGCTAAAATTATGGAAAATCGTACGTTCGTTCGTGAAATTGATGAAAATACCCATTTCAAGGTTTCGCCATGCCACGTCCGGGTCAAAATTAATGAAATTCGCTCTCATGCGGGTTATGAGAACCTTTTCACTGCTAAAATTTGACGGGAGAAAGAATTGCTCACGGCAACATTAGGAAAAAGCACTAATTTGCGGCAAGAATTCAGGGAAAACGAATTGGCGAAATTGTCACCGTTTGTTGTTTATTGGTGGAATTCTCGTGGCTAAAATTGAGAAATAGCGTTCATCCACACGTTAAATTGAGGAAAAACAGTTTTTTTTTTGCGGCTGAAATTGACAGAACGCACCAATTTGCAGTTAGGCGATGCCCAGTACTAGCCGTAATTGAAATAGTAAATCAAAAATGCGTTATTTCACGGTTTTCTTGAGACCTTTACACTGGTAAACACGATTTGAGCTAGCGAAAAACACACGAAAATTGCGCGTCGAACCTGTGAAAATGGGATTTTAGTGTGAAAAATCGGTTTCCAAGCTAAGCCGACCCTTGAAATGGGTTTGTCAGCAACAAACATCGGCGAATTTTTGATTTTTGGTGAAACCGACAAGCGAAAATGTGTTGTTTTTTTTTTATTGAGAAAAATCCGCAAAATTGGTTTTATGGAGACGAATACAAGAAAGCCAGATCAGGGATTTTTGGGGGGTGGGCAGCTGCCCCATGAAATCTGCGCTTTTGATTCTAGGGGAGGGCAACTGCCCACCCCTGCCCCCCGCTGGCTACGCCCATGATTCCCGGCTAAAATCAAGATTGAGGCGTATTTCCTCGACCCCTTCCCAGTCAACCCTCGCCTAAGCTTCGTACATAAATGGCTCCATTTCTGCACCAATATTCGATTTCAAAGTCGTTTTTCAATCTTCAGTGACGTTAGATCTTGCTTTTAGTACATTTCATTCAAAAAATACACTATTGGTCTCTTTCAAATTTCATTTCTAAAATAACTCCAAAACACTTTGGAATTCGAAGAGTTTTAAGGTAATTTCAGGAAGGAAATTTAAAAAGCATGATCTAACGTCACTGCATGTAGGACTTCTTGAAGATTAAGATTAGACTTTGAAATCGAATATTGTTGCAGAAATGGAGCCAAAATTTGTGTGCAAAGTTTGGGGGGGGGGGTACTGGGAAGGGGTCGAGGAACCCACCTGAAACCCCGCCTTAAGCGCTTACTCCCTGCTAAAATAACAAATAAAAGCGCTAATTCGCGGATCAAGTAGACAGTTTTTAATTTGTAGTTAATAATTTATTTGTTTTTAAATTTTTCGATTTGGTTTTATACGGTTGAAAATGGCTGCAGTCAGCCGAAACCGGTACCAATAAATTATTTTACTCGACGAGAACATCCCATATTTATCCTGATTCCAATGTTTCCGCGTATAGCGCTGCACTTGAAAACTGTGATGAGGAATTCCATTAAAAAAATGTCAAAATCTCCCTTCTCATTTACTCTTAAGCTTGAACTGGCAATCATGGGACGAAGGGGCGTCAAAGGCTGGTTTGGCTGAGGGAGGGGGACATTTTCAACAAGCTACGCCACTGATTCCACACGATAGAAGTGAGGTGCTCCAAGTCTCACCACCCCTTGTTCTTTGGTATGTTTGGGGCGTTAATGCGTGTTCTATGTCGTCAAGTGTGGAGCTTGGCCTTCTGCATCAATGCCATGAGGATAGCCGGATACCCTCCCCCCCCGCTGGTAAGACATCTGTTTACGGTATTTGATGGTTAACAATCCGTTTTTGGGTCAGTGATGAATTTTCTGTAAAATCCTTCTATACATTATAGGAGGCTGGGATTTTACCTCCCTTCACACAAATTAAATAATAGTAATAAATAAATTAACTGCATTATGACTCCCAAGAAATAAGCTGATTCTCACATTGCCGGCAGTGCTGTTATAGGCATTATGCACAATGCCTGCTCAGCGTTAGGTAATGTGCACAATGCCTAGGCAAAGTGGGGAATATTTCTTCTTTCACCTTTCTTTTCCCACATTGCCTGATTTCATCAGGCATTGTCAACAATGCCTAGGCATTTTCCACAATGCCTGGATTTCCCACTTTGCCGGTAACATATACACCCTACTGGCAGGGGCGTAGACAGCCCATGATCAAGGGGTGGGCAGCCAGCCAGGCACACGGATACAGAGTTTGGGGGAGGGGGCGCACATCTTGAGAAAAAGTGCTCGTTCGCGGATGAACGCCATGAAAAGGACATTTTCCGGCTAGTACTGAGCGAAAACACCCATTCACGGCTAGAATTGAGAAATAGCGCTGATTCACGTTGAACTTGAAAAATTAATCTGCTCATTGTTCGCGGTTGAAATTGAGAAAACACGCATATTTGCGGTTTCGCGATCCAAAGTCCGGGCCGAAATTTAGGATTCAGGGGACGAAAAATGAGCTTGAGTAGTAAAATGTGAGGAATTACGAAAATTTGCACAATTTTCAAACGTTTTCAACTCCGACTGAATCTGTCGGTTAATCGTACACTGCAATCTTAAAAGCTGGCGTAGAACCTCAGCTTTCATTAGGTCTAGTCATTTTTTAAATTAAAAAATCGAATAGGTGAGAAAACCGCGTCTGATTGAAAAAAATAGGTGTTTTTTTTATCTTGCTCAATAATTCAATGACTGCCAAATCTTCACAGTTTGGTGGAATAAGGGGTGGGTTTTACTTGTTTTTTCTCGCTGAATCGAGTAGTGGTTGGCGCGCATATCACGCTAGCGCGGAATCGGGTGGTGCATATGTGGCTCATGAAATAGGAGAGCTAGGGGAATAGGGGTAGTCTGGTGTTATGTTTAAAAATGAATTTATTTTCCACTAAGGGTTGCTATTTGTGGGAAAAGTCCGAGCATCTCTAATAACAACGAGAGAACATGCGGGAAACGACGAACAAGAGCTACTTTATTCACCTCAGCATGATATTTTCTGTGTGTCCGCTATTTTGGTTTAGGCATATGCGGCGAACCTCATCCACTGCTCCTTCTGAAACCTCTGGATTCCGCCTTTCTTAGTCACTGCATGTGAATCCTATCCAGCAGATCCTCGATCTCAGGATGTTTTTCACCATATCTTTATAAACTCCTGTTATAAGTCCCTCCACAAACGTTAGCCGAAAAGGGTAAGGTCCGGTCTTCTAGGAGGCCATATAATTGGCCCTCTGAATCCAATCCACGTGTAAAAAAAATGCGTTCATTTGGGAGTGATAAATCTCGTACTCTGATTACTCGGAGCGCTTTACTGTAACTGCATGTAAACGCCGAGCATGATTACCTCGGAGCATAGTTTATCAAATAGGTAGAAAGCGTTTCTAGAGGATCTGCTTGACGATTAGCGTATTCGGCGATCAAATCAGGCAGAATCATTGGGTTTTAGAACGGATAGTGGGGACCAACACGAAGGACGCACCGAAAATATGCCAAAGTGAATAAAATAGCTCTTGCTTGTCTTTTCTAGATATTACCATCAGACGGTCTATTCCCGAATTCCGTCCCTTAGTTAGGGTTGCCAGATTTGAAAAGCTCGAAAACCGGCCTATATATATATATACCGGTTGACCCACTGTAAATTGAACCCAGGCCACTCCCACGCGCGGACAAAAAATAATTGACTGTGAATGTGTGAACCAGTATGTGTATGTTCACAGGTTCAATTTGAGGAGGGCCTAATAGCGTTTTCGATTCCCCAAAAAATCTGCCTCGCGGCAGTAAATTTCCATACGTTTTCTCTTAATTAAATATGATAATGTAGAAGAAGGTTGGAAATAACTGCCCAGAGCAGAATTTTACGCAAATGGACTACTCCGATTAAAGGTTACCGCACGCTGTCAACCATACAATACAGTTTTAAAGCTTTTTTGTATCGAAATTAAAGTTATTTCGGACTTGTAGTTTTATAAACAACAGTGACATGGTGCTTTATGTGTCGTGAGAAAAAGAAACTGCCACGGCGCGGGAATCGAACCCGGACACCGTATCTCCGGTACGGCTCTTAGACCACCAAGACACCGCGGCGACAGGGAACTATTCAACTCCGGGCCATCTCTTTCCCCCACTACAACACAACAATACAGTGACTGAACCGCTGGAACTGATAATACAATAGGCACTACCTAGGCTGAGAGTTAGCGCGGTGCCGGCCTGCACAAGTCACACGAAAGTCACGAAATCATCCCCGACGTATTACAGAAATAAAATCTTGTCGCTAAGTTCCCTTACGAATAGTTTAATGAGGAAAAATTAAAAAAATTAAAAAAATTATTACAAAATGAGCAAATCCGAAAACCGGCTTTACTTAAGGCCGGTCGAGGGTCCGGCCGGCATCCGGCCTCGGACTTCCAAAACCGGCCAGGCCGGTCGAAAACCGGTCATCTGGCAACCCTACCCTTAGTAGGAACGGAATCCTTTTTAAAATATTGAACATAGTATTACCCCTATTCCCCTAGCTCAACTAATTCATGAGCATATGCTCGTTAGCACCACCATTCGATTCAGCCACAGAAAAAACAAACATAAAACAGGCGTATCCCACCCTTTATTCCACCAAACTGTGAAGATTCGGCAGTCATTAAATAATTGAGTAAAATAAAAAAAAGCACCTATTTTTTCAATCAGACGCGGTTTTCTCACCTATTCGATTTTTTATTTTAAAAAAATGACCAGACCTAAAGAAAGCTGAGGTTCTACTCTACACCAACTTTTAAGATTGCAGTGTACGATTAACCGACAGATTCAGTCGGAGTTGAAAACGTTTGAAAATTCTGCAAATTTTCGTAATTTCTCACATTTTACTACTCGGGCTTATTTTTCGTCCCCTGAATCCTACATTTGAAATATTATTTTGCATTGGGAAGATGGTAAATTTAACGCTCTTTCCAACGGTGTATTCAGATTTGATTTTCGGCCAGAAATAAGCGAGTTACAGTCGTTTTAGTAACGCAATGTCTACAACACGAAAAAATCTTAAAAGTGAAAAAAGTAGGACTTTGTGCGGGGTGAAATTGTTTTTTGCGGAGGACAAATTTTGGCGCAAATGAGTTACAGAATCGAACCCTGACCGGTGGTGCGACCTTAATGTTAACACCCTGTAGAGCTGGCTTCAGGTTTCAAATTGTAGCGAATTTAGTATACTTAAAAAACGAAGTCATGTGTGTTATAATTAACAATTCCACTTTGGTTGAGTTGCAAAACTCGGGGCTCGTGTTTAAGCACTGAAGTGTAGAATTAAACGCTTACTGGAGTTTTGCAACGGTGATTTGTACCGCGATGGGACGTGTTTAAGCACTTACTCAGCGCTGAGTTAGATTGACAGTTTTGCAACGGAAAACGATTAAGTGCTCATTAAGCGCTGAACAAGTCTGGAATTTTGCAATGCGGCCTTTATGTTATTTAAATACCCTCCAACCTTATGACTTTTTGTTTACAATTGTTTTAAAAGTTCAGTTCGTTTCTCACACGGTTTATTTTGTCAATTAAAGCCTTATTCTACAAAAGGTTTTATCATTTCAATTGAATTGACAAAATTTAATGAACACCAGCACCAGCCAGCATGGTACGACTTCTCCAGCCTGAAAAATTAAATCTCGACCCTACTTCGCCAACGGCAGCAATCGAATGGGAACACTGGCACCGGACTTTCCTTAATCTTGTCGCGTCTATTCAATCCTCGGATGAACAAAAGTTGAGAATTTTACACAACTTGGTCTCTCCAACTGTTTATCAATATATACACGGATGTGGAACGTACACAGACGCAATAACGGTTCTTAAAAATATTTACGTCAAACCGATAAACGAAATATTTGCTCGGCATGAGCTCCAGACGAGACAGCAGCAGCCCGGAGAAAATATTGAAAGGTACGTGGAAGCTTTAAATATTTTGGCCAATCGATGTAAAATTCAAGCTGTGACGGCAGAACAAAACCGGTCCGACTTTATCAGGGACGCTTTTATTAGAGGACTAAGTTCCAATCAAATAAGATTAAGATTACTTGAATCGTCTTCCCTAAATTTGGCCGAAGCAATTGATCAGGCGCGAGCCTTAGAACTAGCTCAACAACACTCATTAGGTTACAGTAATTCTTATTCTGTAAACACCACGTCCGTTCCAAACCTCGATTCTGGTCAGGAAATTCCCGAAAATGACCATTTGAATGCTTCCGTTTCTTCGAAAAAATCTAGCGATTTTAAATCATGCTTTTTTTTGCGCCATCACTGTACTGTTAAACGGCTTAAAAGCATCCGCCTTGATCGATACTGGTAGTTCTATAAGTTGTCGGGAACAAATTACAATGGCTTCAACGTCATTTCATTCGTCAGTCAATGGTCAGTGCTTTACTTTAAAATTGACTGGCCATAAACACACTACAGTCAAACTTTACGTACTCAGGGATCTATGCTGCGATGTGCTCTTAGGCCATGATCTCTTACAACAACACGAGAGTCTAAAATTGTCATTTGGAGGCCCTAATGCTCCTTTAAAAATATGTGCATTAGCAGAAGCGAAAGTACCCCCGGCTTCTCTCTTTTCACATTTGACTCCAGACTGTAAGCCAATTAGCGTCAAATCAAGAAGGCATAATCCATCCGATAATTCTTTCATCAAAGAGGAAATCAAGCGTCTTCTTCAAGAGGGTGTGATAGAGCCCAGTAAGTCTCCATGGCGGGCTCAAGTGCTTGTGACATCAAACGAAAATCACAAACGGCGTATGGTGATTGATTATTCCCTCACAGTAAACAGGTACACTATGTTAGACGCGTACCCTCTACCAAATATTGAGGACGTAGTAAACAAGGTAGCACAATTCAACATTTTCAGCACTGTTGATCTACGAAGTGCATATCATCAAATAACCATTAATGATGCTGACAGGATATACACTGCTTTCGAGGCGGACGGACAGCTGTTCCAGTTCCGGCGAATACCTTTTGGGGTCACCAATGGCGTGGCAGCCTTTCAATGGGTCGTAGATGAAATAATCCGCAAGGAAAACTTGACAGCGACGTTTGCAGACGATGTCACAATTTGCGGCTCAGACAAAAATCTCGAAAAATTCATGGAGGTTGTCAAGAAGTAAAATTTAACAATAAACACGGAAAAAAGTTCCTTCGCCCGGCCAGAAATCAACCTCCTCGGCTACATAATTAAAAACAAAACCATTAAACCCGACCCAGACCCTCTACGTCACTTGAAACCACCGACTAACGCGTCGTCCTTGAAAAGAGTTATGGGTCTGTTCTCACATTACTCTAAATTCATACCTAAATTTTCAGAAAAGGTTCGTCCTCTAGTCGTATGCAAATTTCCCCTCGATCAACAATCACTTCAGGCATTTGAAAATATCAAGAAAGTCATCACTGATGCAGCAATTACTGCAGTAGACCCCGATTCCCCATTCACCGTCGAAACGGACATAAATGAAATGCACTAAAATGAAAAAATGATGCGCTGGAGGCTAGAGCTTTCTTGTTATTCATACGACATTGTGAACAGGCCCGGTAAAGAAAATGTAGCCGCTGATGCTTTTTCAAGGATTTGCGCCAATGTATCTAATTCGAAGGACAATCTGAGAAACTTTGTGTCATCCAGGTATAACACGTTTTCACCATTGGGTAAAGAGTAAAAATTTACCCTTCTCTGTTGAAGAAGTTCGTCAAATTGGAAATAATTGTAGAATTTGTTCGAAAATCAAGCCAAAATTTTTCAAGCATCACGGAACGTTGATAAAAGCGACATCCCCGATGGAAAGACTCAATATGGATTTCAAGGGCCCTTTACCTTCGAAATCTTACATCTTGACAATTATTGATGAATATTCCAGATTCCTTTCGCTATTCCTTGTTCAGACATGACAACAGCTACAGATGAAAGAGCTTTAGAGTCTATTTTTCATATGTTCGGAACTCCTGCGTACATTTATTCTGATCAGGGATCATCTTTCATGTCTCACGAACTGCGGTATTTTCTTAGTTCCCATGGGATTGCAAGTAGTAAAACAACTCCTTACAACCCAAGAGGTAATGGTCAAGCTGAACGGTACAACGGTATAATTTGGAAATCTGTCCAACTGGCTCTAAAAAGCCAATCTCTGCCAGTCACTCATTGGGAAGACGTCCACGACACAGCCCTTCACTCCATACGTTCATTGCTCTGCACGGCCACAAATGAAACACCTCATGACCGGATGTTCAAGTTTGCCAGGCGAACGGGGAACGGGACATCGACACCGAATTGGTTGACAACCCCAGGTCCAGTATTTGTACGTAAGCACGTAAGAGCTTCGAAATTCGACCCGCTGGTGGAAGAAGCTACGCTCCTCAAAGGAAACACTGAGTACGCTCAGATCGAATTGAAAGACGGAAGAATAACGGTGGTATCCACTAGAGACATCGCACCCATCCCCGTTCAAGATAATTTGGACTCCCTTGATGCGTCTCCACCAATTATCGACGCCTGTACACCTCTCGACCTCTCGTTAGAAAATGCTATCACGGACGAAAGACACTCTCCTGAACTAATTCAAAACATACCATCTTCTCCTCCCACTATACCCGAAATGAGAAGAAGTACAAGACCGAGAAAACTGCCGGCTTATCTCTCGGACTATATTATTTAATACCGAAGCTCTGGATGAAGACTTCTCTCTTGGACGAAAGAATGTTATAATTATCAATTCCACTATATGTTATTTAAATACCCTCCAACCTTATGACTTTTTGTTTACAATTGTTTTAAAAGTTCAGTTCGTTTCTCACACGATTTATTTTGTCAATTAAAGCCTTATTCTACAAAAGGTTTTATCATTTTTATTGATTATCGAAGAGTGCATAGTTGCACGCATGTTTACTTGCATGGTAAAAAAAACAAACATATGATCCCCAGCAGTGACACGATGTTTTTTAGAACAGGCAGGCCATCATGCTTCAAAAAAATGCATCGTGTGCAACGAGCTTTAGATATAGTTGAAAAAAAAAAAAAAAACGGAAAAAGTGCAAATATTTCGCGGTTTTGGAAGTTTTTGGAAGCTGCAAACCTTGTATACACCCTACTGGTGCTAGTCCCAAAAACACACTAAAAAAAATCAGAACTAGCCGTTTAATTGCGATTTTAGCTATTTTTAGTGTTTTTTTGACTGGCCTAATTGCTTACCATCCTTAAAGCGGCCCATACACGTATAATAAATATTGCGCAAACTAGGGGTTGTACAATTAAATTGAACGTATGTGGGTTGTATTGGCCCCGCAAAGATTACGGGACCGCCCCTGGTGGCGTCTGAAAGAACATTCTTAGAGTAGACCAAAGATATAGAACTACTGGATTGCTCACGAATGTTGAATTGTACGAGAGAAAAACGGTCTAACCTGCACCCCGTGACCTTGAGGGAGTCCGGGTTGGCGGCACATTTAAAAACTCCTTATACGTTATTCGTACAATGGGGATGAGCTCTCTAATTTTAAAAATCACAATTCAGCATGTAGGGCCTGTTCTGTATAATAAACAACAGTTGATACCAACTATTAATTACAATTTTGTCGCGGTACTAACTGAAATAATATGGTGAGCAATCCAGTCCAGTATTTCTTTATCTTTGCATCCTGCAGTACCTAATACCTACACAAGCCAAAAGATTTCATACATTTTTTACAGTCCGACATTTGAAATAAAACTGAAAGGCATTAACTTCGAGTTATAATTCAAAAAATAAACTGAAATGAATAAGTAAAGAATTGGGAAACATTGCACATAAAGGTCTGGTGACGTGGCAGGATAGTGGGGGAGGGCTGGAGGGATGCGATACGTACGGAGGTTTCAGATACGCGGACTTCATCAAGGTCAACCCCCCCAACTACTGGCTCGGATTCCCCGTCCATCGTGAGCAATCCAGTATTTCTATATCTTTGGAGTAGACACACATGATAGTAACTGGTTGCTATTGCTACATCATTGTTTATACGGTTGTCTTCTGCTGAATGTGTTGGAAGCGGCTTGAAGTTTCGCAGAAATTTGCTCTTAATTTTTTCTCGAATTTTGTCGTGATGTTGCCGGTAATTAACCTAAGTGTAGACCTATGAGGAGATGATGACAGGAGCGGATCAAGATCTGAACCCTTAATGGGTAGAGGGGGTAATGCTGATGGGTTTTCTCATCGGTAACTCGAAAACAGTGCGTTCTACATCAGAAGCATCTTGTCTGCAAATTGTTCAATAATTGTTGGCATCGTGGCACGAAGCAATACTTGGAAATCCTCTTGTTTTTTTTTTTATTTGAAGTTGAGTGTCTTTGATCACGATTGATATTGAATGTCCTTCATTAACATGGTGACTTAACTGATTTGATTTTTACTTAGGAGAATTTTAACTTAAGTACCGACAATGAATACGGGCCTGAGTGTAAAGAAAAAAATTCGGTAAAATTAGACCTCATTTGCAATCGAAAACACCCCATAACCCATGGTCCGAAAATCAAAACCCTTCGAGATATGATTTTTCTAGCATCTTTTTAGGATAACATCATTTTCCTGGACAAAATGCGAGTAACTCGCTTACCAGATGACATTCTACAAATTTTGACGATTGATTTGAGAAGAGCACACTCTTTCCTGCCAGGACTATCTATTTTCGCCAAAAAATAACTGTTTCTGTGTCCTCGTTATCTCCTCAAAGTTTTGCGAAACAAAAATTTTTATTCTTTCAATGAAAGTCAATCACCACTTGTCTATACTAAATCGCCGCCTATCGACTTTCGATGGACCAGAAATACTTCTTCAACGTGTCCCTTTCAGAGTTACTCATAAGCATTTGTTTAATTAATTGGCGATTTTTCGGCAATTAGTCGTTTTGACCTGTAAATTCAAGCAATCCTTGCGAATTTCAACGCGCGAAAAATAATTAAAACATCATCTGAGAAATACACTCTATTCGACAGCCAGCTGCCGGATCGACATTTGATTGATACTCTGGTAGAAGTTCACAGTCAGTTACATTTAATGGCGTAGCCAGCGGGGGGCAGGGGTGCAGTTGCCCTCCCCTAGAATCAAAAACGCACATTTCGTGGGGCAGCTGCCCACCCCCAAAATTCTAAAAACATTTTGCCTGATCTGGCTAACAGAAACACAAATTTATTGTATTTCGCTCCATAAAACAAATTTTGCGGATTTTTCTCACTAAAAAACCAACACATTTTCGCTCATCGGTTGCTGACAAACCGATTTTGCTGATTTTTCGCACTAAAATCCAGTTTTCGCAAGGTTCGACAGCAATTTCGTGTGTTTGGGTTAGCTCAAACGGTATTTTGACCGCTGTGCCTTACAGACGTATGGTGGGAGAGACACTGCCAGCTCTATTTACCGTCTCAGGTCTAAAATTTAAAGTTTAGCTCCAAAAGTATCACTTTTCGGGGGGGGGGGGGGAGTCTCAGTTTTTCGACATAAAATCCGAAATAGAAGGCTCCAAACGACAGTTTTCCACCAGATATTTATTTTTTGACGGATAGTGGCAGTTTCTGTGCAAATTTAGTCTCTGATGACCTTGAATTGACACGATTCCAACCTCCTGATACTGTTATAAGCCTGCAAAAAGGCAATGAAGCATCTGTTATTTTCGCCAGTGAAGCTGCTAGCTGCCCACATGCGTGGATCCGCAGTTTTTCCTCGAGAGGAGTTGCACAGAATCCCCCCCCCCTTTTTACTCGTGAATGAGCACTATTTGTAGCCTCGAATTGACGTTTTTCCTTAATTTTACCTGAAACAGTGTGTTTTTTCTCAATTCTACCTCGAACTAGCACATTTTCTTCATTTTAGCCGTAAAAAGGTCTCAAAAAACCGTGAAATAACGCGTTTATTACGGCCAGCACTGGGCATCTCCTATAAACCGCGAATAGGTGCGTTCTGTCAATTTCAGCCGCAAAAGAGCAGTTTCTCCTCAATTTAACCCGTGAATGAACCCTATTTCTCAATTTTAGCCACGACAATTCCACCAATCAACAACAAACGGTGACAATAATTTTGCTAATTCGTTTTCCCTCAATTTTAGCCGCAAATTAGCGCTTGACCAATTTGTTGAGCAATTTCAGCAGTGAAAAGGTCCATATAATCCGCATGTTAGCGAATTTCATTAATTTTGATCCGGACGTCCATCGCGAACCTTGAAATTTTTGTAAACTTTTACAAAAATGTATGCGCTATGTTGCGCTATTTCTCGATTGTACCCTCAAACTTGCTATATATACATGTAATTAAACAGTCAATTAGCACTCTTTCGCAATGTTCACAGAGATATTGGTTTGAGAAACCGCGAACTGGTGCCTTCTCTCAATTTTTCCTGCGTGAATGAGCTTCATTTCTCAATTTTAGCTGTGAATTGGCGTTTATCCTCAATTTTAGCCGCGAACGAGCAATTTTTTTCTGTCAGTTTTAGCTGTGAAAAGAGCACTGTAAACCGTGAATTAGCGCATTTTCTTCATTTTGGCCCGGACTTTGGATCGCGAAACCGCAAATTGGCGTGTTTTCTCAATTTCAACCGCGAATAATGAGATTTATTTCTCAAATTTGACGTGAATCAGCGCTATTTCTCAACTCTAGCCGTGAATGGGTGTTTTCCCTGAGTGCACTTTTTCTCAAGACGTGCCCCCCCCCTCAAACTTTGGATTTGTGCCGGGCTGGCTACGCCCCTGCGAATTTAGTCAAGGAAAATGATGTTTTCCTGAAAATATGTTTAAAAAATTATATCTCGAAGGGTTTTGATTTTCGGACCATGGGTTATGGGGTGTTTTCGATCGCAAATGAGGTCTAATTTTACCCAATTTTTTTCTTTACACTTAAACCCTTCCACCCTGTATATTCCCCTCTCTCACTCATATGTTCATCACATTAGTTGTTCAAATTGACTTTTCGTTTTATGGCGGATTTCACCATGTTTGAGTTAAGGTGCGGGCTACTTAACTCTCAAAGTTAAGAGTGACTCGTGGTTAAGAAAGGTTTTTGAGCTCTTGCTAACCCGCAGGCCAAGACTAACTCGAAGAAGTGAAACGAGTTTTTTTCGCTAACCCCAAGTTAACCGTAAACTCGAACCTCAACTCTCAGCTGAGAACAAAAAATTTGTCAAATTTTTGAGGTAGAAATTGAGAAAATTACATTTGGTCGGTGTTGTAGTGAGAGCTAGCTAACTCTAGGAGTTAAGAGTTCGTTCGAGTAAGGAGAGATCCCGTTTCACCATCAATTCCAAGATTGGAGTTACCAAAGCCTTGGGTTTTTTCCAGACTCCTTCGGTTTTTCGCCGAGAATATAGCTTATAGAGAATATAGCTTGTTGTTACGATGACAATTTTTTCATTCATGATATTGTTTTTAGGTACCCTAACGACTGAGAGACCAATTATGGCGCTGAAATCCGTGTTGCACTGACCCAAGCGTTATCGCTTCAGCATAAAAAGCTCATCGTCTAAGGATTACGACTGCCGGCCGTCTCAGTTCCACTTCGTGCTGTAGACTCACAATCAGATGCTCTTACCTTTCCAGAGTATCTGATGTGTCCCGAAGTCACACAGGACAGGCAAAGAGGCAACTCCAATAATAAGCAGCATAATAACGTGCGTTCTTTAGCTACAGGCTGTGGAATTCATTTGAAGCCATACGTCGTACTCAAGAGTCCGGTCCTCCGATAAAGGACCGGACGACCCACAAGTGAACAAGCGATCCATCATAATATAGGATTTTGGTACTTTATACGCCTTATAGCTCTCATTTGTTATTCAGACTTTTGTGAATTAAAACATCATTTTATTCTTACTCACGAATTTACACAGACCTCATTACAAACCCGCATTATCACGAGCCGCCTTTGAGAGCGGATTACTACCCTTCCATACATCCCTTTATGATCGCCGCCCTTATTGCACCCATCTAAATATTGTCATCGTTATCGTGAATGTAGCAGTGCGCTGTTTCATTATCACTTTTTTTTTACATAAAATTCAAGACAGAACAAAATTTATAAAACATATTTTGGGCCTGAAACAAGGTTACGTCCGAGTCAAGGGATTATTCCCTGGAAATAGTAGAGAATAAGATCTGGGAGTTAACTCTCTTGGTAACCCGCACGTTAACACAAACTCATTGTGGAGAAACGCATTTTTTCTTTAACTCCGAGTTACCCTTATCTCCAACTTTCGTTGATGAAACTCATTATTTGAGTTAAGAGAGGAGGTTTTCTCTTGGTAACTCCAAGGTTAAGCATAACTCGAAGTGGTGAAACACTTTTTTTACGCTAACTCCGAGTTACCCGTAACTCAAACCTTAACTCTCGGTGGTGAAATCCGCCATCATTGTCGTGCTTTAAAAATATAAAAAAGTTTTTCCGTCTTGGTCTAAAATCATAAGATTCTCATCTTATAAACTTCCACAGGCCGTTGAGAGTGATTGAAAGAAGACGAATAATTTCAAAAATAGTAAGTCCGGAACCCGGTTTGTATAAATTTCAAATTACGGGACAAGGAAATACTATACGGACGATGACTGAAATTGTGGACCAAAGCGCAACGAAATTGAAAGGTGAAAGCAAATGGACTCAATGGAAATTCCAAGTAGTGATCGCGGCTGAGGCAAAATGTATAGATAAACTTCTTTGCGGGTCAGGTGCAAAACCAACCCCAGAAGGTAAACCTCGAAGCACAATGACGAAGAGCTTAAATCAACACTCAAAAAACTCAAAAAGTGCTCAGCACTTGATGCGTTTTTTAAAAAAGGAATGTAAAGCTCGGAAGCTCTATAGCTCAGACATGAAATGGAATTATTGAAATCATCTTGTATATGAAGGTACCATAAGGATATCCAGGGAACGACCGAAAGATCAAACGTGATTCTTGGAATTCATGTCGACGATGGCATTGTCGCCGGAAAAAATCAATAAATGATGGATCAGCTCTGCTTCAAATCAGCACTAGCTGATTTTTTCACGAAACCACTCAACACCACCTGGTTCAAACGGTTACGAAGTCAAATAATTGCATAATCATTTAACTACTGATTATGGCAATTAGCGGAGCGTGTTGAAATTGTTTACCACCGTCAATTTTATTTATGTATTCCCCTCTCTCACTCATAGTTCATCAATTAATTGTTCAAATTTGCTTTTCGTTTTATTTAAACAGCGCGACAGCTGGCAACAGTCCCATTCAACCGGAAGAGCATAGTCATGAAAGCTGTGCAAAATTATAGCTTATGACCTCCTATTTACCAGTCCGGGAGTCTGCCATGCCGTATCTGGGGCCAAAGGATTTTATAGCTAATTAAAGTTCTTAATTTTGGACATGAATTTAACCGGAAGAACATAGTCCTGAAACTGGTCTCATTCGAAAGGTGGTTTCATGGAGCTGATTACGAATATGATCGTCTGCCGCCGTCTGCCTGGGGCTCTTGCCTCACTGTGGTCAGTCAAACTCCCTAATTCAGGGTTATTAATTAACCGGAAGAACGAAATCCGGAAAATAGTCTTATGCAACAGGCTTTATGTCGCTGAATACGAAAATGATCGCCCGCAGAGCCATTTGCCCTCAGTGACCAGTTAAACTGCACAGAGGGAAAATAATTAACCGGAAGATCATAGTCCTGAAACTTGTCTCATTCGAAAGGGTTTCATGGAGACAGGCGCGGATCCAGAGAGGGGCTCAGGGGGCTTGAGCCCCCTCCTTTGGGGCAGCACTCGATGGGTGTCAGGGTCCTACGCGCAGTAATGGTCCATTTAGCCAGCTTTATACTGTTGGAATAGCCAACCAACCAATTTTACAGGTGAACCTTGTCAGTTTATCCAGTCCAAGATGAAGTTTATTCACTTATTTATTAGTTTATTCACCTACTTGTATCCAGTCGACCTTAAGGGGGGGTTTCAGGCGGGTTTCCTCGACCCCTTCCCAGTCCCCCCTCGCCTAAGCTTCGCACATAAATTTTGGCTCCATTTCTGCACCAATATTCGATTTCAAAGTCAAATTTTAATCTTTAGGAAGTTCTACAGTGACGTTAGATCTTGCTTTTCCTTTCATCCCTGAAATTACCTTAAAACACATTCGAATTCCAAAGTGTTTTGGGGTCATTTTAGAGATAAACTTTGAAGAAGCAAGATCTAACGTCACTGCAGAACATCCTGAAGATTAAAATTAGACTTTGAAATCGAATATTGGTGCAGAAATTTATGTGCGAAGTTCAGGCGAGGAAAGCCGCCTGAAACCCCACCATAAGGTGCATACAACCAATGCTGTGGTGTGGAGGGGGGGGGAGGTCGATTAGTCAGTAATGAGGACGACCCATGGATCGGTTTATTCAAGGGCGTGAATAGCCATGTTTGCCCATTTCTCGGGTGTAGATAGCCACTTTGAAGGCGTAAATCGTCGTCTGTAACCTTTGTAGGGCACAAAACGACGAGTTTGGACATTTTTAGACTGTGGTGAATTTGCGGCGCTGGAAAGTATGCCAGTATGTCATTTTTAGAGCGTAAATAGCAAGTTCTACTATTTTTAGGGCAGGAATCGTCTCTTTAAGCGCCCCATACACTGTCAGTTTAACTGAAGGCAATCGTGAGGCCGTCGATCGGGGTTACCCACACATTTATCAGTTAATCTTCAGGCCATGGACTGCAGTCCGTGAAAACTGAAGGTGTGTGGACGTAGGACCGGCTAGGATCGGACGTGAGATCGTTGACTGTCAGTGTATGTTGCCCGTCGATTTTGGCCGGACGTTCGCCTCTGCAGGCAATCGCATAGTGTATGGGGCGCTTTAGACATTTTAAAGGCGTGAAGACTCAGTTTGGGCACTTGACGCGCGAACGGTTGATTTTACCATTTTCTGGTCAGCAATAATCTGTTTAGGGCTTTTCAAAGTGAGAATCGTCAGTTTAAACATTTGTAGGCCGCATATAGCGTTAGTTTTACCAATCTTATGGGGCGAGAATAGCCAGTTGGATCATTTCTACGGCGCAAACTGTCAGTACGGTTATTTCTAGGGCATGAATAGCCAAAGCGATATTTTCAGTGCACGAAACCGTCATTTTAATCAATTTTAGAGTGCGGATTCAATTGAATCATTTTTACTTAAATTTAGTTCAACCATTTTGTGGATGCAAACTGTCAGTTTGGCCATGTTTATGGTGCAAACAGTCCGCCAAGTCATTGTAGGGTTTTTGAAGCGAGAATTATCGTCCGTATGGCTATTTTTAGGGAGATAAATTGTCAGTTCAGACATTTTCTATGGGCGTGAATGATCATTTTCAGGGCAGAAATCGTCGGTTTAGGTATTTTCGAGGCGCGAATCGTCAGTTTTGCTGATTTCATGGCTTGAATATAATCAGTTTTGGGGGCGCTTAGTCATGAGTTTTGTTTTTTATACGGCGCTAATAGTACTTTAAGCCTGAATGTTCAGTTATGCCATTTTTGGCGCGCAAATGGTAGATTTTCCCATTTCTAAAGCAGGTAATAATCTATTCGGGTGTTTTGAAGATGCGTGTCATCAGTTTTGTTACTTTTAGGGCACAATTAGTTCCTAGTCAAGCCAAGGCGTGATTGGTCAGTTGAACCATTCTTGGCGCGCGAACAGTGGTTTTCGCAGTTTTCAGGGCAGGAATGATCTGTTGAGGAATTTTCAGGGCGAGAATCATCAGCTAAGCCGTTGTTATTACGACGCGTATAGGGTCAGTTTGGCCATTTTTAGAGTGGGAATCACCCGTTTCGCTATATAGGCACGCATTCTAAGCGGGATTCCAAGGGCTTTGTCGCAGTTTAGCCAATTTTAGGGCGTGCTTGAAGTCATTTTGGCTGCTTTCGAGGGGATTTCTAGGGCACAAATAGTCAGTTTGGTCATTTTTAAGGTGGGAATCGTTAGTTTTGCCATTAAGGGACGTAACTATAGACGGTTTAGCCGTTTTTATGGTGGGAATAGCAGTAAATGCCTGTCAGACCGTCTTTAATAGAGCGAAGCACACAATCTTTCAATGAGTCCCTCCCTTGAGCAAATTCTGGATCCGCGACTGCATGGAGATGATTACGAATACGATCGTCTGCCCTCTGGCTCGTCAAACGCACTAAATTTGGGAAAGTTTCATTAACCGAAAGAACATAGTCCTGAAACTGGTCTTATTCGATAGGTTTTACAAATACGACCGTATGTTGTTGTCTGCCTGAGGCATTTGCCCTCGATTACCAGTCAAACACACGAAATTAGGGATAATAATTAACCGGAAGAACAAAGTCCGGAAAATGGTCTTATGCAACATTGGTCTTATGCAGCGGCATTTGCCCACCATGACCAGTCAAACTGCGCAAGGGAAATTAACTAACCGCTTTCGGTTATTTACCGAACTCCACAACGTCGCTGGGACACAAATGGACAAAAAAGATCGTCTGCCGGCGATGGCTAGGGGCATTTGCCGTTAGTGAACATTCAAACAGCGCGAAGGGAAATTGCGTCTTCCCAAGGGAAACTACCCTTTTAATACGTTTTCAGCCAAATAATGACGTCTATTTCACAATACATTTAAGCTATTATTTTCATATTATGATTTTATTATGTTATGTAGCGTTTGGGTGTGGCATAGAGTAATTATTTGGACTAAAAAAAAAACAAACAACTGAAACAAATAAAAATAAACGAGCATTGTAAGATGTGATCGAACCGTATTAGTACCAACAAAACGTATATCTAGTATCTACGTCCTTCTGAGATGAAAAGAAAAACGTAAATTTACGTCATTATTCCTGAAAGGGTTAAGGTAACGAGTTTGTCCCCAGGAAAATACGTTAAAAATTTACTCCAAAAAGGTCATTTTATGACGTTTTTTTGCGAAAATTCGTATTTTATGACATTTATGACTTTTTCCCGCCTCAGGTGATGACTATGGTCATTGGCCTTGCTCAGAGCTACTCCATAGGAACAATTGGAATTAACGTTACTAATCGGCGAAAATTAAAATCTCATCACCACGAAGCTATTATAACTTTGCCGCGCTTGCCGATTTTAATGGAAACATGGAGAGACGATGTTGTTGCACATTAGTTTTGGCTGAGTGCCCAGCACAACATTCTCCTCAACGTTTGATTCTGAAAAATTGGTTAATTCTTGGATATTATTGAATCGCAAACGTTACTCGTAATTCTATTTCCGCATCCCGGGGTAAAAAACAAACTTACATGGAGAAATTCCTTTACGAAGTGAAAAACTAAAAATAAATGCCCCCCCCCTCCTCATGGGACATTTAAATGTTTAAACAGCTTCCACATTGTGATCGGTGAGTGGCGAGGGGGGGGGGCAGTAGCCGCGACATTTGAATGAGTCTAGTCGGTCAATTGAAATCGTTTGAAGCAAGAAGAAGAGGATACGAGGTTTTATTGGCGGAACACGTGGCTTGGTCACGTTATACTTAAGAAGGGCAATAGGAAAAATTAGGTCTGTTCCAACGTACCCTAGAATTTGTTCGGTACCGTCACAGAATCATCTTCTGCCAATTAAACGTAATGAATTTGTTTGTTACCGCGTTAAAATGGTTCTGGAACGGTTCCGAACGAGTTCAACGGGTAGGTTGGAACAAACCTCTCGTTGCCCGATTTACTGACCGACGTTATTGTTTATTACCCCACTCCCCCCATAAAAACGCAGAGAAAAGTGAGTGCTTGTCTGGAGAAGAATGAGAAATGGATCACACGTGTGTTATTCACGTGACTTACGAATGATGTGAAGGTAAATCTTGGATAAATGGAAAAGATGGTGGAGAGGGGGGCAACAGGTTTTTCGTCCACTCTTCTATGCCCACTGGAGGGGTTACCCTCTGCAACATAATACATCTTTCGTAGCCGTCACTTCACTACGTACCTGTGCCTGGTTTTGCGTTTTACCTGTACAGGGAGTTTCAAGGCCTACAGTAATAATCCCCTTGATTAATTAGGTAGGAGTTGAGACGGGTATCGTGCCCAATATCGCGAATCCGTCCACATTTCGGGGTTGACTGATACAATAGAGTAAACACTCAAAAGAGATATCAACGTATGTAGTTATTTTCATAGGAATATCTACTCACCTGCCCATAATCAAAACGGTAATTTTACGAGATATCCCTCAGATAAGTTTAAAAAATGTGACTAACACAGCGATAAAAATGAGCTGGTTCTTCGGTTTCTGCTTCATTACAAATTAGGAGATAGCGATTTTTCAAGTTGGGGAACAAATGCCTCACGATTCTGCCTACAACCGATCATATGATACTCCCCCACTCCACATCCACCTGAGATTTGGAGGACGAACAAAAATGAGCGATTCTGAAGTGCGCAGTTGTTTTTCTGAAGGAAATAACAATTTTGTCGTTTGAAATTGACCGATGACAAAACTGTTTTATTTCTTTTTATCTAACACGTCCAAGTTTGGGCGGATAATAAAAGTTTTCCTGTCGTTAAATTGAACGTAACCAGGCCGAGTATAACTTCTCCACGCCAATAAATACGAAGAAAATTGATTATGTCAAGCTGAACATATTCGCCAGGTACTGTTTCCAACGAGTGGAAAAAAAGAAAGAGGAGCATGAGTTAAGTGCATGACACACTCCCTCACCCACCAATCATCGTAAGAAGATTGCGCAACACTTTTGCACCTTTTCGTCCTAGGCGCGTGTTGGGTTTTTCTTCAGTACAAATTTTCCACAATATATTAAATTTCGAACACGCTCCTCAATCTTAGTCCGAAAGATTCGGGCTTTGTCAAGTTGGATGAAGGAGGGGGGGGGGGGAGCTCAACGATGTTCGACGACACCGCTGTCAAATCCTGGAATTGTGAATTTTAAAAATAAACAGAGACATAAAAGAAGTGAGGGAACCCATGTGATGAAGAGAGATAGCAATGCCGGGTTACATTTTGCTGCTGTGTGCCGACTCTCCCCCCCCCCAAGTCCTGTCTATGTGACAAACACATTATAAAATAACAATTAACTCATTGAAAGGATTTCTTAATGACTCATCCAATCAGCACAAAGAAAGGAGCAGTAGTTGACCCCAGCAGTTTTCCACACTAGAATACTTCATGAGCTTGATAAAATGTAATTGGATCTGATTGAATGGCGGAGGGGAGAGGGGATTTATGTCAGCCAAAATTTAGAGATCGTTGTGCTTTTTTTTTGTTAAGGAACCGGCTCCAAACGTGTTTAAAATAAATTAGCACCATCTCTCTTCTCTGTGTAACTCTTTAACTTAGGACAGTGCATCTGGATTGATCCAATATGTGCTTAAGAGTTTTGGATGTCGCCAGTTTAAGCTTTTGAATGGTTTCTTTCACGATACAACCTTTTTTATTACTTATAATTCGATTGTATCCCCTCCTAAAAAAAAAATAATAATAATATTATGTAAAGAGTTCAGCTTACTTCAATTGGGATGACATCCTGACTACATTATGAATGAACCACCACTGAACCCGAACTCAAAACGTGTGTAACGACGTTGTTTTTCCTGATACGAATACAAAAATCCAAACCCGTAATATGTTCACTCAACTAGAGCAAACGTCAAACTAAACTATATTTCGCTTTCGCTTTAGAACTCGCGCTTGGCATTGTACTGGCCTCCCTCCTTTTCCCTCTGTCGAACTCGGTGTCACGACCGCTTCAAAAAGAAGACATAGAAGGGGGGGGGGGGTGGAGCGAGGTTTTCAAACATGAAAATTCGAGAGGTGGGCGATGTTGAGGTTCGAGGACGAACCCACGGCGTATAGAATGGCCAAAGACTGTTAAAAAATACTTTTGCGATTTTGTTCTAACCCCCCCCCCCTTCATTCAAAACCGAAATCATTTTTTACTCAGAGGAGACTCGAATTTATGGCATACAGCACTTTCTAAATAGTGTTTCAAAAAACGATAGTCCCCAGATATTAGTGAGATTTTGAAAGAAGTAAAAACATGAACGTCTTCGTTAACGTTCGACGGTTGCTAGGGTATGGATCAGCTGATTGGTAGATTTTCAAAAAGACGTGAACGTTTTTCTTTTCGACTTCTTTCAAAATCTCCCTACTTTGTCGTTAAAACTGTAACTACGAAGGGGGAGGGAGGTTCTGTGCTAGGCAAACCGTTGCGGGCAAGGTGACTAAATTTTCTATAGGTGCCGCAGATCACTGTCCTTCACCTACGTCACGAGCAGTCCCAACCGCCATTGCGCTGGACCCAGTACATTATTAATTGTTATTGGGCCGTGATTTTTGAGAATTCATAAACTTCAATTTCAAAATTAACTTGCTCTGCTGCTCTGGGGTGAGCAATCGGGAGCAAAGGACTGCTGGTGACGTCAGTCTCCACCCCTCCCGTCCGATGGGCAGGGAGAAATCTGCGGCACCTATAGTAAAGTTTAGTCACCTTGGTTGCGGGAGGTGGGTTGAACGCCGAAACTCACACCCACTTCGAAAGCAATGGGTTCCAAAAGAACCTTAAAAGTCCCAAAAGACGGGTGATTTTCAGGCGTCCCAGACTCCACATCCCCCCCCCTCCACAACTTCACATTCACCAAACGGTGTATTTTGGGGACAAACCTCCCATTATCAAGGCACGACAACACATAAAACACGAGCACAGAAAAACGCCATATTTGACCCCTCCAATTATCAATAGGCCCAGATCAGTGGTGTAGCCAGCCCCTTGACATAGGACTGGGCAGCTTCACTGGAGAAGATGTCACCTATTGCTGGCAACAGGTGAAACGGATTATTTCAAGGAGGCAACCCCGCGAAATTGGACTTTCAGAAAGCCAATAACCACAAAATTGGTTTTTAGTGAGTTAAACCCCCCAAGAAATTGGGTTGCACCCTTTTCATGCATAATTTATAGTGAGCCATAATCGAAAAAGTGGGTTTTAAAGGTGGAGTTGTACATTTGTTTCCTCGACCCCCCCTCCTTCAATCATATCTCGCCTAATCGGCGTTACGTAAATTATCGCCATATTTCTGCACCAATCCTTTATTTCAAGGTCTCATTTAAATCTCCATGAAATTCCGCACGCCCGTTCGATCTTGCTTTCCTTTTGCGTGAATTTTCAAGGTAAAAGTTTACGTGGGTTTTACAGTTATTTTAGGGGTGAAATGTGAAAAAAGAAGATCGTACAAAAAAAAAAAAAGGTTTTTCGTGATTTTCTCAAAACGCACGAGAAAATTTCGTTGGATCTCTTTAGATTCGTGTTCCTCACCCCAAAAAACACAGAATAAAGTGAAAAAATCAAAGACAATATATATGTTTGTCATCTTGAAACTACCGTTTGACTGGGCGAAATTCTGTTTGCAGCAAAAAAAAAAAAAAATATCACGGAATTGACTTTTTTTAGAGCCAATCCCACTAAAAATGTTTTTGCAGCGAGTTGAACCAACGAAATGGGGTTTTTGGCAGCCAGACCGGCGTAAAATTCTTTTTAGTGGCGATAAAAATTCACAAAACTGTTTTTAGAGAGCAAAATACAGGGTTTTCAGCTACAAACCCCGCAAAATTGGGTTTTTAGTGAGCCAGACCCGTGAAAAAATTATTATTATTTTTTTTATTTTGGTGTGCGAAATCGGGTTCTAAATGAGCCAATCCCACAGAATACAACTATTCAGTAAGCCAAACCCACGGAAATGGGTTTGGCGCGATAAACCCGCGGCATCTCTATTTTGAGCGAAATCCAACTAATTGGTTTATCAGATAGCCAGACCGGTTCACTGCACAGCATCCGCGAAATTCGTTTTGGGGTTTAAATCAACCTGTGTATATGTGTGATTTAAGAGAGCCAGAACTATAAAAGCGGTTTTTGGGCGAGAAAAATCCGCAAAATCTGGCTTTTGAATTAGGCATCCCAACGAGATTGGCTTTCAGCAGCGAAATTGGGATTATAGTGAGCCAGAAACGTGAACACGAGTTTTTCGCGAGATAAATCCGCGAAATTGGTTTTTTAGTTAGTAAATCAGAGAAATTGATTCTTAAGTGAGCCACACCTGCGACGATGGTTCTTGAGTGTTGAAAATCCGCGAAAGGGTTTTTGAATTAGGTCACCCCGCGAAACTGGCGTATCAGCAACAAAAACCCGTGAAATTAGTTTTTTAGCGAGCTAAAATCTGAGAAAAGTTTTTTATTGTGAGCGTTGACGAAATAAATTGTGGCGACTCGCCGTAGAATTTCGAAGGTATCTTTAGGGGTGCAGCTGACTTACTACGGAAGCGTTTCTGAATCAAGGGTAGGGCAACTGCCCTCCTATGACCACGCCCATGGTCCAGGTAAGAGGCTTTTTATTTGCTTCGAACGCTCATCATGTTTACATGTTAAGGAGAGGCCAAACAGCAAACATGTGTCAAATATTTGACAATACGTTTCAATATCCAGCTGATCGGTTTCTATGCAAGGCTAGAAATTAATTATTGGAAGATATTTGTCCAATAAGGATACGTGTGCGTGGTTAAGCCTTTAACATGATTTACTGAAGACCGAGGGATCCTATAAGGTATTTCCGTACCTGTGTTTAAATTTCAATCGTTGTAGGAGTATCTAAAACCACGACCGTGGCCTTTCACAGGAGGAGAGAGCTATACGTTGTATTGTTTTGGGAATGTCACAGATTCGGATCGATTCAGTGTCAGTGACAAACCCGGGTGGGGGGGGGGGTCAGGGAGCCCTACCCCAAAGGTCACGCCAGAACGTACCAAAACTGGCTCACAGAGGAGTGCCCACAACGTGGGGGGGGGGGGCAATGGCGCGGGGTGCGCCTTGGAAATTGAGGGGGGCTTCTTTTTTAAAATAACCTGTGCATATAGTCCCTCGCTGGCCAATCGAGGGGTGAATTTGAGTCAAACACTATAATGGTGCAGCTGAAGTAACTCTCTTGAAGAATGCAGTGACGGATATGTGTTCCGTTCGAGAAGGTCAGACGATACTAACGACATCGCCAAGCGTTCATCGCCCCCTAGGTGAGTTTTGATCATCAGAACCGACTGACTTTCGCAATTGACAACGGTCTAAAAGACTCATGAACCACGTCCAGCTCAAATCGAAGGATCGAACAAAATTGTTAAAATCCGAGAATCGCCGCTTAGCCTCGTGAGCGTGTTTTGTAAAAATAGCTATATAATTTAAAGCTGAACGAAGAATCCGAGCTGATTTTCGATCAGGCGATCCATTCAAACGGGTTATTCCAGTGTTTCAAGCGTTTATGACAAGTTGGCCGCAGGTTTCAGCGGCCGCACAAAACCTTTTGAGGACGGTGGACACGCAATAATCGGAGCCCCTTTTTGCCAAAGATGAACGAGGAGCCTCGACACTGGCGGACCTCAATGATCCGCTATAGCAAGATCTTTTCTTTGGGCCACTGACGTAATTAACCATTGTCAGAGGCACTCATTAACCACGTCCGTTACAAATCGAAAAAATTGCGTAACATGGAAGAATCCCCCTAGCGATTATGAGCGATCAGACGAGCAGTTGAAGGGGTTATCCCTGTCATTCTGGCGTACTTGGCCGCATTGCTTTATCCTGTTCTCAGGGGCCCGAATTTTCACTTGAAGCTCGGGAGTCCTCGTGAGGTCGGGCTCGGCCAAGTTCACCTTCGGTCGCATCAGCCGAACGCCTGAATTGTTTCTTTTCACTCCCTCTTCCCTCATGGTAAAAAAAATAGTACAATATGTACAAAATTAACATAGATTTTCACCAAAACCTTGAATTTTACTCATGTTTCCATTACAATCGTAATTAAAAAAAAAAGTTTAAAACGAGTTTCTTCTTTGCAGCTCCCACTGTCTAACATCAAACCGTGGAATGTTTCAATTTTTTTTTTACAATGCTCATCACTTTGGCGGAACTTAGCGCAGCACCGGGCATATGGCACACGGTAAACAGGAAAAATTATTTTTTGCATTTGCAAGATAACATTTTGTGCAATGACAATGAGGAAGTTGTAGACCGAGAGCTGGCGACAGTCCCATTCAACCGGAAATAATACAGTTTTGAAAGGTGTGCAGCAAAAGGATAGTTTATGAGCCCCTATTTAAGAGTCTAGGGGCCGTATTCAGAAACCAACCTTAACCTCTACATCTCCTTTAAGCGCTTCAAAACAGATGACACATATTTGTATAAAACCATCATATTTTTCAACTCCTTTAGTTAAGGCTTTGTAAAGGTGAGTTTCTGAATACGGCCCTAGGAGTCTGCCATGCTTAGGGTGACCAGCAGATGAAAAAGTGGTTTCCGAGGACGCCTGGTTCGAAAAGTAGGACAATAGTAGGACGCTTTCGACGTAGAGTAGGACTCCTAACGACTAATCGTTGATCAGTTTGGTGTTAAAGGAAAGGTCCGCGTTTCAGGTTGGAAATAAATTTTTGAGAAGAACGAAAACTACGGCACCGAGGTTTGAAAGAGCCAAAACTATTAAATCATGGTTTTTGAATGTGAGCCTAATCAGCGAATTTGGTTTTGAAAGAGCGAAAGCCCGCAAAACTTGGGTTTGTGACGCCAAATCAATGCATTTGCTTTTTGAAAGAGCCACATTTTTGTTTTTCGAACAAGCGAAATTTCTGAACTGATTGTAGAAAAAACTTGGGATACGAAATTCGTTTTTTGAAAGAACGAAATTACGCAAAATTAGGGTCCTTTAAGCAGAAAATAGCAAAAACTCGTGAATTAAGGTTTTTAAGAAGCAGAATCCGCGATTTTGTTTATGAGAGAGCGAACATTTTCAGTAAAATTTGGGTTCAAGCTGCCAAATCAAGAAATATGTGTTTTCGATGTTAGCTTTTCGAATTGGTCGACGCCGTGTACAACTTTGGACTCCAAGAGCCAAACCCACGAAATTTGGTGAGTAAAGTAACCAACTACTGTGAAATCATGGTGGAAATGTGCTAAATCCACAAAATTAGGTTTTGATAAAAAAAAAAACGCAAAATTTGGGGATTTATAAGACCAAAATTGACGAAATTTAGGGTTGGAATACTCCAAAATAGGGACTTTGAATTTTAAAAGAGCCAAATTCGTTGTCTGAATTAGCAAAACCTGCGAAACTGATTTCAGTTAGATATAAAACCACAAAATTTTGGTTTTAAACGCGCGGACTTCAGTGAAATTGGGGTACTAAATAACAAAATTCGTGAAATTTGATTTTGAAGGTGTCAAATTTGAAACATTGAATGTTGAAACATTTAGTAATGAAAAATCAACAGCGAAAATGTGAATTGAAAAAGCTAGAATCACGAGTTTTGTTTTTCCGTCATTATTTTTTCACCAATTTTGGTTATTGACGTAACCAAACCCGCGCGAAACATATTTGACAAAGAGGCAAAGCCACGAAATTTGGTTTTCCATCATGCACAATTCCCCAAAGTCGGGATAAAGGAGCGAAGTCCACGAAATTGGGTGTTGAAGCAGGAAAAGTTCGTAAAATTAGTTGATTAAAGAGCAAACCCCACGTAATTTGGGATTTAAAAGCGAGGAAATCAGCAAAATTGGTGTACGAAATAACAAAAATTAGTGGAATTTGGTTTTTAAGGTGCCAAATTTGAAACGTTCGTTCATGGAAGAGTGAAAATTTCCAGCCAAAATTAGAAATTTTTTTTTCGCTCGTTTTTTGCGAAATTGGTTTTTTTATTAACCAAACCTGCAAAACTGATTATGTAAAGAGCAAAAGTCCAGAAATTTAGTTTGTGAAGGAGTAAATTCCAAGAAATTTGGGTTTTGAATAAGCAAACCCAGAAATTGGGATTTGAACGACATGAATCCACCAAATTTAATTTTGATTGAGCGAAAATTCGCGAAATTGAAGTTTGGAAGAGTGAAAATTACGAAATTTTGTTCTTGAAAGTGCCAAACGCATGACTAGTTTTAAATCAGACTGTGAGTCTTATTTTCCGGTTCGTCGGCCAATGTTCTCATGTGTTGTGGGCTGAATTTTAGAGTTTTGAGTGAAATAGAGGCATGACGTTGTGTGGAACAGATTCAGTGGGCGAAATCACTGTATTGTTCTCTGAGTGGACTTTGTGCTACGATCTCTCCGCCCCTGGCGCTCGACCTGATCTGGTGGAGTTAGGGAGAAGACCCGGCTCAGCTCGGCCAGGGCAAAATGGGGACTGGCTCTGGCTAGGAGCTGCAGCTTTGTTTGAAGATTAAAACTTGAAAGATGTTTTGAATTAGGAATCCAGGGGTTACTTACATCAAGTAGAAACCGAAAAAGTAGGACAAAAAAGAGGACAATTTCGATCTCTCCCCGGACACAAGAAAAATGAGCTCGGACGTCCCCAGACGCTCAAGAAAGTAAGACAAGTCCGGGGAAAGAAGGACGCCTTGTCACCCTAGCCGTGGTGTATCTGGGGCCTAAGGATTTTATAGCTAATTAAAGTCCTTAATTAGGGACATGAATTTAACCGGAAGAACATAGTCCTGAAACTGGTCTCATTCGAAAGGTTTTACGTAGCTGATTACGAATATGATCGTCTGCCTCTGGGGCATTTGCCCTCTGTGGCTCGTCAAACTCCCTAAATTAAGGAAATTATAATTAACTGGCAGAACATAGTCTTGAAATTGAAGCTCTCCTGAAGCTCCTCTGTAACAAGATGTTCGCGAGACTGATACACCTTAAGAAAGAGAAGGTCACGTCAAAAATTCCGACGATTAGAAGTAGGCATCACAAAACATCGAGCAGTCTTCAGGAGAGCGGTGTTTGTGAGCTAGGAAGGAATTTGGGTAGTACCTTCCAGTAAAACATCTGTCCATGAATTTCTCCGGGATCCTTCTCATCCACCCCCATGAAAAAAACAAAATTCGCTCTCAAAGAAAATTATTGCCGACAAAGAAAAAGAAAAAATCGGCGCACTCTTCACTAACCCGTCCAACCCAAATTTCTGTTAATCTCTTGGTCCCAAATACTGAAGATGTGTTAACAACTTTAAAAAAAATATATACTGACATTTTCAAATGCATAATTTCATGAGAGCTTTTGAATTTTTGCTTACTATAGCTCAAGCTCATCCTTCAGCGCCATCGGCAGGCCGCAGGCGAGGTCGGTTTCAAAAGTTCCTATGTATCCGCCTTTTTATCTGCGGGATTTCCGGATTTGTTCGAAGATAAAAAAATAATTAGTTAATTCTTATTAATATTAAATTGGATATACCTACTTATTTGTTTACTAATACACCATCCTGCGCCCTACGCACCATCGCTAATATCACGTGAGGCCGTGAGGAGTCTTTCAACTATTTATTAATGAATTTATTACCTATTTATTAATGAATTGAAATATTCAGTCGATCGAAGAGTTTGATTGTTGTGAAGCGAATGTGACAATTGTGACAATTCAGAAGAAAGGGGTGTTGAGGGGGGTGGCGAATGAAGCCGAACTCGACCTCATCAGGACTGTCGAGCTTCAAGTGAATTTTCCCGCGAACGAAGGTCACGGATTCGACTTCACTCAAGTCCAAAGGGAAGAGGCTCTCGAAGCCCACGGAACTTATCGCTAGGCTGCTTTGGCGTCGAGGAATCAGCCCAACTAACCCCGCGGGATCCAGCGGGCCTTCATAAGTAAAAAGCTGAGCATTGTACTACTCTGGAATATGGTAGTATGAAGGGGGAAAAATTACACTTGAACCTCCCAAGCAGCAAACAAAGTGGATGTTTCATTCCACAATCCTGAAACAGCAATTCAACACGAAAAACAGCGACATACTCTTGTGAGGTAATTTTGGCCTACAAAAACTGACTGATTGGTTTCGGGAAAGGGTTTCTAACTAAATAACGAGTTCCTAACGCGTAAAAGAGGAGGATGTGAGGTCGATGACCACAAGTGAAGCAGGACCACAGGGAATGTCCTATAACTGAGAATACGTCTGATCAATTTGCGCAAATTTGTTCACCCCGTAATGACGCTGAAGAGAAGCGAGGACGATTGGGGTATGGACACACCTGCTTGCTCTTGCTTACCATATTAGTTTGAGTTATTTTGAGTGTTGAGCATGGAGAAGGAAGTTTACCATGACTGGCCATAAGCGTCTGTCCGGGGAAACTTGCTCGCTGGCGCATCAATAAAACTTTCAGTGTATACCCAAAAACCGAGCATTCCCGAGCACTGTAGGTGACAAGAATCAAGAAATGTCTCATAAGCCTCAAAATCCAGACCCATGGAATCAATCCTCTTTTCATTCTTCTTAGAATTACATGGAGATGGGAGGGTCAAGGGACTATAAAAAGCTCAGTCAAGAGCCCATGTTCGGCCCATACCGGCCAGCGTTCTCGCCAAGCTCAAAGCAGCTCGCTCTGAATTAGCGATTTTTAAATTGCGAGTCTACGGTCCCCTCTCTCCATAACACGCAACAATTGGAAAAGAGCCAGTTAGGGAGTTGGAAAATAGAAATACAGCCTCGTTGGGTCTCAACCGAACGAGGAGTAGGTGCATCCACATGTCAAAAATTATTGCCCGATGAGTACTGTGCCAGATTTTTCCAGATACGGTGAACCAGATAACTCGTCATAATCAATAAAGGTAAAAGCATCCTAATAGACAGCCAAGTAGGGCAGAGTTTTGATCTTCAACCATATTTTCAGCGGTCACAGATTTATGTCTGTTAAAGCAACAAAAAAAAGATTGATTTGGCTTACCAATTCATGCGATTGTTAATTATCCAGGTGAACTACTTACTGACAGTTATGGGCACTATGGGAAAATTAAAACATTGATTGGATTTCGACTCGAAATCCCACACTTCACATCATTAAAGATACGGATAGTCGGATACCCTCACCCTCATGGAACCTTTAGATGCTGTACGCAGCCAGCTCCGAGAGCAAGCAGCGGCTGGCGCTCGAACGATCGAGGGGTGGTAGGGGCATCGAGCAGCCATCTTCTTTTCCTCAGTAGTTTCCGTGTGCGTGTTCGCGTTCGTGTTGGCTTGTTGAGGTCGGTCGACAGACGCCGTAATAATGTCGGAACTTTCATTTCTCCAAAAGTTTTCGACAAGTAAGAATGTTTCTTGTGGAATGGACGTAAACAAAGCCATCCGAGTAAGTGAGTGATCTCAAACTAAACTTGCACCTGTAGAGCTCGGTTTGCTCAGCTCTCACCGAGTCAACCTCCAAAAATTAGGGTAGAAAACACAAAGTGGAAAGACATGAATCATATCAATTTTTTCCAGTTACATGTCTAGACCTCTCGAAATAAGACATTACGAATAAAATAAAAATATATTCCAAATTAGGCGAATATAAAGAAATATAATGTACCGGTTGCTTTTGTTTTGTTTTGATACGGCATCCGTAAAGTGGCGCTTCCTAGAAAGCAATTTTTCAAGCCTCTTTTCTCATGTCATGTATATTTTGAATTATTATCTGGGTTAGCGATTACGATTGTGCTGAACAGGGTTCGGAGTGTTTCATCTGTTCTGGTTTCTAATCGTGGTTAAAAGTCTTGATCTCTGAGGGGAAAATATTGTATGTAATTATGTATGTTACGTTGTTGTTGATGGTGGCTGTTGGGGTGGTGATGGTCAGGGGGTGAAAAATAACGTACGCTCCTACTCAATACTTGGAGTTCTTGCTGGGACGAAGGTTTGATTTGTTGAGTTTTGTGGTGTGCAGGGCCGTTATTAGGGGGTAGGCAGGGTAGGCGACCGCCTAAGGGCCCTTCCAAGGAATAAAAATAATTACAAAACAGGGACGGATACAGGGGGTGGGCGATCGGGCTGAGCCCGGAGGGCCGATGCCTGCTCCCCCCCCCCCAACTCTTTGACGGATCCCAGCCATCCTGAGAAAACTGGTAACTACAGATTAGTTATTCTCGGTAATGGTCCCTAAGGTAAGCCTACAGACAGGGGTGGGCAAATTACAGCTTTTTGAGTAATTAATTACAAATTACTTCCAAAAAAGCGGATTAATTACAAATTACCAATTACTTTTCACTTCCACGAATAATTACAAATTACAATTACTGTAATTGAATTACTTTTTCAATTAACAATTACCCAAGAGCTGGATTTGTGGAACACGCAAGCGTCTTCCTCTTATTCACTGTCATTTTTTTAGTGCGTCCAGCCAACAATCGAACGTCAGAACAGATCTTTGTGATAGGAAGCAGGAACAGCATAGCCCCAAGATGCCAAACGCGTCGCATGAGTAGGGTTGCGAAATGTCCGGGGTAAAATTTGCTAATTTGGCTAATTTTGCCCCACATCCCAGCCTGCGAACTGTCACGGGGAACCCCGGATAGTCATGGTTTGCTAATTTGGCTAATTCGCTAATGGCTGATTCGTGGTCTCGCGATGCAACGTCCAGACTAAAATTAAGAAAAAAATCGCTGATTCCCGGTACATGGAGGCCATTCTACAAATAAATTGTGAAAATCAACGCAAAAAGTTTTGTGTAAAGTTGAGAAAACACGCTATAATACTGACAAATAAAAGACGCTTTCAGGTTGAAATTGGCCAAAAATGGCAAATTTACAACTGAAAAGGCGTAAAATCGCCCATTCGCGTATGAAAAAGGGAATAGGATGCTGAATGGACGCAAAAATAGCACAAAACGCTATTTCACACTGAAATTGGGAAAAATCGCTAATTTGCAATTTGCAGATATAGAGTTATGGAAAAACGTTAATTCGCGGATTCAAAATGAACAAAACCACTAATTCGCGGCAAAAATTGAAAAAAATCACCAATTAGCGCAGCTGAAATTAAGAAAAACGTTAATTTTCAGTTCAAATTGGGGGAAAAGTGCTAATTCTCAGTTAAAAATTGGAAAAATTGTTAATTTGCAGCTTAAATTGAGTCAAACGCCGATTCTTGGCAAAAATTGACAAAATTCAGTAGATAATGCACGGGTTGCATGGAGATGCTAACACGCTGCTAAAATTTAGAAAAAGCGAAAATTCGCTTAAAATTGAGAAACATCAATAATTCACGAATTAAGTGTCGTGAAATTTATAATTTAATAATAATGATTTTTTGACAGAAAATGATGGACAGATGTACATTTTTGGTTTGAAAAAAAAAAAATTACATTTATAATTTAAATTCGTACCCTCTGAAGGCATTTTTGTGGCTAAAATCAGAAAAATGGCAAATTCATGCATGGCTATAGTACAATGTTAAAAATTACGCTAATTCACGGCTAGAACTGAAAAGAAGCAATAATCTATATCTATAAAAGTTTTATAAAATTGCTAATGCGGTGGTATAATGTGAAAACCCGCTAATTTGCGGGTAATATTTAGAAAATGAAATAATCAGCCTGGTCAAAATTAAGAGAAAGGTTAATTTTAAGCCTAAAAATTGAGAAAATTGCTAATTCGCGGCTAAGTATGGAAAAAATCGCCAATTTACAGCTTAAATTGCGCCAGACGCCAATTTGTGACTGAAATTGAGAAAATTCGCTAATACACAGGTTTGAAACGCCACGACACGTCGCCGCTACAATTTAAAAAAAGCGCTAATTCGCGGTTGAAATTGAGAAAAATTCTTATTTGCACCAAAAACTGAATATACGCTAATTTGCGGATTCTGAAGGCAGCTTTTCAGGCTGAAATTGAAAAAAAAAAGCCAATTTGTGGCAATAGGTGAAGAAACCGCTAATTTCCGAGTAAACTGAGGAAAATCGCTCATGCATTGCGTATGGTGAAACAAAAACATCGTTATTCGTGAAAAGTCTCCCTATTTTGCGGCTAATATTGAGGAAAACACTAAAGAAAAACGTTAATTTCCAGCTGAAACTGAGAAAAGTGCTAACCCCCTGGTAAAAAGATTAAAAAATCGGTAATTCGCTGCTGAAATTGAGGAAAACGTGGATAACTAAGAAAATTCGCTCTCAGGATAAAAACGATACTTTGCTGCTTAAGTTGAGAAAATGCGCAAATTCATGGCTATGGAAGGGGTTGGGGCAAAACCGCTAATCTGCGGCTGAAATTGGGAAGAACGGTACACTCGGCCAAAATTGAGAAAAGCGCTAATTTGCGGGTAGAGTCCAAAAATCGCCCTTAACGGAGAGATTGAGGCTATGATGAGGCCAGCAAGATGTCCAGATTCAAGAGTGTGCTGGCTGGGTGGAATGATGACTAAAATGTGAAATTACCCGCCTCCTTTCAACCTTACGGGATTTCAATCTGATCCCCCCCCCCCAAGACAAATTCCTACTTACGCCACTGGTTTGGGGTTTCGATGAAACTTTTGTACCGTTTTTCTCAAATTTCAAATTGGCAACCCTAAGCTCGAGGATATCGCTCGTGTCATAATTGCTTTGAAACTCTTTTTTTTCAGAGAATTTCATGCAAAAACTCTTCCAAAAGCTCCAAGTAAGGCGCGAAATAGTACCCGCTGAGTTTTCGAAGTAATATTACAAATTACTTCGAAAAAGTGCTTTTAATTACAAATTATCAATTACAATGGCGTGTTGTTATCAATTACAAATTACTAATTGTAATTGAATTACGTAATTCAATTACATGCAATTCAATTACTGCCCAGCCCTGCCTACAGAATGCCGGAACTGGCCTATTTTAGCATATGTACAATGAGACAAATGAGAACACCTATCAAGTAGGGTTTTCTTAAGACCAAGACACCCTTTAACCCTTGACGCAAGACACAAGGCTGTTTTATAGCGTATAGCTTAGCAGTAGGTTCAAAATTCACTCATTGAGAACACCCAGAATACACATACTCTAAAGGCCTGCCGCAGCATTTTTGTGTCTCAGCCCTCAAGCTGCATACATTTTTTCCCTACTCTGCTGTCTTATATCTGCACCGATACCGATTTTATGGTCTCGTCGTAATCTTCAGGGCACTGGGCGTTAGGACTTGATCGGGGACTTATAGTCCAGTCAAACGGTAGTTCCACGTGGACAAAAATCTCGTCTCCGATTTTTTCACTTCATTCTATGTTTTTTGGGGTGAGGAACACGAATCTGAAGAGATCCAACAAAATTCCCCTGTGCGTTTTGAGAAAATCGCGAAAAACTGCTCATTTTTCGCACTTTTTTCAGTTTTTTGCTTATAACTTCTTAATGACGCATTCTACGGAAAATGTTAACCTCTCACTTTTTGAAAAGCATTGAATTCTGCGTCGAATCGTTCTTTCTTTTGTCACAATTGATCCAGCCGTTTCACCGGTATTAATTTTTTGAAATGGTCATTTTTAGCCACTTTTGGTAAAATTAATTAATAAAAATGACTAAGGCAGCTACAACTTAAAAACGGCTGTTCCAATCGAAAAATGTCAAGATATCAAAAGTTTGCAGAATTGAATTTTACATAATTGAAAAGCCTTGAAACCTACAGGAAAAATCAGTGGTATCAGTTAGCGAAAAAAGGCGGCCCAAAAACCACGTTTTTCTGCACATTTTTGCCAGTAGCTCGAGAACTAGTAGTCCAATTTTTTTCTATGAAAATCGATATGAAAGCTGATTGATTTTTCTATCAGACTTATTATATGAAATTTCATTTGAAGATTAATATAAGACTGGGCCATAACGTCAAACAATTTGAAATTTGCTGCAAAAAAACCTTTTTTGTCACATTTCGGCCTATAACTCAAAAACTATCCATCCGATTAAACTTTAACGAAATTCATCTGAAAGCTCGTTAAATTTCCTATAAGGAGTCATATATGGCGTTTTTATAAAGACCCGATAAGTTGCAATAAAACGCAATGGGAAATTCGCAAAATGAGTAATTTCCCAATAACTCCTTTCTTCAGCCGAACGATTTTGCCTATAACTATCGAACGAAGCCTTCGATGAAAATTGCACTATTTTTCAGTGAAGGTTGGTAAAATTTATAGTCAGAAACCATATTTGCCAAATTTTTCAAGACCCGGAAAATGTTATATTCAGGGCGATGAAAATAGGAAAATATGTTTTGTTTTTTTAAAAAAAGTGGCTATGCCCACTAAATTTGTCCACAAATGTTAAAACTCGCCATATCACCAGTCTTATAGGTAGCGTCAGAGATTACATCACTCAACTGAGAGTTGAACTACTTTTATTTTTTCACACACTTTTGCCAAAAGCGACTAAAAATGACCATTTAAAAAAAATCAATACCGGCGAAACGGTTGGGTCAATTGTGACAAAAGAAAAAGTGATTCGACGCAGAACTTGATGCTCTTGAAAAAAGAACAGGGTACAATTTTCCGTAGAAGGCGTCACTGAGGAGTTGCAAGCGAAAAACTAAAAAAAATGCCAAAAATTATCAGTTTTTCGCGATTTTCTCAAAACGCACATTTGACTGGACTATTAGGCATTCTACCTCGTTATATTCATCCTAGCAAAGCAGATTGTGATCATTGTATGTAGTTTTTCTCTCCGACGTGCCGGCTTTAAGGAGGGGCGAGCCGGGCAACCGCCCGTGGGTGCCGAGTCCTTAGGGGCGCGTCTAGCAAAATGATGGGGGGAGGGAGGGAAGGTGGGCGAAAATAATGACCTAAGAAGCGCATTTGATTTATGAATATAAATTTAAAAACTATAAAATAGCCGAAAATTGAAGTTTTTTTCAATTTTAGCCGTGAATTACAGAGATTTTCCTCTACAATTTGTCCGCGAATAGGTGATTTTCCTCAATTTTAGCTGTGAAGTAGCGTTTTTATCCCATGTTAGGGATTTTTCTCAATTTTTGCCATGAATTGAAGTTTTCCTCGATTTTTGCAGCAAATTAGCTTTTTTTAACCTTTTCAGCAAGCACTTTGGGCTGCAAATAAGGCGTTTTTCGTTAATTTCAGCCGCGCTAATTAATTAGCGATTTTCCTCAATATTGGCCGCAAATTAGCGGTGTAAGAACTATTTTTGGCCCGCATATACAATTATGTTTTCAACTTTTAGCTATGGACTAGCGCGTTTTTTCAGGTTTAGGCACGAAGTTGCCTTCAGAAGCAACAGATTATTGCCTTTTGCTGAATTTTAGCCCCGAGTCAGCGTTTTTACTAAATTTTAATCGTGAATTGGCGTTTTCTCTTATATAGCCGTGAATTAGTCGATTTTTTTTTCATTTGAATCCGCGAATGAACGTTTTTTCTAGATTTTATCCGCAAATTATAGATTTTTTTTTACAATTTTAGCTGCGAATTAATTATCTTTCCTTTTCAATTAAGTCCGCGAAATAGGATGTTTCCAAGTTTAGCCGCTAAATAGCTCTTTTTGTCAATTTCATTAGCGAAATAGCTATTTTTCTCAATTTTTGCCGTGGATTAACGCATGTCCCAATTTTAGCAGCTAATTAGCCATTCTTCTCAATTTCAGACGTGAATTAGCTGTGAATTAGTGGCTTTTCACTTTTTATCCGCGAACGGGCGATTTTTTGCAATTTCGGTTGGGAATTTGTCATTTTTCTCAATTTTAGCCCCGAATTAGCGTGTTTTTTTTTTCTATTGTACAGCCTTAGAGGGTTCTCTTGCCTTTTAGCGCTTGCAGAAAAGCAAAAACTGAGCCACGTCTCAATCTTAACAACAGCAAATTAGCGTTTTCTCTTCATTTCAGACATAAGGTGGCATCTATACACCGCGAATCAGCGGTTTTTTCTCAATTTCGTTCTGAATGTTTCATCGAAATACCGCGAATGAAGGCTTTTGAACAGTTTTGGCCACGAAAACTACCGATTTTTCCCAACTTTTTGCTCCGTTGGTACTTTCCTGCAAGAATAGCATATTAGTACGCTTTCTCATCTTTATCCGCATACGGACCTAAAAAGTACTGGGTAGTAGCGTATTCTCTATATTTTAGCCTCGAAGTTACCCGTGGAAGCTTACGTTTTTTCTCAAATTGAGCCTTCAGAATAGCGCTTTTGTGGGCTAAATCGATTAATCAGTTATACTCTTTGCTGATCACCTGCAAGCACTTCATCCTGGGTCGGATGGATTAAAAATCGTCGAAAGGAGCCAATATCGCTGTCCAGCTGCATGCCAAAAACTTGTTTTCACGTATCTACAAACATGAACATAGATCCTTAATATCCACATTTTTAGACCCACATATATTATGCCTATTATACATATATTTTTAGGTCCCCATCAGCTCGGCGGGGGCGAGCATATCAGCCCGGGGCGATCCGGCCCCCTCGCCCCTATCTCTCGGTCTCGGTACGCTACTAATTCACGGACAGACGTGAGAAAAAGCGGTACTTCTCGGCTCAAGTTTTCTTGAAGCTTCCGCGGATAAAGTACAGAAAAAGCGCTAATTCATAAATGACATTGAGAAAAATGAGAAAAATGGCTCATTAGCGGTTAAAATCAAGAAAAATACGAATTACTGCAAAAACTCAGAAAAAACGCTAATTCACATCTAAAATGGCGAAAAATCGGGAATCCGTGGCCAGAAAGTGAAAAAATCGCTTAATATCCACAGCCAAAAACCAATAGCTTTACGTAATTCGCGACGAAAATTGGGGAAAAACTCTTCATTCGTGGGTGAAATGTACAAAAATCTATAATTTTAGCGGCTAAAATGAGGAAAAACGCTAATGAGTGGTTATAATCATGATAAATTGCTAATTGGGGGTTAAGTTGAGAAAATTTGCTAATTCACAAAAAATTGAGAAAATGGCGAGCCGAGGCTTCCGGAGGCAACTTTGCAGCCAACTAGCAAAAAGCGCTAATTTATGGTAAAAATTGCTAACTCACGGCAAGAATTGAGAAAAATCTCGAATTTGCGGCTAAAATGGAGACTTCGCCTGTCACCACAATCACCAGTGCAAGTTTGTGACATTCCTCCTGAATCACTCTGTATGCAGGGTGTACAAAAAGCGACTGGACAGAGAAAAACCATGAAGGGGATGGTCATTTCGATCTCATTTCTGATCGAAATGACCATTTGCACTTTTCCGAAATTCCACTTTGGTTCCGAGATATCCGCTTTTTTTTTTTTTTTTTTTTTTTTTTTTTTTTTTTCTCTTTCTTTTCTTTTCAGAAACAGCTTGTTGCACACGCTATAATTGTTGCAATAGTAAAAATGATGAGCCCATTGGAAAGAGCACAATTTTTTTTATTTAAAGAGCCTATTTTTAAACATATCAGACGACATCTACTACGTTTTTGAGCTTATTAGCAAGGAAACTTAATTCTGGAAATATCTCGGAAACAAAGCGGAATTTCGGAAAAGTGCAATTGGTCATTTCGATCAGAAATGAGATGCCCCTTCACTGGGTTTTCTCTGTCCAGTCGTTTTTTTACAACCTGTATATGCCTATTGGGCCGATATTTTTCCAGTACCCCGGGCCGGTCAAATCTGTGAATCCGCCCCTGAATACTTGGAGTTCTTGCTGGGACGAAGGTTTGATTTGTTGAGTTTTGTGGTGTGCAGGGCCGTTATTAGGGGTTAGGCAGGGTAGGCGACCGTCTAGGGGCCCCAACCCAAGGGGGGGGGGGGGCTTGGAATAAAAATAATTACAAAATAATCGTTCAGGACTCGGTTTAATTTTTGCAATTTTGAGACACTTCTGTTGAAACGATTAAAAATCGTGTTCTAAAATGCCCAAGCCCAGAAATAGCCCAGTCAATAGGAACATAAAAAAAAAATTCGCTCCGGCAGCTGGCGGTCGGAAAGATAGTGCATTTCATTTCGAACACGGATACCCTAAGCCGCCCCAGAAGTAATAATGTTGAGACCATAATTTGTTTCGTTAATGTTTGGCTCTCCCTCACGCAGTTTGCTGACGGGGTTTTTTAAGTTGAACTTAATGGGAATCAAAGGCTACTTCAAATTGGAATCATCGTACCGAATATAACGCTTCTAGAATCAACTTGTGATTTGTAGTGATTTTTTGACCATTTCAAGCCCTAAGGCCACTTTTCGTGCGCGAATCGTCGATTTAGCCATTTTTAGGGCGATAATCATGTACTTTTCAGGTATTTTCATGGCTCCCTAATCGTACGTCTAGCAATTTATAAGCCACGAGAAGTCAGTTTGGCTACTATTCGAGCGACAATCGCCAGTTTTGCTATTTTTAGGTCGTAAATAGTAAGTTTAGTCATTTTAAGGTGCGACTGTAGTCAGCTTATCTGGTTTTTTGCGGGAATACCTAGTTTAGCTATTTGAAGGATGTGAGTGGCTATCAAGCCAGTTTTTTTTGAAGAGCAAAGCATGCAATTTCTGAAACCCCTGCCTTTTAAGCAAAACCTGAATCCACGTCTCCACCGGCTGCCAGGTGGCTGTTCTTGAACACTGCCTGAGGCTAACTTTGTGCAAATCAGGCCAACCTAGACCAGTTCCATGAATAAACCCACTTGAACCATAAAAGTTGAAGTAGGTGGAGGGCTCTCATGGGTCTAAAGGCTCCGCCACAGTTCTTGTGGACTCACAAGAACTTGGACTTTGAGATGTAAATGTCCTATCATACTTACAGAGTGTTCGACAGAGTAAATCTCAGTGGAATCTTCCCAGACAGTGCATCGGCCTGTCCTATAAAGTGAAGGGCGAGTGATTTTGACTCCTCGCAGTCTCGGAGTTGCGCGGACTGTGACGTTTGAGGAGTGAAAAGACACTCCTTTAAATGAAAACAAACGGAGAGCTCCATCTACAGTACTTTTATTTTCCGGTAACTGGTTTGGTTTCCTGCTACAATGAAGTCATCTTCACTTTGTTGGCGAATCGAATAGGGTCAGTTCTTAAGGCACGTACTTTCTGTCCAGTCATAGCCCCTATTCTTTGACTAATGTGTCAGTTCTATGTGTGTTTAAATGAGACGGGTCTATCAGTATTTTTTTTTTTTTTTCAGGCACCGCTCTGGGTCCGACCTGTCTCCTTGAGAACGCTTCTTCGGTTGAAACGCGTGGGTTTAAATTCACGCGAGTGAACTTTTAAATTGTTCGTAAAGGAATAGTCGTTTTTTCAGCACCGAAAAAAAAAAAAAAAATCAGGACTAGAAGTATTTTGTATGTGATAGTGATCTACGAGAGCCGGCGCCCCGTGGAATGGCAACAGGAACTCCAAAACGTGAGTGTTTTTCGGTTTCTTTCGTTTTATTAATTTGTAATATTTCAAGATACGCCTCGGTATTTGACTTATTATGTTGCCCTTTGGATAGAAAAATGTACGAAGTATTGAACAGCAACCTCTATTCTGTAGGATTTTCAGCAATTTCACTTTCGGGAGGGGGGGGGGCTCCAGATGGCTTCCATTGATGATGGCAATTGGGGTTGGGCATTGAGGGTCATGTGTCGGAATACATATACGTATATGTATATGCAGGCAGGAGTGATGATGATGATGGTCGGACAGATTTGCCTGAACGGGGAAGAGGTTTATCGCCTAAATTCACTAAATCGAGTGAGTTCACTTGACATTGCAGTCCTCAAAACAGTTTTAAAAAATACTATTTGATATCTATTTTTTCTTAATTTTTACTTCTTCTTTTACTTCTATTTATCTATTTTTTCATTAATGGTTCCTTGTGAACTCTCTTCTAGGAATAATTTGGTTTTGATGGGCGCGTAATATTAGTGGCCTAATTCAGGGGGGTAGCCAGCCCGTTATTAAGGGGTTGGCAGCCAGCTTGGCACGGATCCACAGTTGGGGGGGGGGGCACGTCTTGAAAAGAATTGCTCGTTCGCGGATGAAATACAGAAAAATACATTTTGCGGCTAATACTCAGGAATAACACCCATTCACGGCTAAAATTGAGAAATAGCGCTAATTCACGTTAAACTTGAGAAATAAATCTCATTATTCGCGGTTGGAATTGAGAAAACACACCAATTTGCGGTTTCGCGATGCAAAGTCCAGGACGAAATTAAGAAAATGCGCTAATTTTTATAGAGATGTAGAGGAGAGAGATATAGAGGTATATAGAGCTTATAGAGCTCTTTTCACAGCTAAAATTGCCAAATAAATTGCTCGTTCAATGTAGAATTGAGAAAAATCACTCATTTGCTGCTAAAATTGATGAAAAACGCCAATTCACGGCTAAAATTGAAAAATAGAGCTCATTCACGCGGGTAAAATTGAGAAAAGGCGCCAGTCCGTGGTTTCTCGAACTAATGGGGTTTTCCATTTGCATAAAATTCATCTCTGGAGCCGAGCATTTCCACCCGTCTTCTCTGAATTATATCATATGGTAAGGGCGCTTTCACACTTGGCATTCCGGTATCTGATTCCTGAATCGAGAACACTAAAAATATAATAGGGGAAAAGCGCTCATTCACACTTAAGATTCCGGAATCGGAATCTAAGTGTGAAGGAGCGCCTTGACTGTAGTGTATTTTTAGTATCCTCGATATACGCGAATCGGATTCCGGTATCTCAAGTGTGAAAACGGCCTAACGGAGAAGACGGGTGGAAATGTTCGGCTCCAAAGCTGTATTTTATGCAAATGGAAAATGCCGTAACATTTCAAACCAACATCTAACGTACGCGAAAATGAAACAAAGAGCGCGACTTCGCCAATACATTTTTGAAAATTGTTCACCGGTGAAATTGAGGAAAACACTTATTTCAAGGTGTCGCGATGCACATTAGGGCTTCCAATCCCGATCCCGCGATCCCGCATTCGAGCGGGATCCCGCGTGGTTTTGTTGATCCCGCGGGATCCCGCGCATTCCATTTTGCATAGAGTGGAGCGCCGCTTTCATTCATGAGATGCTGATGTTAGCCCGAAAAAAGAAAAAAATACTGCTTCCCCCAAGTCACTACCCTGGAAGATGATGAGAGGAGTCAAGGGTGACAACACACTAAATAGCCTCAGCGTCCTCCGATCACATTTCATTCGCCCAGAGCAATAGGGTAGATGACGGTTGTTAAGACTTGCTGAATGAATTGACAATTTCCACCGTTTCCATTTATTATCACAGTTGTATTTTTTTTTCTGGTCCATGAAATAGTCATTGAAATGTTAGTTACCGGTCATATTCTTTTTTTTTTTTTAAAGTTCGTTTTTGTGATTTTCAGTTATTTCTTACTCCTTCAAAACATTTTTCCGCCTCCCTTACACTTTTCAGCACAAAAACGGAAAATGCGGGATCCCGCGGGATTGCTTTCAGTCCCGCACCAATCACGCGGGATTGAAAGTCTTGCGGGATTGGAAGCCCTAATGCACATAGAGAATAGGCTCCCAGGGAAAATGTTTTGTTTGTTTTTTTTTGCCAGAAATATCAGTAAAAGTGATGTCTTGGTCGAAATCTGAGACGCTGGCTCCTTAGTGAGGCAGAGCTTGTACTGTGCAGAATTTGAGTTTCACAAAAAAAAAAAAAAAAAAAAAAAAAAAAAAAAAAAAAAAAACAGACAAACTAAATTGGTGTATTTATTAGTAAGCGAAATTTGAGGAATGGTTCTGTTGCTGAGCAAGTCGTGCGAAAGTTTTGGATTTTAACTTTTTGATGGAATTTGGGGGGTGGGCAGCTGCCCCACGAAATCTGCGCTTTATATTCTAGGGGTGGGTAACTGCCACCCCTGGCTACGCCCATGGCCTAATTCCCTATAGTAAGAGGGTGACTCAAACAGTCATTTGTGTCGGTGGCACGTTCGCATGTCACTTATGCGTCATGCCTCATAATTGAAAACGTTTTAATAATAACAACGGGCTAAAATACCATGACGAGTTGTCGTATAAAGCTCTTATTGTACCTTGAAAGTGATTTTGATATATTTGTACTCACGTAAGAGCTGAAGAATCTAGAATGAAAGGCCATCATGAGTAATTTTGGAAGTAGCTACTTTTCAAAAATCGTGTGCTTTTTATTATCATTAGCTAATAACTCATGCTTAATTAATGTTTATTTTTAGGATTTTGGCTTTTTTATCTATCTCCTTTTCTGTTCCATTTTTTTGCCTTCTTGGAGTGACTCAGGTAAAGTTTATTTTTTTAACTATTTTATGCCCGGGTCGACCACTTGGGTTTAAAGTTCAGTTTAACACTAAGCCGGGGGTCAGCCCCGGGCCTAAATGGAAGATTTCACCACCTACAGTTAGGTTGGAGTTACTCAAACTTTAGGTGCGTTCCATTGTTTTGCTAGTGCTACACTAGTGTAGAAAACCATGTGATTTCATTGACTTATTCTGAAAAATCGAATGAAACCAGGGGCATTATTCTGAACGGTCGGGAAAAAATGCCGCAAGCGGGATCCAAGAACGCCGAATAAGAAATAACATTATCCCGCCATAGCAACCGCTTTTCACACGGCCCTAGATGGTTTTCTTCAAAAGTGTAGCAATCGCGAAACAATGGAACGAAACTCTTGTTTACATAAATTCGTCACAAGACGTAGCCCCCCTCTATTCCTTCCCATTCCTTGAGCTCATTCGGTCCCACCCGGTGGGGAACTGGGGATGTAAAAATAACGCGCTATGTACAAACTGTAATCAAATTCTATTATGCTCAAGCTGCGATTTCTTCCGGGGCCCACAATTTGAAAGTTCGGTCGTATGACGCCGTCGCTATGAACTTGGAATCGGGCGAAATGTCCAAACCCATGATTTTACCGTCGTGCCCTGATAGAGTTTTGAGGGGCTGCCAAGTTTTATTGGACCAAATCTGTAAAGAAACGAGTTTTAAACGTGGTAGTATCCATCCTATCTCAGTAGGTATGGCCATCAATTCTGTGGTTTTGTGATCACTCGTACTTTGGCTGTGTTGTCATAGGAGGCAGTCACTACGAAGTCTCCCGCGTTAGGCTGATATTTGACATTGGACACCAGATTACTGTGAGCCGGTATCGTGTAGATGCAATTTTGCATACGTATGTCCCATATTTTGCCCGAATTATCCTCACTGGAAGTAGCTAAATGATAGCTGAAACCGCCAAGAAAATTATGTATTGGTGCGGAGGGAGTCGAATGCACATCCTTACCCGTTGGGGGAAAAGTCAACACCATAAACACTTTTCAAGTGGCCATCCATGAACATAATGCAACGCCCGGTCCTGAGATCCCACACACGACCAAAGGAGTCGAGCCCTCTGTTAAATGGAAAACTAATGTAATATTGAGACTAACCGACTTCGTAAGTGGCACTTACCCGGTAGCGGCCAACGAGCCGTCACCTTGGAAGGCGATGCAATACACGGAATTCGAGTGACCTTCCTGATGAAGAACCTCCTGAGCCGTTTCCAAGTCCCAAAGTCGCCAGGAGCTGTCAAAACAACAGGTAGCGAGAAGGCGGCCAGACGGATGAAACCCAAGACGAGAGACACGGTGCGGAGTGTGGCCTTCGATATCGGCCAAGGGCTCTTCGCTGCCCAAGCTCCACAGTTTAACGGTGCCATCAACGGCGCACGAAGCAAGAGCGCAAACGGAACCTTCTTCGCCGGCCTTTGGATGAAAGACGATGGCACAGACGTTACAGTTGTGACCACGGAGAACTTTTTTCTCTTCGCAGTCAGGAACGGACCAAATTTTACACAGACCGCTCCTGCGAGGAAAAAATGAAATACAATGAAGGCATCCTACACGTATCGCTTGCTATAAGTGACAAACCACGACGAAGTTGCGAGCATTGAAGAGTCTGGGCTAAAGCTACAGTACGATATCGGTCGCGTATCACCTATTTGACTGCAATAAATTGCCATGGAAGTCAACTTTTTCTGTAGCTCTTGTTTCTTAGCTGTGACCGAGGCTTCGGGTTGATGAGACGCCTTTCGGGCTCCCTGAAGGCGAGCTCGAGCTTGAGGCAATGAGTATCCTAGAAATGTTTGACATGCATCAAAATGTCGGAACTGAACCAAATTTGAGTGCGCAACCCACGTGCAATCCACAGCCTGACGTTTCGTAGAGCTTCCGAGCCTTCGTGGTACCACGTCTCCTGGTCCTTGTCCGGTTTGTTCTTTTCTTCTTCCTCTTCTTGTTGTTTCTTCTGAATCGCGTCCTCCCCGTATCTACGAGTTATAACAAAGGTTAGTCTATAGTGGTTGGATGTAACGTGTGTCCGTTACAAACTTCGTCAAAAGGTCCCTCAGCCTCGCTCTTCTTTCCACAGGTCCTTCCCCGAATAAACATATCGGTTCGCCCAATTGCCTCAAATTGAACTTGACCTGATTGTCATCCGTCGTCACGTTGACGGCTCGGGCTTTTCGTCGCCTTTCAAACTCGTCCAGGAGGGCCTGTTTATCTTTAGCCATCTCATCCTCGAGATCCATGTATTCTAAACGTTACCGTTACGTTCACAAAATTGTTTTTTTTTTTTTTTTTTCATATACGAAAAGAAACGTTCATTACCATCTGAAACGTGAATGTTCCCAGCATCGGTCGCTTTAAGCAGTTTTTCAGCGTCAATCGAAGTGTCAGCCGGGGTGGACGAGCTGTCCAGAATAGTGGTAACAGCCGCTGCGGCCGTCGCCGCGGCGAGCCTTTCTTTTTCTTGCTCCTCCAATGATCCATAGTGAATGGTCCGCTGTTTCTTTATGTAAATAATGTCCTCGTCGTCTGACATTATTCAAAGATATAGACAAATGTTCCCGGGTGATCGTTTTGCCTAACAACGCACAGAACTAATCACTGGGGGAGGCGTGCTGTAAACAATGTGGAGAGAAGGTGATGTCTAGGCTTCCGTTATGTCACCCTCGTACCCTCGTTTACGCATTCATCTTTTTACATACTTAATCGAGAACTGCATTACTTCGAATGATGGCCTTATTATTTAAGAGGTAAAATTTAATTTTTGTAAAAGTTCATTTACCGATTACAGGAAGATGTGGTTTCTTTAGGGGGCTTGGAAAGGGCTTCCTCAATCCCAAGTACGCCTCTTCTGCAGTTCTTATCCAATGTGACCGATTAACACATTCATTCGACACACAATGGGATCAAGCCAGAAAAAAGTCAGCTAAACTCGCCTTATTGGCTGGTTTCGCTCTTTCAACGGGTGTAGCAGCTAAATGGTTTTGGGACGAAAGCAGTATTTCAGCCCTGGAAACTAACAAACGTTCCGGTGGCCTTCCTCGGAGGGATTTGCCTATGTACCGTATGTCTGAAGTTCGAAAGCACTGCACGCAAAAAGACGTTTGGGTGACGTATAAAGAAGGCGTTTATGATATAACGGAATTCGTGGATGAACATCCGGGGGGCGAGGCCATTCTCATGGCAGCCGGTGGTGCATTGGAACCCTTTTGGGCTTTATACGGCGTTCACTTGGAATCCCATATTCAGGAAATGCTGGAAAAGTATAGGATAGGTAAAATAGAACCACTTTTTCCCCCAAGGATGACGTCGAACTGGACAATTTTATCTTTCGCTAGGCAATTTAGATCCTATTGAAGCTCGCGAGAACAAAGAAGACGCATCCGACCCTTACCATAGTGACCCGGTTAGACACCCAGTTCTAAAACCCAGCTCTGTTAAGCCGTTCAACGCTGAGCCACCCCCAGAACTTCTCGTTGGAAGTTTTATTACGCCTCAGTAGTTTTACATGACTTAACCTGAAGGGGAGACTATAGTTAACCTTTTTTTTTTGTGGCATTTTAAGAGAGCTCTTCTATGTCCGCAATCATTTGCCTGTGCCAGAAGTGGATGAAAAGTCCTATAGGCTTGAAATTGAAGGTACCGGTGTAAAAAGTAAGAGTTTCAAGCTTTCGGATATCAAACGGTTGCCGAAAGTCACAATAACTGCGACTGTCATGTGTGCTGGGAATAGACGCAGTGAGATGACTGAAGTAATGTTACAGTCCTCTGAAACATTTTTGGTCCTAAAACGAGTTTTCAAAGGTCAAACAAGTCAAAGGACTTAGCTGGGGGCACGCAGCTATCGGCAACGCCACGTGGACCGGAGCACGCCTTTCGGACATTCTTAAGGAACTAGGGGTCACCGATGACACCAGTGCTTCACACGTTCAGGTTTGCCCCATCCCTTTTTTTAAAAAAATCTTACGACCCTCATAACATTGTTGGTAGTTTGAAGGCATGGACACTGATGCAGCTAATAACCCCTACGGTGCATCCATCCCCATAGAAAAAGCGTTAGACCCTAAAGGTGACGTCATTCTAGCATATGAAATGAACGGAGAAACTCTTAACCGTGACCACGGCTATCCCATCAGAGTTGTAGTGCCTGGCATTGTTGGAGCACGGAACGTTAAATGGTTGAGTGAGTGTGTTGTTATCGTCAAGAGCGTTGTCAGTTGCTCACTCGGAAACTTTCCTTCAGGTCGAATCGTATTGTCCGAAGAAGAAAGCCACTCTCACTGGCAGCGAAATGATTACAAAGGGTTTTCCCCTAGTACCGATTGGGATACCGTTGATTTCACTAAATCACCCGCCATTCAGGAGCTACCAGTAATATCTGCTATTTGCACGCCTAGCGATGGTCAAAAAGTCAAAAAAGAGTCAGATGACACAGTTCTTGTTAAAGGTCTGTAGTTGTCGTTGAAAAATGACAAAGTGGACACCTGACGTTTGGAATAAGGTCTTCATTTTAAAATCATGTTGTTTTAAAAGGCTATGCTTGGTCCGGCGGAGGGCGACAAATTGTTCGAGTGGATTTAACGAGTGATGGAGGTGAGAGCTGGGTTACGGCTGAATTAACTAAACAAGACGATTCGAAGTCACCTCGCCACTGGGGATGGACATTGTGGACTGCCCGAGTTCCCGTTAACCCCCAATCTAAAACAGTGAGTATATTCTCACTTCGAAAAGGAAAGGGTCCTAGTTCAACGTTTTCCAATTCTTTAAGGTCGAATTATGGGCGAAAGCAGTCGACTCCTCATATAACACTCAACCTGAGTCGTTCAAAAATATTTGGAACTTGCGAGGGGTGTTGAGTAATGCATACCATCGCGTCAAGATCGAAGTGCAATAAGGCATGTGTACTCGAAAAAAAAAAAAAAAAATCGAACAAATGGTGCATGGAGCGTTAAAAACGCTGTAAACGTACTGTCCATGATTAAAAATACATTTTTTTTATACGCGTTGATAGCCACGAGTATATGTTCCGTTCAAAAACTACTAAGATTTAGCGTTCACTTCCCCACCAACCCATCTGCTGTGCTTTCAGAATTCCTATAATGCTCTGAGCATTTGATAGGGCGGATGAGCTGGCGTTAGGAGCTGCTCAGAAATTGCAGTGGGGAGCCGGTCATCGACGTCTCTAAAGGCGCGTATACACTAGCGAGTCGAGCCGCTCGTTGGAGGCTCTGAGCATGTTCAGAGCACGCTCGCTGAAATGTTGTTTCTCTCGAGCTGGGGAGAAAACTGAGCATGGGACGAGCCGAGAGCTGCCGTAGTGTATTTATTTATTATTTCTCAGTGGTAGTACTGACAGAGTCGCGGGTGCAGTATGGCCTCGAAAGATATTATCGCTTTTTGTAATGAGCGGCGTATTTTATGGCTAGTGTGGAGAGCCCCCCAAAAAAGGAAGTCGCGTTGATGGTGGCAAACTGATTTATACCGAAAAAGAAGTGGGTCTGACTTATTGATCGACTTGAAAAGTCAGGAGACAAGCGGTCAATCTTACCTATCCATAACGATAATGGTGTAAACAGAGAAAAACAAAAAATCCTGGAACTAAAATAGGGAGATGACGAAGTGCTCTTCAGTGAGATGCCCCCACTTCACCGTTTTGTCTCGAGCGCGCTCTCCGCTTTGAGCCTACTAAAAGCCTGTTACAGGGGTCGAAAAAGAAGACACCCTTGCAACGGAGGTTTGTCCGTAGTGAGGACTAGACATGTTGTTGAATACGAAAGGGGGGGGGGCGAGTTTGGCTGAGCCAAAATACGATATGGAAGAAGCGGCTGAAGACGGGAAGAGAAAGCAGTCGACTCCCGGAGAAGAAGTGTAAAGAGAACGACGCTTTAGGGAAGGAGAACGTGCGGGCCAAGACGGACTGTCTTAGGCAGGCGAAACAAACGATCTTCCGGAGGCTGGCTGGGCCAGTACCAACACGGCTTTGAGAAAAGCCAGTGAAGAAGGTTTTAAGAGATAGCTCGTGAGCTCGACTATATTTCAATAGGAGCGAGCAAGGTTTTCCTGCGGAGAGGAAAATAAAGAAACAAGCCTTTTGGAAAGCACCCCGGCAAGGGTATGAGAAGAAGGAAGAGTTAAAAATAGCGAAATGATGAGAGCCAAGAACGTTGAGAGAAAAGCGTGGCGACGAAGGTTGGGCGCCTTTTCAGGTCTTATCCTTCCTCAGACTTCAGACAGTGGCGTAGGTAGGAATTTGTCCTGGGGGGGGGGGGCTCAGATTGAAATCTTGTAAGGGTGAGGGGAGCGGGTATTTTCACATTTTAGTCATTATTCCACCCAGCCAGCACACTTTTGAATCTGGACATCTTGCTGGCCTCATCATAGCCTCAATCTCTCAGTTAGGGGCGATTTCTGGACTCTACCCAATTAGCGCTTTTTTGGCCGAGTGTATTAGCGGGTTTGCCCCACCTCCTCCCATAGCCATGAATTTGCACATTTTCTCAACTTACGCAGCAAAGTATCGTTTTTATCCCGTGAGCGATGTTTCTTAATTATCCTCGAGTTTTGGCGTTTTCCTCAATTTTAGCAGCATATTACCGATTTTTTAATTTTTTTTACCATGGGATTAGCACTTTTCTCCATCCACCATACGCAATGCATGAGCGATTTTTCTCAGTTTACTCGCGAATTAGCGGTTTCTTCACCTATTGCCAAAAATTGGCGCTTTTTTTTTTTTTTTTTTTTTTTTTTTTTTTTTTTTTTTTTTTTTTCCAATTTCAGCCTGAAAAGTTACCTTCAGAATCCGCAAATTGGCGAATATTCAGTTTTTGGCGCAAATAAGAATTTTTCTCAATTTCAACCGCGAATTAGCGCTTTTTTTTTATAATTGAAGCGGCAATTAGCAATTTTCTTAATTTTTAGGCTTAAAATTAACCTTTCTTTTAATTTTTACCAGGCTGATTATTTTATTTTCTAAATATTACCCGCAAATAGACGGTTTTTCACGTTTTACCACCACATTAGCAAATCTATATAACTTTTATAGGTACATCAGTTCTAGCCGTGAATTAGTGTAATTTTTAACATTATACTATTGCCACGCATGAATTTGGCATTTTTCTGAATTTTAGCCACAAAAATGCCTTCAGAAGGTGCGAATTTAAATTATAAATGTAAATTTTTTTTTTTCAAACCAAAAAATTTACATCTATCCATCCATTTCTGTCAAAAAATCATCATTTTTAAATTATAAATTACACGACATCAAATTCACACTAATTCGAGAATTAGTGATGTTTCTCAATTTTAGCAGCGAATTTTCGCTTTTTCTAAATATTAGCAGTGTGGTAGCGTTCCCAACACGTGCATTACCTACCGAGTTTTGTCAATTTTTGCCAAGAATTGGCGTTTGACTCAATTTAAGCTGCAAAGTGGCAATTTTTTCCATTTTTAACTGAGAATTAGCACTTTTCCCCAATTTGAACTAAAAATTAACGTTTTTCTTAATTTTAGCGGCGCTAATTGGTGATTTTTTCAATTTTTGCCGCGAATTAGTGATTTTCTTCAAGTTGTATACGCGAATTAACGTTTTTCCACAACTTTATACCTGCAAATCGCAAAGCGATTTTCCCCAATTTCAGCTTTGAAATAGCGTTTTGTGCTAATTTTGCGGCCATTCAGCATCCTATTCCCTTTTTCCTGCGCGAATGGGCGATTTTACGCCATTTCAATTGTGAATTTGCCATTTTTGTCCAATTTTAACCTGAAAGCGTCTTTTAATTGTCAATATTATAGCGTGTTTTCTCAACTTTAACCGCGGGGTTTGCCCAAATGCAACACTTTTGCGTTGATTTCTACAATTTATTCGCAGAATGGCCTCCTAGATATGGGGGATCTATCCCCCAAATCCCCCCCCCCCGTACCTACGCCACTGCTTCAGACATCAGCACGACGAGGGCTCGGTTGGGGGGCCTTTTCCAGGTCTTAACTTCAGCGTCGTGCTGAAGTTATAAAATTACTAGTACTGAAGTTATAAATTACTTTATAAAATTACTAGTAAAGTTATGAATTTGATTTAAAATTCGAGGAAAGTCAAAATTGAAATTCGGGCTCTGCTGGGCAAGTCTCAGGACTATAAGGTTTCACGAGACCATAAAAAATGAAATATTCAAAATACTTTGCGCGTAAAACGGTGACGGGATAATGGACGAGGAGCAGTACTTGTATGCCCCCTTAAGAAGGTTGAGAGGATCCAGATCAGGCCGGACTGGAAATCGGCCAAGAGCTGTCTGCCTATCGACAAGTGAGGAATTGCGTTTCGTAAATACGCCGGAAAGGTTACGACAGGGCTGCTTTTGCTCGATAGACGTAGTCTGCGTGGAGTCGTGTAGGAAAATCTGGACGCTCCTTAGACATATGCGTGCGTTGGGGGGGGGGGGTGAAGTGAGTTTGAGGAGGAGTACGTGACCCCCAATTTTTTGTAATGGCGTATGAGCTTGGACTCGGCTAGACCGGGTGCGAGTTCTGAATAGTAAGAGTCCCTTTTATAGAGCCCCGGCTAGCTAAGAAAATGGTGCTAGATGTCTGTTTTTTCAAACGTACCGGATGCAGTAAGCCTTGAAGGATCAAACTTGGACTTCAGATAAAAATAAATGAAACGAAAATTGTTGAATTTCAAGAAAAAAAAAACTCACTATTTGAAGGATTTTCTTACACGACACGTGACAATCCACATACAATTATTTACTCAAATTTCTGTTATAATCACTCAGTAATTCAAACTTCGAATCGAAATAATATAATTATTGTGTTGAAGATCATAAGATTACATCGCTTTGGAAAATAATTAAAAAAGAGGGGCATCGCTCGCATATCACTTAACAAATTAATTACGCACTAAGTCTTTAAAGGTCATCGGTAAAACAACTTAAGAGATTTACTATTTTAGAGAGAGCACCAAAATTGATTGCATTTCAAGCTTCAACTCGAAACAGTAAGAGACTTGAAAGTACAGACGCGATCGCGATGCTATAATCAGCTTCGCACTGCAATCGCTTACTCTGCTTGACTAGACGGTTCATATTTTTAAAGAGCTAGGAGTTCGAAACATTGAAAAAAGAAGGAACTTTAGAACGTTTGAAGCATAATTAAAGGTGTAGCCATAAGCGAGCTACACTAACATGCTTTTTAAATTTCTTACTGTCAAATATTTTATTCGAGACTAGTCAAGCTCTTTCAGTAAAGGACCCTTTTTTAGTCAGTAAAATAAAAATCACACTCTGTGCTGAAAACGAAAAAATTGAGCATACTGCGGTTGTATATCATGTTTCAACGCAGCTGAGGAACGTTCTATTGAGTCTTTTTCCTAGGCACTCGCTTGGTGGTTCTGGGCAGCGTAGAACTAGCCTGTAAAATGAGAACCATTTTAGAATAGCATAAGAGGAAGGGAGAATAAAGGTTGACTTTTGTATGTACATCAAAAGACTGAGGCCCGTATGCCAAGTCGTTCCTCAAATTTTCCTCAACCTCAAAGCTCCCTCACAAACTGGAAAAATTATAAAATAACATGTGATTCTACAGTTTGCGAGGAAGGTTGGAGTCGAGGAAATTTCGAGGAGCGACTTAGCACATGGGCCTGAGGCCCGTATTCAGAAACCAACCTCAACCTTTAGGCCCAGTGCACACTTGCGTTTTTCCAAGCTGCGGCGCCGCTCTGGCGGTGTGTATTGTCTTAAAATACATTAGTTGCTATGAAGCAATGCATACACGCGGTTTTTCTAGTTCTAGTAGTTGGAGGGAACTCGAATTTCAAAATGTATATCCACCCGATTGAAGCTCTTTACACTTTTTAGAAATGAATTAGCGTTGGTATAGCCAAAGCTATATATCTTGGGATATATTACTCATAATATTGTCAATCAGTAAGTGATTAAGACCTTTGATCGGGTCAAAAGTGGTTTAAAGGTACAAAGCTTCATCAGAGCTTCACACTTCGTGTGTTAAAACAAGAGACTTCCGTTGCATTTGTCTGTGCTATGTATTGGTGTTGCTAGGCAAAATGAGCCGCAAATCAACCGCCGCCGCGGCGGCGCCGCAGCTTGAAAAAACGCAAGTGTGCACCGGGCCTTAAATCTCCTTCAAGCGTTTCAAAACAGATGACACATTTTTATAAACCATCACATTTTTCATCTCCTTTAGTTAAGGCTTTGTTAAGGTGGGTTTCTGAATACGGCCCCGTCCTACGTGAGCAGGAGTCGTGCGATTTCAGCGTCTAGCGTTTTAAGCGTTTACAGCGAAAACCCCCCGTAGTGTTCTATCTTTGCGTTTTCGATGAAAAACGCGCGCCTGCTACTAACGCTAGACCCGCTCCAGCCGCTAAAATCGCTCGGGTCCTTCCTCACGTAGGACACGGGGTAGCACGCATCAAGTCAAAATCGTTACGTATTACAACACGCTATAAACAGAAAATTATTGTTAGTTGGTTCAAGTTTTGCTGCGTTCTGGTTTGTCCCCAGTGACATACATTTTTTTTTAGTTCGAAACTGTTTAGGCGCAGGCGTTCAGATTCAAACACGCTTAGACCATTATGGTGTTTAGAAACAAAGCCTTTTCAATAGTCAGCCTCCATAATAAAAGAATTGGCTTACGATTACTGGTGACTTAGAAGAATTCCTCCTTTTTAAACGGTCAAGGTGAGGGGTACAGGGGGAAAAAGAAGGGCACAATTACGTTTAAAAGATAGTTGTTTCAAGAGAAGAACCAGATTTTCTTGGAGCGCACGAATTCATGCTTTCATTCGCAGTTTTCGAATCGAGCGACTCATTCGCAAGACATTTTTCCAAAACTGGAGGTTTTGGTGCAGGACGTTTCCTATATTTACCGCGTCTCTCCGGATCACATGACGAGGAGCCGACACTGGTATCTGACGCATGACTCTGAATAGAACACTCCGAGGGACTTTTTTTAAATTCGAAAACCGTTAAAGTGTCGTGACCGGTAGACGTGGGTACAGGACTGGGTGCTGAGTGGGGAGGAGTGATTTCGTCAGGAAGGAATAAGATGGGAGTGTCGAAATCGTCCTCCGACTCATCGCTGTCCTTTAAAAAGGCGAACAAGTGAAAAAAATCCCATGAAATGGAAGGAAGGAGTCTCACCTCAGGTACAGGCGTTTTACGCGGCAAATGAATTCGAGTGCCTCGTCGGACGGATCGAGTGGAAGCTATGGACGAGGACCTCGTGAGAACGCCTTCGGAATACAACTGATCGGTACTTGAGTATCCCGAACTGATGTCTTCGATCGATCTGATGTCTCTGCAAGTAATAGAACTTTGAAACCGAACAAATAACGACGTGATAGAGTTGAATTGACTTACGGTACGGTGTCATTTGCGATATTTTCCGGCATTATAGTAACGTCCATTTCGGGGAACGTCATCATGAGATTCGAAGCGCTTCCTGTGATTCCGTGCCTTTTCCTGACTGTCTGCCTCACCGCAACTTTGAAAGCAATTAAACCAAAAAATGGTTACAAGGTTGAAACAGGTCGTTTAATTAAATTTATGCGAGGAAAGGAAATTAAAAAAAATTGTAAAGGCCAAAGGAGTTAAACTTAAGTGGTCATCAGTCCTGCCTAGTTTGTTTGAGACCCTTCTCACGTTGGGTTTACTTTCTTACCAGCCGGGATGGTTCACGGCCCGCGCCCCATTCATTGGCAGGTCAACATCCTCAGCCCGCTTAGATGTGGTTCACCACGGGCGCAGTAGGCTAGTCACCGATCGTGGCTAAGCGGTTAGAAGGTTATGGGATCCGCGCTGGGCTTATCCGGACCGAAGATTGGGCACAGACCAGGTCAAGACCAAGGGATAGATATTGGCCACATTTAAGGAGGTTCGCCAGGTCAAAATGGCTCAAAAAGGCCATAGAACACTAAACGGTATTGTTACCTGAGTGAGAATCAGTGATGTCAACTCCTTGGACTGGAGGCGATAGGTCGGTTAAACTATAGCTTTTCCTCAAGATTTGCTCAACGAGTCCTCCGCCGCCCTGAAAATGAGATAGATAGCCCTTAAAAAACATTGTTTTGAAGTTTTATGGGTGACAAAGGAAATGGAAAACAGAAGTCTTACCTTCCGTACAAATTATTTACATACATCGTAATTCACACAATAAACAAAGAGGCAGCCGAAAGGTCATCCAAGTGCTACCCACTTTCTCGTATAAATAAAGCGTGATTCATTTTTAAAATTGCAAGTGAACAAACGGTCTATAGAATCATTTTAGAAAGCGGCGAGCAGTATGATCAAAATATTTATTCGAAACAAGAAAATTCTTTTTAAGGGTCCCAATATCACACAATCAGTCTTCTAGCGTAGAAAACATTGAGATTCGTCTACTAAATCGAAAACAATTAAACTTAATAAATGAATGAAAGAAAACGTAAGATCGATTTATTTTAGCGCGATTTATATTCAAGTTTTGGTCCTTCTTGTTCGCCGAGTGCTACGACGAATCGGCGCTGTTTCGAGCTCGTTCCATTCTCCTTCCATTTCCTCAGGGAGGGTTTCTTCTTCGGGAATCGGGGGCACACTATATGAACCGTCAATAGTACTACTAATTCCGTTCCTGTTCGCCATTTCATTGCCAGTATTCTATAAAAACGAGGGTGGAGAGGAGGATTTATGGTGGTGGGGAGGAAGGAGAGGGACGAAGTTATGTTTTTTTGAGAGACAGGCTAGTTACTTTGAATAATCCCATAGAAAAACCTCTCTTTTCCCCTCATTTTCTTTGCAATAATTACTAGCGGTTCAAATCCTGACAAACAGCACAGTGTACAAGTTCATGCATTGCAGGCATTGGACACAAGAATGAATTTGAAGAAATGTGGCTTTTTAACTTGGAAAATTAAATTGTAGGTTTTATATAGTATGGAAATTAAACTTCTTGAGCAGAACAGTTCCATGAAACAACTATTTTTTACGCAAACAAGCGGAAATGGAGCAACGTTATTTCCTTGAAGAACAACGACACTTACACGATGCAAAGAAAAACTGCATTAAAGCAAGTTTCTTTGTTTTTATTGAACTAATTAACAACAAGGAGGAGAAAGGGGAAGCTTAACGTCTCAAAAAGAAGGATGTTAGTCAAGGTTCTCACCGCATTAGCACAACAATTTATTTAAAAAGTCCCCTGACATCATTGCCTCAACATTCTCTAACGATTTATCAGTGGAGGGAAGGGGTTAAGTGCCCCACAAAAGTTACCTACTAGTCGAAACACCCAAGTTTGGTGTTCGCGCTAGTCGAAATTCGCCTAAACTACCCAACGAACCAAACTGGTCGAATCCATGGAAAGGTTTAAATTATGCAAAGACCCCTGGCAACTCTTGAGATTCAACTCTAGTGCTCTTTGATAGTTTCATGTGATGCGAAAGCGGAGTATAAAGGCACTAGATACTCTGCACGAAGTGAAATATGTTAGTAACGCCATTTCTAGGACGAAAAACCTTTTTGAGTGTGACAAAGAGGTAGTAGAAATAAACTGTGACTTTGAAATTCAAGCATCCATCACAACTTCATTAGGATCTGTAATAGATTTTATCAGCCGCTAGTGACGTGACAAATTTTACAAGATTTATTTGCCCTTAAAGTTAAAAAACCATATTTCCAAGAAAGGAGTTAGCCAAAATACCTTATTTTTTGATGTGACATGCACGTGATTAAAGATTCCTCCGAGCAAACAGAAATATAAACAAAAAAATTACAAAAATCACTCACTTTCATTGCGGTTTGAATTATGACGTTTGTAGCATAGGAAACGCCCTTCGTGCCTAGACTAAGAACTGTGTTATATCCTCTTTCTTTAGCTCGAACTAGCATCTCATCGATATCCTACAAAATGTTAATAAACTATAAAGAGGGTACTTCAACAGCGGGTGGAGCGGATTGGAATCCTCAGAAAAAAACTCACTTTTTCTCGTTTTAAAAAAAGGGGGTGAACGAAATTTCGGTACAACAAACTCGACCCTTTCGTAGCAGGTGACAGGAGCCATAAGACAGTGAAAACCTTTATTTCGTAGTAAAATGGGAACCTAATAAAACATAACATAAACTGTAATAAATTGAAACAAATCACGAGATATTTATGTTTTACCAAAAGCTCAATAGGACGTCGGTAAATGTTTCTATCGTAACGAAAAAGGCGAAAACGATCCAGTACATCATCCATTTCACCTAGATTTTTCAGAGGTTCAAGGTCAAACAATGACACATTGAATTGAGCGCTACTCACGTATTCTTTGACATCTTTAGTTTTTACAGCTTTGTAGGATGCGTAGGCGGGGTAGAGAGTTCCAAAAACGAGTCTGAAAAAACAATAGAAAAATTTCAGAAACAGAAAAATAGTATGTGAAATAACTTGTACATTTTATAGATAAATAACGACGACGTCACCACCGAAATAAACTGTAAAACGAATGTTTTGTGCTACTGGTTGGGACATCTTCAACCAGAATTGTTGATGAAAATAAAAAAAGTAACGCGCGTTATTTCGACTAACCAGTGAGTTCTCGAATGAAACTGATTCTATTATTAAAATTGTCCCAACGACAGGCCAAATGAACAGTGCCAGATTTTTCTGGTAAGTTTCAGCTTAAGAAATCGTGAAACGGAAGTCCAGAACGAGTTGAATACGAATTAATGATGAAAAAAAAAAAAAATATCAGACGCGTTAAGGAAATAAAGGAGATGCGCCTTAGCAGTGGTGATAGAACCAAGCCCAAGTGTAATTTGCTTCAATTAAGGCTTCCGAGAGGTTTTGAATGAGTGCAATTCTTCTCCGAGCCTTTTTCCTAAGAATCGCAATTCACACTTAACTTCTAAAACGAGACTGTGCTCGGGTGAGGTAAAGAAAAAATTAGGGCGAATCCAGAAGAGGGCCGCAAACTAAAGATAATTTTTGTATGTTTATTCCTCGCCCTAGAAAGGAACTATAACGTTCCAGAGGTTCCAGACTCATATCTATTTTAGTCATTTCGACCTGGCTCGGTGAACTATTTTAACCATTTTAGTCGCATGAGCCAGGGGGAAAACTGATTTTTAAATTAAGAACGTTTCTCTTGTGTGAATGCTCGAAAGCACTCCGAAGAAACTGTAGAAAAATACAGCTATGCCATTCCAAACAGGCTGATGAAGTGCACACACAGAGACAAGAGAGAATAGGGTAGCACCTTTGGCACGCAAAATTGTTACAGTACACAACAATAACCAAGGAACTCTAAAAATAAAACAGGATAACTTCATTTCAGAGCATTTCATTCGTGAAAAAATTCACTATGTTGGTCTCAGCAGAATCTGTCCATTCGTATAAGTAGGCGCTACAATTTTCATTGTAGGAGATATAGGTGGTGAAATTACGTTTCTTTTTGTTAATAGCTTATATTCTTTTTCTAACAATTTTGTTGTTTTTTCAGATTCGGCTTGTGGTAACGCTGAAATGCGTAAAGGTGCGTTTATACTGAAGTGTCCCGCGACACTTATGCTCGACATAAATGTAAAGTGTCAGATGCGAAATTTTATTGGCTGTACAAATTCTGATAAAAATTTCTGGAAGTTTGTGTTTACACCAAGGAAATGTGTGTCTGACACTAAGGTCCGAATTCATAGTCGTCCCTCGAGGGAAATATTCTCTTGCGGGACTTCAAATCAGTCATTCTATTTTGCGAAACATCTGTTTTAATTCGAGTCAAGGAAATATTTTCCTCAAGGGACGACTATGAATTTGGGCCTAAATTTCAAGCAAAGTGTCGCGGGACACTGTGGTCTAAACGCACCTCAAGTCCTTTGTTTGCAAAATTATTAGTCCTAAGTACATTTATTATCATATTATTTTACTTCTGCGTGTTTTTATTTATTTATTTTTGAGGTTCTTGGTAGTGTGATAACTCTTGAACAAACTAATCTAACGGAGAGACGTGTGCCAAAAAGTCGATAGCCATAAGACTTCAGTCGGTATTGCCTTTCAGTAGACAGGGAGGGGGGACTATATATATTTTTTAAATTTCTTGGATGATTATTTTATTGACTACGAAAGAAATGCGTTTGACCGCGAGCTGCCGGAGCGACTTTTTCTTTTTGTTTCTTTTTGGATTGATCATGACGGATGTTATTTTTCGGAAAGCAGAAAGCCCCTCCCTGCCTGGGGGAGCGTGGATGAGGGGACAAGTTCCCCTTCAACAAAATTTTTCACCAAGAAAGGCATTGACGTATATGGTAAAAGTCCTTTAAAAATTATTGTCAAGGTAAACTCTCTCGACCGTTTCGTCACGCGCTTCTCTCACTCTAATAGTTTTTATCCGCGATTTATTTAGTGCTCAACCCAAGATAGTGCATTTTACAACCCCTCCCCTCTTTCCATCTATGACCAACATCACGGGCAGATATCTTGGGGAAAATTGAGTAACTAAAACTCGAAACTCGCGTAGACCGCTATGTTCACAAGGTTTTGAATTTATTCAACGTTATTGACCGGGAAATAATGCTCATTCCATTCTTAGTACGGGAAGCTATTCGGCCACCAATGAAAGCTATAAAGAAGGTAGTTAGCTAGCGGAAGTGGGATAGTCCGACGGAGTGGTAAAATTATTTCCTGCGGGCCAACTTCAACTTTTTTAAATTGACAAACCGGCGATGGTGGGGTAGGGCTCAAATTTGCTGCGTTGTTTTTCAAAGAGTTTTTCCAAGTTTGGAATCATAAGAATTCAGTTCAAGGATATGAAGATTAATCAACGATGAATGAAAACCGGTCTGTTCATTCCATGCTAGACACCCAGGCATCAGTCCCGCAATCCTCAATGCTCGTTTAATTAGTTAGCAAAAATCCATTTCAGCCCACTTTAGGATTAGTACCAGGAGGTCCTTCGACCCCCCTCCCCCAGAACGAACACGGAATTCGTTTAGCTTCATGGCAAATTTGACATGTATAATTGATTATGATAAAAAAGGAAATTTCTCTTTCTGAGGGAATCAAACAAGTAGAAAGGTAGTTTTCTTCCCCCTTCGCAAAAACCGGTGCCAATCGCCAATGACTCAAGTGCGTCGGCGGAGGACAAGATTTCAACAGCGTCCCTTGTGCCTGGAGCACCAAGGTCAGTGGTTAGGGTCGATAGCGACCAAACCAATGTAAAATAATAATGGTTAACGTATTAAATGACTTGAAAATAACTTGCCCAGGATTTGGACTTTAGCTTTTCTATATAGATAAATGAGAGACATTTTCTTTCAGTTGTCGGTTCATCAAACTTTGACTTTAGGCTCAAATTATTTCAAACAATGCTCTTCCTCCTATTTTAGTCTTAATCTTTTGATTTGTAGATCGTGCAATCTACTCAAAGCTCCTTGATAAAAAGAGGATAGGGTGGCTAGACAACCAAAATAAAACGCATCGCACATAATACTTTCTGTAAAGATTGCAACTTATAGGCAATACATTTCGTGGAAATTTCAACACTATGACCTTTGTTTTGCCCTCTTATTGCCTAGAGAAACAGGGGTAACATGGATCAACAATAGAAATATTGGGGTCCACTTACATGATCAAACGTGAAATAAGCGCCGTGATCATCGTTGATCGAGTTGTTTATTGCTACGACGAAGAATAAGGCTCGGAGATTATCACAGCTCTAGTCGAATTTGCGAAAATTATTAGCCCGAAAACGATTTTTTTAGATTATTGACTGACATTTTTTTGTAAAGAAAAAAGAAGCAAACAAAACAAACAAAAATTATTCACAAACGCAACTGCGACGGGCTCTTTCGATTACATTAGTGCTAACTGGGGAGTTGTCGGGTAAATACTGAACAAGTGAACATTGTGGTCTGAATCTGAAATGCAGCAGAGAAGGGTGAGGGTAAAACTGTTTTCGGATCTGTTTGTTATCTGATAACGTGTTTGAAGTTGAATGAAATGGAGGGGATGATAAGATTAATTTTGAAGGGAAACCGCCTTCATGACTTCTGGAGAAAGCCAAACTTGAAAACGAGCTAACGAGGGTTGAAATTCCAGGCTATGATTTGTCGCGAGTTGGTTTAGGTGGCGAACATACTAGAGCGATACACTATCGTTTCGACACCACCGACGCAAATTAACAGCGTCTTTGACAGATAAAAACAACTGGAAATGAGTCAGAATGATGTAGAAACGATATCGTATCGCCACAGTATGAACGATGCCTTTAATTTTTGACGATGAATTTTTAACGATGACTTTAATTTTTGGTCCTTTTGTTTTTTAGTCAAGGCCCGCTTCGACGAATTTAAAGTCTGTTTAGTCTTAGGCTGAGCTTAAGAGACAACCAGAGTTTATAAACAAAATCTTTTAAACCCTCAGCTAAATGGGACACTGTCGACTCAGCCTTAATCAGTAAAAAAAATATGGTTGACCAAATTGCTGGAAAAGTTGAGAGTTTGGCTCTTTTGCCATTGGTTCTTCTTCACGACGAATGAGTAGGGCAAAGTTTTTGCTAGCAATCAATCCCATGGAAGTGTGAATTACGGCAAAAACTGGCATTGCATAAGCATGCCTTGTTTTTCCATAGCCTACGGAAGGCCTTTCCCATTTCAGTCGTCTGGTAGGCTGGGCATCGTTTGTGAAGAAGTATTGGAGACACTGGGTAGGAATAACTGTGTTTCCAATAGGAAACGAATAGTCAGTACATGGTACTGAATATCCTGGATTTTGGTTGTTGTTCAGTGTCATTGACCGATTCTGCCGTTTTCTTTTTTTCTCCAGAACAAATCAAATCACTCCTGCCTCCTAATAATACAAAATCGCCAAAAATCATGGATGTTGGACGTATAACCCATGTTTTATGCCCAAATAGTCAGCGCGGTCTTGAGCTGTACTGTACTTTTATTATAAATGACCAGTTTCAATGAGGAACCCCATCAGCTATTGCTGAGGATGAGTTAATTAGCAGGGTCAATATATTCCGGGTTAACAATCCGGGGCACAGGAAAATGCTCATTCTTGATTTGGTATCACTCCACTATTATGCATACATAATGTTTTAATTGCCATCATTTCCGTACATTCATACAAAAATAAGATCATTACATTTTTTGTGTAATTATTTTTAGCTATGGCGGAATACCTTCCCATTTAAAAACGAAATTCCAAACTATATATTAAAAACAAAATAAAAATGGCAATCAATTTTGTTTCATACACGATAACAATACAGATCACTTTCGATTCAATGCTCGCCAATCGTATCAGTCCCACTTAAATTTCATGGAAGTCCAATTCACACTTAAAGCCGTCTTTCCTTCATTATTTTGATAGTGAAAACTGGTAATTTTAAAGTACAATTAAAACTTGAAACATAAGCACAAAATAATAACTTAGGTGTATGTACAATAGAACGCCCAAAACGGGGCAAGGCCCTCGAATTAATTCGAAGTATCCTTCTTTTCAGAAATCAGTGCAAACTCTACAAATTAAGTACGCTCGTTAGATTACAATTTCCCTCCTTCTAACAGTTTCCAACTCAAGCGAAGGCTTATACCCTTCATTAAACATACAACCAAAGTACGCCAAGGCTGCTAAAAAAAATGTCAGGAAAAATCGTTGTGTGACCTAATCGACAAACGAAAAACCCGCAGGAGAGGCATTGGACGCAGAGAACGGATTTCTCTTCGTTTGAAATGGAAGAAAGCGCATTATAAGTTAAGGTTATAGGCTAATCTTATGAACGCTATCTCAAATGACCTTTTCAAGAAGCCAAAAATAATTATTGAAGAAAACAATTCTTAGCAAAGAAAGAGATGTATCGATGAGAAAACTTTTTTTAGGCTCCCCCCCCCCTCTTACATGTCTAAACATAGAAAGTTGAAACATTTTACACGAATATACGAATTAAAAATAACTTGTTGAATGAAAAAGGATGTTATCCTAGGTTTAATTAGTCTTGTAATTTCCTCACAACGAAGGAAGCCAAAAAGAAGAAAAGTAGTCGCCCACTCTATTTCATACGGTTTTATAGGTACCCAAAATTTTTGGCGGCGAAGAAATTGTGGGGTTTTTCTTGAAGATATACTAACTGTCATTGACTTCCCACCTCTGAATTATTCAAAATCTCCGTACCGCTGGTTTATGAGTTTGTTAGCAAACTATCGTCTGGGAAGCTAATTAGCCAACAACAAAATAGCCCATTTGTTAACAAACCGAAAACCGGTTGAGAGACATCGAAAAATAAAAGAAGTGGGAAGACAACGACAGTTAATATCGCTTTATAGGTTTGTTTCCAATAAAACGAATTACTCTTCTTTGGGCTTCTCCGAGATAACTTCCTCTTCCTCTTCGTCTGAGTAGTTAGTTGGTTGCTGACCAGGCTTTAGTAGCCTTCCGACATAGTCGTAGCGCTCTATAACAACAGAAATTGAATTAGTAAGTGAAGAGCGAATGAAGTTAGACCAAATTTTTAAATACCTGAAAACTGAATTTCCCATTCTTTGACTGAGTCCATTTCAACGGCTGATAAATCGCTCACATCGTCGTACGTGTCTGAGCCTCCTGTGACCGAAAACGTGGCCAATCCCCTTGTTGCGTCGCGTCCACCAAAGGCACCGTAGGGTCCGCCTGTGAAGGAAAGAAAGATAGAGAGAAAAAAATATGCGTTCCTTGAATAATTAGAAAGGGCAACAGCTAAAAATAGTACTTAAATGTCTCTATTTGAATTAATACTTAGGGTGCGTTCATAGTGAAGGTGATTCACTATCAACGCACCCTAAGGAAAACTCATTCTTTTGAATTTGAGATGACTCAGCATTATTCCTTGATTTGCACCGCACCGCTCTTGTAACCTTGTTATAGATTTGACGCCGGGGGAAAAAAATGAACAGGGTTTATTAGAAATACACGGTGGTCAGGAGCGTAGGTACGGGGGGGGGATATGGGGGATAGATCCGAACGAAGGGGCACTAGTACCAACGCTCTAAAGAGCCTCATAAAATATCCAAAAATGAGCATTTCTCGTTAAAGTTATGTTTAGCAGATTTTCTCGACTTCAAGCAGCCCGAAAAGGTCCGCGTGCGTCCATGCTTTCCTGGACTTCAGACCCCACGAAGTAGCGTACCGAGGTAGGGGCAAGGGGGGGGGGCGCCCGAGAAGCTTAAATACGGAAAAATGAGGATTTTTAGGTTATCCATGGATGTAGGTATGTGAAAAGGTCGGACGGTAGGACAGCGATTTGGCTACTTTCCACAAATTCCTGTTTACCCCACCTGGAGAATATAACGTTGCAAGTGATATCAGCAAAGACTGTGGGCCGAATATTCCATTGAGCCCCCTAAATCGCTATTCTGGTGGCTCAAATTGAGAAAATTCACGATATCTTGAGGAAAATTCGCGGCTAAAAAGAGAAAATACACCGTGTCCCCAGTTTCTTTAGGTCCTTGAAGCCCAGCAAAGTGCTAATTGGCAATTTGCAACTTGCTGACGCGGCAAAAAGTTGAAAAAATCGTGTCGTTACCTGCGAAAAAGCGCTTATTCGTGGTCTCGCGATGCCACTTCCAGGCTAAATTTGAAGAAAAATCGCTGATTCGCGGTGCATGGAGGCCATTTTACGAATAAATTGTGGAAGTCAACGCAAAAGTGTTGTTTTTGGGCCAACCCCGCGGTTAAAATTGAGAAAACACGCTATAATATTGACCAAAAAAATACGCTTTCAGGTCAAAATTGGACAAAAATGGCAAATTCACAACTGAAATTGCGAAAAATCGCCCTTTCGCGTATAAAAAATTGAATAGATGCTAAATCGTTCCGCATCTGAAATTGGGAAAAATCGCTAATTTGCAATTGGCGGATATAGGCGAGGAAAAACGTTAATTCGTGGATGCAAATGAAGAAAATCACTAATTCGTAGCTAAAATCGAAAAAAATCACTAATTAGCGCAGCTAAATTTGATAAAAACGCTAATTTTCATTTCAAATTGGGGAAAAGTACTAATTCTCAGCTAAAACTGGAAAAAATGGCTAATTTGCTGCCTTAAATGAAGGGAAACGCCAATTCTTGGCAAATATTGAGAGAAGTCGCGGTAATGCACGGGTTGGAAACGCTACGGCAGCTAAAATTTAGAAAAAGCGCCAATTCACTTCTAAAATTCAGGAAAATCACTAATTTTCGTATAAAGTATGGTGAAATTTTCAATTTAAATACGCGCCTTAATCTGAAGGCAACTTTGTGGCTACACAAGTGTCATGCACGGTTATAAGTAAAAAAAAACCCTGATTCACGGGCTATAACTGAGAAGAAGCAATAAACTATACCTAAAAGTGATATAAAATTGCTAATGCGGTGCTGAAATGTGAAAACCCGCTAATTTGCGGGTAATACTCAGAAAAATAATAACTAGTCTGGCCAAAATTAAGAGATTTTAAAAGAGAATTTTAAGCCTGAATTGATAAAAAGTGTTAATTCGCGGCTAAAATTGTGAAACATTATAATTTGCGTCAAAACTGAATAAATACGCCATTCGCGGCTTCTGAATGCAACTTTTGAGGCAGAAATTGAGAAAAAGCGCGAATTCATGGCAATGGGTGAAAAAACTGCTAATGCGCGGGTAAAACTGAGAAAAATCGCCCATGCATAGCATAATATGGTGAGCCAAAAAATTCTAATTTGTGAAAAGCCCTCTATTTCGCGGCAAATATTGAGGAAAGAACTTAGGAAAAACTCTAATTTTCAGCTAAAACTGAGAAAAGTGCTAATCCCCTGCTAAGAAAAGTGAAAAAGTCTCTAATTTGCTGCTAAAATTGAGGAAAGCTCCAAAACTCGTGGAAAATTAAGAAACTCGCTCACAGGATAAAAACACTACTTTGCTGCTAAAGTTGAGAAAATGCGCAAATTCATGGTTATGGAAGGGGGGACAAAACTGCTAATCCGCGGGTGAAATCGAGAAGAACGATAAACGCGACCAAAATTTAGAATATAAGCGCTGATTTGCGGGTAAAGTTGACAAAAAGCACTCATTCATGGCTAAAATTGATAAATTATCGGCTTAAACAGGTCACAAAGGGCTAATTGGCGGATATAAAAGGTTAAATAGCGGCAATTCGTGGCTAAAGTAAGGAAAAGGCTTAATTAAAATTATATGTCTTGTTCATACAGAGACTTATGGGCCTCTTGGAGATTTCCGCGATGGTGCCCCGATAGGTGTAGGTCCGCCAGTGACCCCACGATATATGGTTTCATCCATTTCTAAATTTTAGCCGTTTCCTCTAAAAATCGCCCAACTGAGAGATTTTTAGGGTCATTTTTTCTGAGTATTTCGATTTGAGCCGAAACCAATTCATACTCGAATTCAATTCGCGCGGTTTTCTTCCCAACATCATTGAGTGGCCACCACTGTCCCTTAAATTCGGTAAAAAGTGTGCGTTTGCATTTGCACTCGTGTCATCGACTTCGTCGATCTGCATCCGGGTGAACTTCATGAGACTACCAGACTAGCCTCTACTCTACTTATTCCATAACGGAACGATTCATCGAAAATAAAATTCTGGAATGTCTGGATGAATCAGGGATTAATAGAAATTTTGTTCTCGGGCAAGGCTATGATGGGGCCAGATAGATTTTGTCTGATAGATTTAAGAGTGTGCAGACTGGGTGGAATGATGGCTAAAATGTGAAATTACCTCCTCCCCTCACCCCAACGAGATTTCAATCTGATCCCCCCCTAGGACAAATTCCTACCTACGTCACTGACGGTGGTTAGTTTAAAAAGAGCGGTTTTGGGGATCAAAACTTTCTTGAGTCATCTTTACTACAGTAGTTTTAGCCTGCGCGATATCGATGACACCATGTCGTCATAATGAGCTGACCAGAACAGTAACTGTAGATTTTAATGGGTCAGATGCATTCAATTGTCGGTTGGTCAATGTTTGATCGCCTGGACAAGGTAGGTCCTCCTAATCATACGATAAGGGTGGGAGGGGGTTTGCTGTCATTTATGGTTGACATGAGAATAAATTGTTTAGTTAAGGACAAGGTCAGAAAAGGACCTACGATACATGTTAGGACGGAGGGAGACATGAGTATTATTAGAACGTTTCAGAAAATACGAAGAACGTATTTTAATACTTGCAACGTTGAAAGAATTACCTATGTGTTTTCCCACAGGGATAATAATTCTATATTAAGAAGGGGAAAAGAGGAAATTAATTCCTTGCACCATGGGACGTGAGAGTAAGGTTAATTTAGTGAACAACAAAATAAATCAAGCCTGCTCAAAGTAAATAAATAGAAGGAAGAAAATATTTCGAAATAGTAAGATGAAATTATACCACGGGGTTGCGTGTTTAAGCGAATATTTACGTTGGGAAAATGTATTACAATGAAAGGATTTTCGTGGGCAACCAACCCTGTTGTTTTGCAATGGAATACTCCAGTGGAGCAACCAGGGTTAAAACGGGCCCTACATAAATTTGAAGTGCGCCAGAAGGGCTGATAACTACAGTTTCAAGGGAAGGGAAAACGCCCACCAAATTTTGTGGTGGATAGTAATTTAGTGGTACGAATCATTGTAGGTGAATAAGCAGGTAAAAACCTTTCGGTTTGCAACGTACACCCTCTGTTCCGACTATGTGCCACCGAGGGGTGATTATCCTAGAACCAGTCCTATACTAATATCCCCTAAATCAAGTTGAATTCAAGGAACCAAACTCTCACTGACTTTCACCTGAGGGCGACCAGTTCCTAACAAAAAGTAATGGTTATTTCTTGTAAACGTGTCATCTAATCTTTTTTCGGAAAAACTGAGTGAAATGGAATCATTTCCATGAAAACAAGACTCCTTTTCCGCAACGGTGGCTATGAAGGGCCCTGCCCTTCACCTGGTAGTAGTAGGGTAAGCTGGAAGCCTGTTAGTCTCTGTTTCTATCCCCATATTTCAGTTCAGAGGAGTAAATAGGTTGAAAACTATATTCCAACAAGTTAAAGTACAAGTGTTCCAAGTTGAAGGTTAACTGATTCTTGTGGCTATTCCACAGGATCCAACGATTTGAAGCCCCAATACTTTGTGGTTTTAATTTGTCAAGTCGCAGAATTAGATCGTTCAGGGATTTCATTCCTGCATGGTCTCCCTAGAATGTTCTGATAATTTATTTTTTGAGTTCAGACTTCTTTTTTCTTCATCTCCTTCTTTTCCTGAGCTTTCAGCCATCCTGGGCTGGAGGCACTTTGTAGGTTGTAGCTCATAATATAGTATAGTAATAGCCACTTTCAAAGGTCACTATTTTTGTGCTACGGAAACCCTAATTATATCGGGAATCCACCCGTCAGAAGTGGGTGAACTGACACCTCATATCCTAATTTTTCGAAGCCTGCGCCCTACATACAAATTTTCAGAGGACTGCATTATCCCTTGTCGTGGGGGTACATAGACACAGCTTATAAAAATTTGTGCGTAGTAATCCTAAACACATCTTTCAAATGGGAGCAAATGCGTTCTGATTATGCAACTAGTTAAAATCTTTTTAATTTGAGTGATAACGGTAATTAAGGAGGTTCCGTACAGAAATAGAATTACGTGACAACACAATGAAACTGCATTTTTGACTAAAGGAAACACCAATGAAATGTATGCTAAAAAGAGAGGTGAGAGCTAGTGAGGAGTTAATTAAAGAGGCTGAAAAAGGGGAATGACAAGGCTACAACGGGTAGATTCATAATTTTTTGCCTCTTCATCGGAGTGGACTCCAGCATTAATAATTTTACTTAATTCATCATTTGGGGTCAAATTAGAATTAACGGAAAGATTCTCACCAGGGCCATAGAATTTTTTGGCTTTGGATACATCGAAAACTTTGCCGTTGACGGCAACCAGTATACGACCCTCAGGTCCTGTGCCGTCGTACGGTCTAAGTTCCTCGACGGTGAAATCCCTCTTTTTCATTTTGGGCAACGTCGGCTCCGGTTCGTACGCCGACACCGGCGTTTCCGTTCTCTGTTTAAAGATCTTGTAGACGAGATAGGCGATGAGTGCAACCAGAAACAGGTGGAGAGGACTCGATACGATTTCGTAGATGATGCCTCCCGAGTCGTCGCTGGTGGGTGTCGCCCCAGCGTCGGATGTTTGTGTATCACCTTCGCTCATAATTTCAGAATTACCTTGGCGGCTTGATGACGCGAGAAAATGGGAAAATGAAACTTTGCAACGGGAAAGTACACGGTGTTCACGCAGAACTTGTGTTTTAACCAATCATTTAGGCGGAGCGCTTATTATTTTTAATTTTACCCCTACACTTTCACTTCAATGACAATCAAAAATAACTCTAGTCGCGGAGTCTTAATGGGGGGTCGCACTCGCACCAACACAAAATGACAAAACTCAGAAAATAAAATAATGTACCGCAGGATAATCCCCCCACCTTTCAGTACTGTAAGTTGATGATATGCATTTGACTGATAGGGGGGTATCAGAGTAGGGAGATGGAGTCAGCAGTGGGAGCTCTTTACAAGGCAGCATGATGAGCCGTGCCGTTTACGCTGGGTGCCATGAAATTAAGGGGCTGGGGGCTTATAATGTTCAAAGTTGTAAAAATTGGGAAAGGATTTGCTTCCTAGTTTACTACACCTTTCCCGCCTGTTTTGCAATTAATTGATTTTGCAATTGTTAATTGCATGAATTAGCAAAGGTTAGAGTGGACTCTTACGTCTTTCACCTGCAAACGGCTCATGATGATGTATTATTTTTGCATAGGTGAAAGGTCCTTTTTCCTCACATAGGAATTGTTATAGAAATAAAACCGACGGGATAAAGTTCACAGTTATTAAGCGATTAACTTATAGGAAAGGAAAGAAATATGAAGAGCCGACATGGAAGTATTCCAGTTTAGTCGTTCCACGGGCTTCCACGAGGTTTTTACCCCAGTGTAAATAAAGAAAAGTTTTATATATTCTTTAAGAAAATGAGCGATGTGAGTATTGAATGGGAGTCCGACGAGGACGAGGATGAAACCATGTCGGTATCCCAACTACCTGTCGTTGGAGAGATAGTGAATAAAGCCAAAAATATGTACGGAACAGTCAAGGTAACGGAAACAAACGGAGCCCCCCCCCCCCCCAGGCAACCACAGTTCCTCGAGCTTAGCGTTATAATTAGCAATTAGCTGCTCTTAATTCATTTCAGGACTCTAACCCAGCCGTTCACTCCGTTCTAAACGTTGCCGAAGGCACTCTTAAAATAGTTGGAAAAATTGGAGCCCCTATAATCTGTACTACCGTAGGTTGTTTGGCAGCATCCGCCCTTCCTGCTGGAGTAAGAATCCCACTATTTTCAAAATGTTTGCAATGGGAATCGATGAATTTCAAATAATCGGGCTGATGAGGGGTGAGGTACCGCCGGAAGTGACACTCTAAAATGGACGTAGATTCCTCGATTCTCATCACGGTCGACGCCCATAAAATGAATCTGGCTCTGTTTTAATTTTTCTTTCTCTCTATTTTAAGGCTGCACAACCCGTTGTTGGTGCCGTTTATACTGCGGCCCGGACGGGTATTAAAAAATTGTTTTTTGGAAAAAGACGATGAATTTATCAAAAAATAGGACTGAAATCATCGACAAAGCAAAGGACTTGGCAGGGAAAATGTTACATTGGAATCGTTTATAATAATTTTATTTTTTGATTAGTGTTTAAGCAGACTTTAATGTTCTTTAACTATGTCATCTATCCTACTGGGAGTTTTACCGCTAATATATTTGAGCGTTTATGAACTGAATTTCATTCGATTTCTTTCAGTACCAATCTCTTACAAGGAATATTAAGAATTAATTATAAGGCAGGGGGGAGCTAACTCTCTGGAACATTGCCTCTTCCTCTCCCCTTTCACCCGTATACATTATGGATGAAGTTTTTCACACTCATCCTGTCCCTTTCTTCCTAGTTTTGTCAAATAACGACCTTTCCCTCCGGAAATGATCGCTTTTGTTTCCCTTCATCTTGGATGAGTCAAAAAAAGTATCCTCCCAATTGCTGACTGCTTGACACGCCCTCAGGCTCCTCTCGCCTATTACCATATTATCACTGGTTGGGAAAAAGAACCCCTGGAAACTCGTAAATGATGTTAACACGAGCGAGGTGAAACGAGGGCAAGCTCTACATAAAAAAAAAGAAGGAGAATTAGTAGGAAGTCACACAGTAGCGGTGGAAGTCAGCCGGCATGGGGGGAGCAAAAATCTGAGCAGTCCAGATTTACCCCCCACCACCAGAAAATACCATTTTGCGAAAAATTCCAAATCCTTCACCAAATTTACCGCCTCTTCATGAAATTCTCGTGTTTCTGGGTTAATTTTCCTGGGTAATATGAGTCCTAAGGACACAGTTTTATTAGGTAAATGACGTGTTATAAGCTGAATCGGCCATAAAATGGCGTATTCACACTATTCAGAGCAGAAAATTAGTGTGAAAGAGCAAGAGTGTGCCGTGAACAATAGCGTACCGAGGTAAGGGTTAGGGGGGCGGACCGCCCAGGGCCACCTATCAGAGAGGGCCCACGAAAAGCTTAAATATGGGAAAATTATGACTTTTAGGTTCATGTTCATAGATTTAGGTATGTGAAAAGGAGTTTTGGTATAAGATTGGACAGTGACTTGGCTCATGGACGATTTTCAGCCCATCCGACTTGGAGAGTGGAACGTTACTGGTGATCAGCAAACAGTGTGGCTAAATATTCGATCGAGCCCATGAAAGCGCAATTCTGACGGCTAAAATTGAGAAAATTTGCGCCTTCTGAAAGCAAATTCGCGCTGATTCCCAAGTTTCTTTAGGCCCTTAAGCAGATAAAATTGAGAAGGCGCTCTAATGTGCCGGTGTTTGGGGCGAGTAGGCTGCGAACAAATTTGGAAAAAGTGCTAAAGTTCGAGGCTAAAACTGCAGAAAAGCGCTCATCCCTGGTTTCTCGATGCAACTTTCAGACCATAATTAAGAAAAAAATCGCTGATTCTCGGTGTATAGTGGCCATTTTACGGCTAAAATGTACCAAAAAACCGAGAACGTGCTGTTTTTGGGCCAAGCCCGCAGCTAAAATTGAGAAAAATCGCCTAATCCGTCGATGAATTTGAGTAAAAGCGCTAATTCACGAATAACCCGTAGGAAAAACGTTAATTTGCAGATGAAAAGGAAAAAAATCACTTATTCACGGCTAAACTTGAGAAAACGCCAATCCGTATATTCTAAAAGATATTTCGAGGCTAAAACTAAGAAAAAGTGCTAATCCATAACTAAATTGAAATTAAATGGCAAATGTGAGGCTAAAATGTAAAACAAACGCCTTACTCACGGCTAATATTGAAAAAATCACTAATTACCGCGGCTAAAATTAAGGAAAACTCTAAATTTCAGCTGAAATTGAGAAAAAAAGCTAATTCAGGGCTAAAACTTGAGCAAATCGCTAATGTGTAGGAACAATTGATAAAAATCGCTAATTCATGGAATAAAAAATGATAATTTTACGTCCAAATTCAGAAAAGTGCTAATTCCCAGCTGAAAATTGAGAAAAAACGCTAATTCACGCGGATAAAATGTTCCAAATTGAAAATACGCCTCGTTATTCTTGGCTTCTGAATGCAACTTATTTGTGGCTAAAACAGAAAAAGCAATAATACAGGGTAGATACTAAGGGGCTTCAAAGAGTTATCCGCCCCGGGCCACGATAGGTGTAGGCCCGCCAGTGGCTGTGAAATGTACTATCCCCCCTCTGACCCAAAATGCCCATTGAGCACATTAAAATATAATTTTCGAGGGGGTTAGCCTGCCAAAGCACAAATTTCGTGGATTTGGATCCCAAAGAACCAAATTTCTCGGGTTTTAATCACCCAAAAATGTCAACCAGGAGGACGAAACAGTTGATTCCAGAGTCACATTTCTCCTTTTTAAGGTCTTGACTGGAATCGTCTTGGTTAGATGGCTAGAATTGACAGTTTTCATCCCACTAAGTCCAAATTTCAAAGATTTGGCCCTTTGAAAAATCAATTTTGAAGGATTGATTCCCTCAAAATCCAAATTTGTGGGGTTGGCTCATTAAAAAGTCATATTTCACGGGATTCATAATAGCAATTTCACACGGTTGTGGCCTTCATAGAAGTAATTTCGTGGATTCGGCCCTAAGGGAACCCAATTTTGCTGTTTTGGTAAATTCGAGAACCAATTCCACGTTTTTGGCTCCATAAAAACAAGCAACTCCAGTGGTTATATTTGACTCTTTCAAAGCTCAAAGTTTGCAGATCTGGCTGCAGATCTGATTGGTGAACCGGAATCATATTGTAAAAGGTGCGAACGATAATTTTTCGGAGGTAAATTCAACACGAAGCCATTTTTTTCTCGATTCCCCAACAAGACCTTTGGGGGAGCATTCGCTGACCCTGAACCCCACTTCCGCCGCCACTGAAGTCACATTCATTCAAATGAGACTTCGGATCAATTTTCAGCCAACGTCGCTCGTATTCTAGTCAGTGAACACAGTTTTAGGGGAAAACAAAAATAATAATTAATTACGTTTATTATTGCAGGGGAAAATTACGAAGCATTTTCGTGTAGTTAAAACACTATTTCTACTTTTTTGAAGTTTGACCTTACGCACTTTTTTTGTCAGTTCCAGTCTATTTCCAACAGATTTCCCGTTTGAGATCCCCGCATTTTCGCCGTGATTTAGTTTTAAAACAATATTAAGAGATTATTATTGCGACGTTGAGTACGAAGGGTCGCGTGTGTATCAAAATTACGATAGGAATGCCCCTCTGAGCAATTTTAATGCTTAGCAGTTTTCATCTTCTTTTCCGACTTCTTCGACCAGGTCGACTTGGGGATGGACCCGACGAAGTCTGCTGTTGTTGTGAGGAACCGGAAGGCGATGATGGCATTGTCGTTTCTTGATTTTCGGCCAACAGCCTTTTGAGTCGTTGTAATTCCGCTTTGTCTTCGTTGGACCTGACGAAACGAGTATGCTTGAGGAAAGTAGGGTGATAATCAGACTATTTTTAAAATACTCACTGTTTTGTTAATTGATGCAGTTTGGCTAAAAGTAGTTTTTCGTAATCGCTACCTTTCAAAGGAGTTTGCCCTCCGAACTCACTCGAACTGCCAGAGAAGGAATTTAAAAATAAAACGGGCCTGGGATATTATTTTCACTAATTTGCTTGTTAATTTTTGAAAAGTTAGAATTTAGAAAATTAAATGCACAAAGTAGAAAATAGTATAAAAGTACAAAATAGTTTTATTGGAATGAAGAAATCATTTGTTCAAGAAATGTTTTGTGTGCATTTTTGGGAACCCTCCGGGTTCGAAAAATATTGGCAAGGCCTTTTTTTTTATTTTTTTCAAACAAAACGAAAAACATAGGTGAGTTAAAGGTTGGGCACGGGGGGGGGGGTGTAGACCAAAAGAGTAGAAAAATCAGCCTTGCATGAATACAATGTAATAGAGCATGACCACGATAGACGACAGGGAGAATGTGGACGCAGACATGAATGGGAAAATTGTGGACAAAATGACAAGAAGGAGAAGGCCGTTCCCGATGCTATAAAAACAGAGAAAACGTATATACAAATGATTATTAGTCAAAGGGTAGAACGGGTCTACTTTTAACAGGAAGAAAAGGGATGTCTGCGTTAGAAAAAAGGATTTTTTGCGCAAGCGGTGACCGGTAGAGAGCGGTTAGTTCTGTAGAGCGTTCTGTTAGAAAAGAAAAGATGCCGAAACACACATGGACTTCCTGAGGTCCATCCGTTATGTTATAAGGTGGGGTATTTTCCAAACTTTCAAAACAAGTTTGACACTGAAATGCTCAACGTGTCAAAAATTATCTAGATTGTGGACCATTCCAATTTTTGGCTTTGGTACCAATGCTGACACCGTCGGTCTCCGAATCCGAAATACTACAAAACTGTTGTACTTCTAATGGCTAAGACTTTGGAAATTCGTAAAAACAGTTATTGTGGGCGTCTAAGAAGTCGTTGAAGATATGACTTGGTCAACTGTCAGGTTACAGCTTTTATCACAGTCCCCTTCTTGCCATCGTCGTTAGTAAATAACCAATGTCCTTGACATTAAATTCGGGGTGGATCGGTGATGAACAGCGTAGAATGGCAAGATATAAAAACCATTACCATAAAAAGGGGGTGGTGGGGTACCAGGTTAATTGTAAGCCGTGAAATAAGCGCAAAAAGCTAGGGTTTTGCACGCTTTGCATGCAAATACGAGAGTGGTAAATTCATAACCCACCTGAACGGGTTACTGGCCTCCTCGTTCAAGTGATCGGCTAGCGTACGACGCTCGTTTCCGCCAGTTACTGGCGGTTGCGGGCTTACTATGGCTGACTGTTTGGGTTTTACTGTAGGGGACACAGCCTGGAAACAAAATATTTTTTAATGAATACTTTACAATATAAGTGTGTGATTTTTAAGCGCATTCAGGATAATAAGGATAATTTAAAAGAGTTAATAGCTTTTTTTAGCCACAGGTCAGTGCAAAACAAACGAACAAATAATTGTAACGACCTGGTGGAGGTAACGAACAAAGGAGTTAAACATTGTGCTAGGCTGAGCGGATTGCTCTGTAGGTGTAGGTGAGTTTGTGCAGACCTTTCGAATTTCATCTAATTCCTTTTTAAGTTGCTCCAGGGAACGCCTGTGTTCATCTTCTATCGCTCGAATCTCTGCAGTCTTTTGTTTTTCGTGTAGTTGCCTCTGTTCATCTGTTATGAGCGTTAGAGTTAGTACACATTTTCGATTACACGGCAGAAAAAAAGTCACTCACCGAGGGACTGTTGATGAAGATTTTGAAGTCTTTCGATTTTACTTTGATTTTCGTTCATCATTTGCTGTTTAACAAGTTCGATGGTCGTCCGAGTCGTTCCCACCTGTTGCTGAAGTTGTGCTTCACACTGAGCGATTTTCTTCTCACACTCCTGTTTCAAAGCGTTCAACTGCTCCTCGTGTTGCTCTTGAAGTCGTTCGATTCTCTCCTGATACGACAAATCGAGTTTATCCATTTTTCTTCGCATTTCAAACGCGTCACGATCTGAATTGGTTTGAGCGTTTTCCAAGTCTTCGCGAAACCGGCTCTCCCGTTCGACCAATCGCTGGCGGTACTCAGATATCTATGGCAGACCCTCGTTTAGAAATAACGAATACTGTATACTTTTCAAAGTTTCTGACCTCTTTTTTGAAATCCTGAGACTTTCTTTCCCACGCTTGTCTCAATGAGGAGATTTCCTGGTCCTTCAGTCGTTTGGCTGTGTCGACAGCTGTGACTTTCTCGGCTTTGAAATTCCTTTCCAACTCCTGTTTGATTTTAGAAGTGTCCCTTTTCAATTTTTCTTCCCACTGCAATCAATTTGTTGGCTATTGTATAGTTGGGGATTGAGGAAGGGGGGTTCTGGTCTTCTTACTTCGTTGTTGATTTGATTTCTTTGGGATTCCAGTTTAAAATTAAGCTTGCGATCTTTTTCGGCTATTTCTTCGTGATGCAATGTCTGAAATAAAGTTATGATTCATTTGGGGTAGGTAGTTAATTGTTCTTTTTTGAACAGTTTACTATGTTTTCTTACTTGTAGAGCGGTTATTGTGGATTTTTCTTTATCCAAAGCGGCTCTCAAACGGCTAACCTCCTCTTGAAGGATCTTTTCATTCACTTGAAGTTCTTCTAGTTGACGAGTAACGCTCCTTAGCGTCCTCCGAGTTTCACCGTGTGTAGTTTTTAATTGTTTCAACTCGATCTCACACAGTTTTAATTCCCCTATCTGTGGATGAAATCGAACAATTAACGAGTTATCGTTCGTACAAATTGTATAGGGCCGGACTCACTCTTTCCAATTCAGATTCAGCTCGAACTAATTTCAATTCCAAATCCGCCATACGAGTCAGTGATGCCGCTTCAGCGTCTGCGACTCGCTTCTTCCCTGCCTTTTCGACTTCGCGTAGTTTCCACTCGAAGTCGTCCAACATTTGAGCCTCGCGCTCCGCTCTAGTTGTCCTTTCCGTTTCGAATTCTTTTTGGAAACGAGCTTCACGCTCGGATTGCTCCTTCAGCGCATTGTTTAAGGCCTGAAAGATTTTCGTCAAATAAGCTACAGATATGCTGGTTGGGAGGGGCGGGGGTTGAATATAAAAAGCTCAACCTGTTGCAATCGACCCACTTCACGATCCCTTTCCCTTTCCAAAGAACGGTATGATGTCTCCAAGATCTCCTTCTCAATTTTCGTCTGACCAAGTTCTTTCTGTAGATTTTCAATCAGGTTTCTTGTTTCCTGAGACAACAGCTCATTTTGCCCTATAAGAACAGTGCACAGAAAGGCGTAGTGGTACTACCAGCAACTTCAGACCCCTAACATCTAAACAACTAACCAATTTTCTCTATGAGTGTTTCGTTTTTCGAATTTAACAATTCGATTTCATTTTCTAGACGTGACACTTTTCGTTGCATTGCTTCCATCTTGGACTGGGCCGTGTCTAAATCGTTTTGTGCTCCTAAATTGGTGAAAATTTAGTGTTATTAGCGAACATTAGTTGCATGGAATTGGGTGTGTGGGTGCGCGGGGGATAAAAGTTTACTCGCTAAATCCGCTGCCTTTGACAACAAATCCAGTTGGAGTTGTTCAATTTTTCGACTCATTTCTTCGTACTCGGCATTCCTGTCTGGAGTAAATGTCTCGCGACTGTCCTTTCTGAGAAAAAAAACAACAGATAAACGTATTTTTAGTGAAGGAAGGCAAGTTTTCAAGTGCAAGAACTTTGTTATTTATTGCCACGTTGTAGGCTTGTGTACTTAAAGCGGTTCTTTTCACATTTTGGCAACAAGCCCAACGGGTGGTGGTGCTTAAGGGGCTCGGGATCGAACGACGCGAAGGTTAAATCTCTCTTCTATTTTCGATTATATAAATGTGCAATACCCTTAAAGATGATTTTAAGTGCTGTGGAGTTACGACCTTTTTCATGAGTTCTTGAGGGAATACCAAAGGGTCACTGGCTATAAAAATTCAAGAATGTTACAATACCTAACTTGAGTGTGGATTGTGATGCTCCTAAAAACCACTTCCCGTTAAACTTGCACGAAAAAATCGAACCTTTCTACAACCTTTACAATGAAAAAATCGAACGTTTTCATTTCGCTGTAGTAGTGGAAGAAATAAGGGTTTAAACTATTTGGGTGGCCTTGCCGTGAACTTAGCGTAATCGCACTTGACGTATGTCTATGTTGCCATGGCTAAACCAGTTTCGGCTGCTCTCCTCCTTCAGTGTCATTCTAGTTTGGAACATGCCTAGGCTTAGTAAATCTATTAAACGCCCTATACAGTTTTGAGATTGAAAAATGTCCGATGTTTGGCCGCTAATCTCTCTATGTAGGTGTTAGGTGTGAAGATAACTCATTATTTGTTCTCTCTGTCTGGACTAATTGGCTCTCAGCCTTTTAACAAAATGGGTTTCTGTGTCAGTAGGTACACGTCTTTTGCAACTATTTTTTGACGTCGGGTACAAATTACCATCCCTTCCTCCCTTCCGATTGCTGTTTCTTCATAAATGAAGTCGAGGAGCAGTGTGAGTAACAGTAAAGTATACAGAGTTACAACTGCAAAGTTCAGAGATTGCTGGCCTGAGACCTAAGTGATTGATTTGTACTGGGCATAAATGCATATCCTAAAAATAGAAGGACCTTGTCCACTTTTTCTCTGTTTTTATCCGCTACCTTTTGTTTTTTGTTTCTTAATTACCTCCGTACATAATAATTTATGTCCAATGTAAACGCGTTTTTCAACTAAAGACTCTATGTCTGGCAAAAGGTTTGAGGTTTGAAGGCAGTGGTATCTCCTGCCAACATTCACGAGTTTTAAGCATTACTTAATTCTACCTTGGTGTTGTACCAAGGTAGAAATGAAGGTTTCGAATCTTGCATGAATCTGTCAATAATTTCGGTCGTTGATCTCTTTTGGCTTGATACCAACCGAAGAACCGGTACCTACAACTCTAATTAATACTTTTGTCCAGATGGAATTAGAGAAAATTACCTCTGACGAGTGCGAAAGGAGAAGGGGAATTGACCTACGTCAACAAATCCGCCTCCACAAAAGTTAAATTAGGATTCTATGAAAAATAGAGATCGTGGTTGTCAGAAGAAAAGTGCATCCTCGAAAATCCTCAATTTATTTTGTTTTTATCTGCATCCCACCCTCTCCACTCAGATCCCAGGGAATCCTAAATTTACTCACCCTTGAGCTCGTTTGACGTAATAAGGTGGGCTCTTTTCTTATGTTTTTATTTCTTCAAAAGATACTACCCCTCCCCCCACCATGTGTTCCCGTTCCCTCAGAACACACCTGACGCTTTCTATTAGAAAAAATCTTGTCGTGTTCTGTTAGTTCTGTACGTGTCCTGCAGTGTTTTTAGATAGTCCCAAAAACGGGCATTATGTTTCCATTTTGTTCATTTTTGCGACCGTTCAAATCACGAAACGAGTGAAATTTAAGCTTTAAAAATGGCGACGGGCCAGATTTTTGTTACCCCGAGTTTGTAGGAACGACAATTACCAAGAAGATACTTATTTTTTTTAAATCGATGCTTTCTGTTTTAATGAGGGGGTTTCCGTGCGGTTGTTGCCAAAATATATTAAAAGAAAAAATACGGCTCTGTAACTTTGACACTTACAACTAAGACATTCGTGAAAATGTGAATTTTTACTTACTGGGATTCTTCGTGGTTAATTTCCTGATCTTTGTAGTCGTTTTCACTTTCATCGTCCGTACTGTCCTCGTCTTCTTGTGACGATTCGTTCTCAAATTCTCTGCACGCATGATCCTGTTTAGGTTCTGTTTCATCATCTGGTACTTCCTCATGATTGGTACTAATTTCTGCAGTGTTTGTTGATTCGATTATTTCTACTGGTTTTGCGATTTCTATGATTTTGACCTCAGTTTCTACAGAATCAATGCTAATCTCGTCTTCGTCTTCATCGGACGATTCGTCCTCTTCATCAGTTTCATCTGGTTCTTTTACCTGAGGTTCGATATCCTCGACATTTCCTTCATCTTCACTCTCGTCTTCAGAAGACGATGGTGACGGACTGTTATAACTCTCCAAAGTGTAGCCGTCGGCATCGGCCCAATGAACTCTTTTTTTCACCTTGGCCGCCGGTACCGATTCGTCACTTTCACTCGATGACGAATTCACTCCCGAAACGTCTGGAAAAGTCTCCAATGGTCGACTAGATACACTGAGCATTGTCTCTTGATCGTCGCAATTTGTCCCGTTCAACGCACAAAACTGAACTGCCTCCGTCTCTATCGAATTATCAGCGACCGACGAACCCCCTTCTTCAAAGGTATCCTTGACCGTTGCCAAGATTGCGTCCGAGCCAATTCGCTTCGATTCTTTGGAGATTTCCCTAAATGCGTCAACGCTTGAGTCAACATCCGGGTTTGAGTTTATTAATGTCTGTATGACGGGGACATTGGGATCTTCGTATTGAAAATCACTTTGAGGACTTGTTAGAATAGGTGTGTCAGACGCGCTGATTTCACGTGTTTCTCGATCAACTAAGGTGTTTCTTTTGGTTTCGTCTGCTGGGGCATTTATTTCTGGATGTTGTAGGTTATCGAGTTCATCTTTCGAACATGGAATATTGCCAATGTTCTCGTGTACTTTTTCCACTGTGGTGTTTACTTCCTCAGATATCTTATTACAATCGCCGTATTTCTCTACTCGTTCGTCCTTATAATTTTCCAAATGGCTTTCTATAACAAAAACTGGTAACGCTGCGAAGCACTCGTCATACTTAGGTTCAACGCTCTGACTCACCGACTCCGCTGCAGGTTCATGCGTTTCAAGGAGTGTGTTCAAAAAACGAGCTCTTGACAATTGAATACCGCTTAAGGTCGGTGACGTTTCATTTGGCGCTTCATCACCCATTGGCTCCGCGTCCGATTTGGAATAATTATTACCCATCACCCTCTCGTCCACGACTCCTTCGACGACGGCGGTTGTCTCATCGCTCCCGCCCCCGCGACTTCCCCTCCGACCTCGACGCTTCCTTTTGTTCCGTTTGAAAAACGACAGCATGGTACGCGAGCCCACCCGCCCCCTGTTCCTCAGTCACCGGTCGTGTTTTCAAAAGCATCGTCGAAAGCTACTTCCGATCATCTCACTTCTTAGACACAGACTGGGCGGCTTTTTTTTTCTTCTTTCGAAAATGCGTACCGCGCGCGCACGGACCGACGGAACAAAAATAACTATCCGACAAGGGGGTCTGGATTCATATTTTCTTCTCACTCTTGATACCCCCCCCCCCAATTCATCTTAGGTTGTTTTCGCTGTTCCATTATAGCTTTTCCCTTGGGGTTTTCTTTTATAAGTTTCTTGTTCCGCATTCGAAAAAATGATTGAACCGAACAAAACAAAAAATATATCAAATAATATATTAAGGGGGTGGAACAAATTTATTTATAAATATTATTTTGGCAATTGCGCAACTCAAAAAAGACAAAATATTTTCTTCAAAGAGGGAAACGATAACCATGTTTATTTTGCTCTCCTAAATTTAGCCCCACTCTCTGCTTTAAAGCTAGCACAATAAATTAAAGTTCCCATGACGTTTATTGCTTGGGCAAACCATCACGATAAAGAGAGAACAATAGTATGTTTTTTTATTCGAGTATTCACATTTTTACCGTATAGGCGCGTTTACACGGTTCATTCTCATTACTCAATATGATGGAAGACATTTCATTGAATGGCCCGGTCATCACGTTTATTATAGAAATTTGATGGAGCAATGTCATTGAAAATATGGTTACACGTTTCAATTTGATTGAATCAATGAAATTGAGCCATGAGATTGAACCGTGTAAACGCGCCTTATGAAAATTACATAATGTGCCTATCGGGCACATCGTATTTGTCATGCAAACATGGTCCAGCGTTTCCCTGGGCTACATCCTTCACCCCCCCCCCCTTTCCGGACAGCAGAATTGAACACCCAAATTTTCAGTGAGAGTAGATTTGGTCTTCATTGGGTTAAAATATGATAAGATATTGGGCAGAAAAGGAGTATCAATTAATGATGAGGATATAAGAGGTTTTCGAGAAAAGACATCGCGGGGGGCTGATTTCCGTACCTAATTCCTCTGTTTTGACGGTCGTATCACAAAATACTGCGCGCGTTGAAACCCTTACCCGGATTTATACTATTTGTTCATCGCCCCTTTTTCCCCATAGATGCGCCAATTTCTATGAGGGCTACGAAGAGTTATATGTATAAGAATAGCTGCGTGATTTTTTTTTTTAACGCGGACGAAATCATTTTTATTTCGTTAACCTTTCTTTTCCTCCTCTATTTGCCGCATTTTTACTCGTGATGCTGGAATCCGCGCTCCCTGATTTTCCAGTTTCTTTCTGAATCATCGCCTCACGCGATCGCTCCCCTTTCAGAGCCTCTAAACTGCTCCACACGTTATCATCGTACGCCAAGTACGTCAGTTTTAATTCCATCGCCTCTTTAATAAGCTTCAGCCTTGTTTTGTCGCTCATTTCATACATCTTTGGTTCAATTCAGTTTATTGTTAAACAAACGACGTCCCCTCCCCCTTACACTAGGGAATACTTACATCGCAAAATTGAATGTCGAGTTTTCCTTCGGTGACAACGGCAGGTCCGGACAAGAATATATTGTCTGGCATACCGAACGCCCCCAAGCAGCAAGTCATGACGCTAAACGGACAGCTTGTTCCTTGGTGGAGCCTTTTTAGGTGCTGGGCAAGGGCCAATGCGAGAGAGAACCCTGGGGATGTTCTGATGTGCTCGCACATCTTGAAACGTTACGAGTAAGGTAGTGAAAGGTGATGGAACTATGTAAAAAGGATTGTTATTACTTGAGGAAAATATCGGTTAACCCATTTACTGTCATCGATGGCTTCTTCTAAGGGTTTGTAGTTGTAGGTGTGACCGTCCTTGCCAATTTTTAAATCCGCTTGGGTCGTGGGCGCCGTAAGACGTTTCAACTCGGCCATACACGAATTCATTTCGACTTCACCCTCGTCCTCCGGGTGTTGCAAACACCTGTAGCAGGGATTTTCGATGTTTTCGCTTTGCTGTTTGGCTTTTTTCACTTCTTTACATCTACCAGCCAGATAGCTGATTTGAACATTGCCATCGATTGGGATGTTAGCCGAGTCGTCCTTACTGAGACGTACTTCATGACAGTGGCAGCCGGACAAGAATTTATTAAGCTTGCTCTCTAGGGGTGTTAAAACTGTAGTCTTCGATTCTTTCATCGACTTGATACTCCCAGATTTTTGTGAATCTCCAGTCCCAGTAGGTTGTCTGACAGCATCCGCGATCCCTTGATCTTCATCAGTTTGCTCCTGGGGCGTTGAATTTTTCCGAGCTTCTTCTTTGCAATAAGTGCATTTTGAGTGATCATTTTTCGCTGGATTGTGAATTTTATCCAGACGAGCCAATCGAATCATTTCTTTGTCCCTCAAATGTTGAACTCCTCGTTTGAACGACACCAATTTATGGGCCTCGTCGTTAATCAGACGGATCTGGGACTCGCTGGTCGTCTGTTTGACTTCGTATTCCAGATTGACCCGTGCCATGTTCATATCGACGGTACGCTCGCCAAAAATGGCTATTCCGTTAATTTGAGTTGGAGCCACCTAAAAGGAGAGGCGATTCCGTCGATACCGGGGCTAAGGTTTAATTTCAATCGCACCTTCAGTCGGCGAGCTATAATGTTGATCGCTTCCATTTCAATATGGTATGTGAGTCCAGTCACTTGATTCCACGGTATTTGTTTGGTGTAAATAGCGAAAATGTGACAAAATAGGCTGATGTTCCTCGGAGCGACTATCACAACTTTGACGGTTAATTTCGCTAGTCTGTCAACGGCGATAGCCTTCCACAAAATTAAGTTTCAATAGGTGGTAGCGGCGCTAGACTTTTTTTTTTTTTGAAACAACACCCATAGGTAGGAGGGCGCTGGACTTGGTCACTTACCATTGTAGCGAAAAAATCAGCTTGTTCCTGGGCGGCGTCTTTCGGCAACAAATTAGGTTTTGATAGTCTTGGGTTCAAAATGACGTAGTCTGCGTCTTTAACAGCGTCTTTTAACGTTCTAGTTATTGTAATATCTGAAATTATTCAATTCGGAGACTCAAACGTATTTTTGTTAGTGTGTTGGAGCAGAAATCCTACCTCTTATGCAAGGTAAGGAGGCAGTGCTGAGATTTTCCGCCATCGTTTCGAGCTCCTCGTTCTCTTCTCTTCGGTCGTAGAGAAAAACGTCGACAATGTCTCTTGTCCCGAAAATCTTACCGGCTCCCACGTCATTTAGCAGAGGCCATAGTGTCTGACACTGGCACGGAATGATAGTAAGCTTATAGAAGCGAATGAAGTAAGTTTGTGCCTTGTTGAGTCGAAAGGAAGTTGGCGGAATCGCGCTTTAAAATGATGTATACAAATTGATAGATATTTTGTGAAGTTACCAGTCCTTGGGGGTAAGGGTCTTCGTTTTCTAGAACCTTGTCAGATATAAGTCTGAAACGTTTCATTTCTATTTGTCTAGTTTGATAGGAATACTTGGCTTCAATCAAAGAAATCGAGTTTCTTCAAACATATTCTGCAGTAATCAAATGATAAACATTTGACACTTGTATGATTTTCTACAATGATACAAGGTTTTGGACCCGGTTTTGGAGTACTCATTTGGAATATGTTTGGGATGTGTAGAAAACTCTTGGAGGTTGTCTTGAGCTGGTTTAAGTCCCACTCACCCACCTACCAAGACTGTAAGCGAGGTGCCGAGGGTGGGAAATATTTTACCATTGTTAAGGCTGCATTACATGCAAGCTTTAAAAGGCTGAGCAATGGGCTTCAACCAATCAGAGAGCTCCGAGTGCACAGCTCGAAGCACTCTGATTGGTTGAAGCCCACAGCTCTGCTTTTTAAAGCTTGCATGTGAAGGCGGCTTCAAGGTGAATATTTCCTATGAACTGTCAGCAGCTATTGAAGTGAGAGCACTCGAGAAAAGATTGCGTGCTCTCGCTCCAAAGGCTGCTGACGCACACATTTAATAATAAAAAATGGGGGTCTCTGAAAAGCTGTTATTATTTCATATAGCAGAGATCATTAGTTGGTGAATTCATAAATATCACATAAAATAAATAATATCATCCGAAGCAGTTTCTCGCTGAAGTTGTAAATTCGAAACAGTGGCCGGAATGGCGGAGGAATGGTGGCTGACCTACTTTTGTAGCACCTCCTCTTAGTTTTAATATTGCGTGACGTGAGTGAAACATAAACTATAGCCATTTGCTCGCTTCAACGAGCTTGCTTATATTAGCGAATCTCTCAATCAATAGGCATTATCCCATAGACGGAGATGTAGCCAGACATACGTTCGACGCGCATGCGTTGTGCAAAGTCGAGAAGACGAAGCTACGGGAAATATTCCGTTTTGAATACAAGTTAGGAATGTTTAAACAAAAATATGTTTGACAAAGGCGGACTCACTTGTCGTTCCCTGGTGCTAATGTCGCGGCACTCGACGACCACAACGTACATAAACATATTCAAACTGTCGGGAGCCTCGCGCGTGTAGAAGGAGATACGCGCTAGTCCCAACTCATCCGGCAGGTACATGTAAATATAGCGAGCGCCGGTCCAATCTTTCCAGGAGTCTACCATAACCTGTGGCGAATAAAAGTAGTATGAATGGTATATAATATGAATATGGTAGAATGAAAGAGGACTTTCTTCCACCTGACTGAAATTTCGGTCGATACTTTTGAAGCCAAGTACGATGTAGCCGACGTGCTGAGGTACTACGTGGTGGTTCAGGTCTTTTATTTCTCCTTCGGGGCAAATACTTCTTACTTCACGGTACACGCCTGAAAAACGAAGCAATTGGAATGAATCTTCGATTTATATATTACATTTAAACATAACATACCTTGATTCAATAGGAAACCTTCGTTTAGTACACACTCGCCCGATAGTCGCTGCTTCAGGGAATCTCGGTCTTCCGTGAAATGAATGAACGGAAACATAACTGCACACAAAAACGTTCTTTAAAACATATGATTCGCTAGCAATCATCTCACAAAAACCCATTTACTGAAATTCCACACACACGTACACTAATAAAAATGACGGAAAGGGGCCTAGTAAGAAAGAAGTCAAGGGCTGGCTGGACAGAAGTGAAAACAATGCCTGTGTCAAGTTTTGGTACAATGAAAGATTCCGAAGTCGATGAACCACCGGATTTGGATGACATTCATACACAAGTAAATTGCTTGCATTACAGTTAGGGTTAAATAAATGAGTCAACCAGGGGCTTCACTGGTTTGGAACTTTTGGTTGATTGGTTGGATGGGGGGGGGGAGTGTCAAAATAGCCCACAGGCTGCTAATTGTATTGAAGAATGAACTCGGAGAGCGTGAAGTCTGTCGAGGCTTATATTTTAGTCAGGCTCAAAGTCGGCGTGGTTGCAGATTGAAAGGTTTATGTCTGAAACTGATTGTGAGACGTCCGAAACTAAGTCTGCATTAAGCGATTATGTTGGTACCGGTGAAATAATTGGGGATCCTTGGCACAAACGGTAAGAATTAATTAGCAGCCAAGTAATTTCGTGCTAACAGCTAAGCTTAATCCAGGTCGCGACCTTGTGTTAGATTCGCGGAAGATGACATTTTTAAAGAGATTACTTCAGACTCAACTGCTCTGAAGTTAATAGAAGAAACCTCGAGACTGAAGGATAATCCTTACGCTCAAGAAATGCCCGAAAGAGACTCGACATCGTCTACGACTTTAAAAAAAACACATTCATTGTCGCCGCGGCCAACAATAACTGAAAGCGGGGATGACGTTGAATTTTCCCCAGTGAAGGCACTCAAGGACTTGATTTGTACCGCTGTTCGCTCGCAGTTTATACCGGCGAAAGAAAGCGAAAGCTTGTCTTTGCTTGAAACGGAAGACAGAAAACCGATGGCTTTGGACCTGCAAAAAATACACGAGAACGGTTACGACGCTCCAAGAACTTCAACGTACGTTGATTTTACAGAAATAACGTCAAACTGGATGCCTGCTCCCAGTTCGCCGCTTCGAATCAAAGTCAACGAGATTATGAAATTGATGAAAGTTAGTGAGCTTTCCATGAAACGTTTGATGTCCTCAAACGTTCTTCTTCTTTTTTTGTTGTTGTTGTAGCAACCTGACTGGGAAGACCTCCGCGAGCTTCACACTATGTTGAAAAGAGCCGGTAGAATTGACCCTCTTATCCTGAGTGAATTCTCTTTCCGACTCATCGAAAATTGCAAGGGCAAATCTGAGGCCTTTGGTTTCATCCAGGAAATTGAAGATGACATCGTAGACGCCGCGATTCAATTCGCTAAGGGCATGTTGAACGCATTTCACAATTGCGTTCCCGAAAGTGACGATGATGGCAGCCGGGTTAATTATGACAGTGAGATTACAGGTACCCACCCGAGAGCTGTAAAAATCGCCCCTATCGATTCCATAGCCAAGTTTCTCAGGTGCCCAAATTCCTGACGATGTCAAAGACTATTACAATCGGAGCGTTGAATCGATGAATCAACCTCATGTAACCCCAAAATCACGTCGCAATCAGTCGAGAGAGCCGACAAACACCGCAAAAACAAACAGACGGTTAGCTCAAGTTATTAGTCGGGGGTGGTAGGGTTCCAGTAATAACCGGCTCTCCAGGATTAATGACGTAGTCCTTAAAATGGTACTAATCTAACGATTTTACTTTCGGATTCTGATCTTCGTGTTGATCACAAGAAATCCAAATTACGCTCACGTAAAAAGTCGTTACATGGATGGTTTGAAAAAAGCGACGACGGAGGGCAAATCGAAAAAGGTGAACAATCCGAATGTAAAACTAAAGAAGAAAGGGGTAACAAAAATTTCCAAAGAGAGCGAAGTAAACATTTTGGGTTGAGTCGAGTTTCATTACATTAATAAACGGAATTGTAGTTGAGCACAAGGACGGATATATTTGTACCAGAGCCAGGCAGCGCCATCTCAACAATTATGGACACACCGACAGAGTACAGTGGTTTCACCGTAAGGGAAAATCGACAATTTCATGACGAAAGGTGTATTAATCGTTTGAACCGTTGAGGGCAAATAATGAGACCGTCTTTTTCCTGTAGACAGGAATCGCCAAAAACGGAGGAACAACCCAGAAAAAGGGTGTCGTCTCAATCTTTGACGAATAATGAAGTTGTAATGGCGTCCAAATTGACGGAGATGGAGTTAGGCGATGAGGATGAGTCGAAATTAGCTGAGAAATTCTTCTTACAGTTGATCATAAGCGAAGCGAGTAAAAGGTTAATTCCTGGAACACCTAGAAAGTGAGCTTAGTGGGAATGTTTCAGAATTTCGTCTGAAATTTGTGTCCAATTTAGACTTTCAGCGACGAGTATTCAGTCTTGTTACGAGGAGAGCAACTTCGTTAAAGAAGAATTTCCTAAAGAAACCGTCGTAAGGCCAATAGTAGAAAGCATGTAAATTCACAGTATAAAGAATGTCTTCAACTTGATACCATACTGTTAACTTTGGATGTTTTAAATAGGAGACCAGATGAAACACCTCGTACTACCGGGAAACCAGACCAAGCTAAGTCGATATTTTCGATTCGAGAACTCTACAGGTCAATCATGTCTTTGAGTTTAAATTTAATCGCCTAAAAACTTATTGAAATCATGTAATAGACTCGTCCCTCAATTGCGTCCCACAATCCTCGACAATCTCATAGTCAATGTCGTTCTTGCCTACGCTCTTGCCGTCACCGGTAAAGCTCTCCTTCCAAATCTAGAAACCAGCGACAAAGGAATAATGTGCTCAATCTCTTTGAACCTTCGTGACAAACTCAGAAGCCTGCTAATTAGTATGTTTCACCCTTTAGCGTTATTGTTGTCTAGGGGGGGGGGAGGGGGCGCGAACTTACCTGATTTCTCTTTCGCATCCAGGAGCACTCCGTCTGGTAGATGACTTTTAAGGGCGGATTTGAGGTTGTCATGACCGAGAAGACCATTTTGAGGGCGATCAGAAGTAGTTTGAGCTACGAAGGAGAAGAGAGCCAATGGACCTAGTGGTTTATCCCCGTCGCCGCCTGGTGAAACAAAAAATAAGTTTTTTGTGTTGTTTATTTACTCTTGTTAAAATTCGTCCAATATAATTCATTACAAAATAATCCTAGAAATTCAGTTCCTTATAATTCGGGAAAAAACACAATCACTTTTCTTGAACAATTGGCCGTATCTTTCAGGATGCCCCCACCCACACTACGAGTGGTTGAATACATTCATGTCACTCTATCTAGGGATTTAGTTCAAGGTGAAGATTTGTTGTTTTTTTAAATGATCCATCCAATAAACCTGGTAAATAAATTCCAAGTGTTCGTCGTCTGAAAGATAAACAACAAAGAACTGTTTTTCTCTTAAACGGGTCAGGTTGAGCTTATTCATTTTACTCACAAATTCGACCAGTCCTTTTTTTGAGATTGATGAAAATTCGCAAGTGCAATAATTTCCGTCTTTGAAATGGCATTAAGGCTCACAAGCTCTATGTTTGTGTTGAGTGGTGTCTATGCAACCAATAAAAATATTTCGTTTTTCGAGGGAATACATTTGTTTGGCTGCAAAGACTCCACACAACGCAAACATAGAGCTTGTGAACGGGCCTTTAACTATAAGATAGACCAGGGACACTATACAGAGCGTTATAATGCATGTCTCGTTCTGGAGGCCAAAATTGCTTGGGTAAAAATTAGGTACGGGTTTTATTCTCTTAATCATGATCTATTGTGTATGGATTGCGGTTTAACCCCCCCAAAAATAGTAAACTACTGAAAGGCTATTGTCGTGGCTTCAAAATCATGAACGAGCACATAAGCGAGTCACTGACGCACATAATTGCTCCGGCGTTGTCAAACTCGCCACAGTAGTTGGGCGCTGAGAATACCGTTACCAGCTTTTGATTGGCGAAAAACTCGTAGCCGTCTTCGACCAGCTGATGACCTCGACAGATCAGCTCAAAATTATGATCATTTAGAAACTTTTCCACGACGTCCGCTCCGAACGTAAACGACACGCCACGATCGTTCTCCCCCCAGCCCTTGGCGGGTATTCCCAACGTGTCTGAGGGTGCGGCAGGATCGGACCACAGAAGATCGCACAGTAGGCCTTCTTCTGGAATGTCAGTCGGTCGTTGAAGGTCTCGTATCTGTTCCATGGTTTGTAATTCGGGGCTAAGTCCTCCATGACAGCAGAAAATCTTCTCTTCGATAATAGCGGCGACTGGGAGACAGTTGAAACAATCGTTAAATGTTTTCCAAAGTTTAACGTTATATCGCCTTTTACACTCATCGTAGAATCCATAAATTCCATTGATAGTGGCGCTTTCGTGATTACCTCGCAAGAGAAAGAAATCCTCCGGATATTTAATCTTATAAGCCAGTAGTAAACAGATTGTCTCCAGCGACTGATTACCTCGGTCGACGTAGTCTCCCAAAAATAGATATCTCGTCAAGGGCGGCAAGCCGCAAAATTTCAGGAGTCGCAATAAATCGTAGAACTGCCCGTGAATATCGCCGCACACTTTCAACGGTGGACTCACCTCGAGGAGCATGGGTTGTGACAAAAAAATCTCTCGTGACTTGACACAGAGACCGAGAATCTCATTTTCGACTAGATTAACGTTTTTCTGGGGTGGCGGGTTCGTGCTGTACACTTCCAGCAGTTGCGCGATGATGCTGTCGATATCAAGGCCGTTTGCATTGGTCTCGGTCATTATAGCGCGATACACGAATCCCTTCGCCGTGTCCCGTTTTGAAGCAAGAGGAAACTTCAGGGAACGTTGAGTGCTGCAAGCCTAAGGATTTTCTTCATTGGAAGACGAGGGAGCGGGGTGTAAACAAAGCAAATCATTTTATGGAGTGGCCCACACTGAAAGTGAAATTTTTTGACATTGACGTGACGACAGTTGCGTTTGTTGAATGCAGTGGCGGATTTACGGGGGGGGGGGAGGATTCAACCCCCCCCCCCACAAGAAAATTGATTTTTATTTTTTTATCTATTTTGAATACAAATATTTAAAAAGTGTTCTTTCTTTTTCCAGGCAGATTATTTTTTAAGTTATCAAATTTTTATTTCAATTCAATTTCCTTTCCACATTCTTAGGTTTGCAACAGTTGCTATTCATCGGCCAATTTTTTCAATAGAAAGTGCCTCAAACTTGGGCGAAATAGCCGACCAAGAATCGCAAGCTTCAAAAAATTGTAGATTGCGATTTCACCGTAATTCAGTTCAATTTATACTTATTGAAACAACCTTGATTTTCTTACATTCACATTACTAATAAGTTTAGGTTCATTTTCAATGAAAAGGGTGAAATCGTTCAAATCAAACTGAACTGAAAGAAGAAAACAAAAAAACAAAAAAAACGATGTTTTATCCAACGAATTAAGCACAGAGTGCTACAAATAGATCAAATAAAAATGACTCAAACATTGTTCCAAAAAGAGAAAGAGTCCATCGTATTTACGGCAACCCCCCCCCCCAAGATAAAATCCTAGATCCGCCACTGGTTGAATGACATCATTAACAGTCGCAGCAGTCGCCTGCAGCTAGATCGGTGCAATAATGTTTAAACTCAGGGAGCTATAAAAAGTTGACAAACATTAAACGAAGTTAATGGACTAAGTGATATGAGCCTGGCCCATAGTCGTGGCCATGGAGTTTTTTGACGCAATACTAAATAAATTAGGAATAGGAAGGGTGAGGGTTACGTGATAGCTATCGCACTAATGGAGAATATTTAATTGCCGAGCGTTGAAGTGGACTCACGAAAAAATCGAGTGTGTGAGAGGATCAACACGTTCAGTGAGATTTTTTTTTTTTTTTCAATTAATCTTCGTCAGTTTAAAAGAAGATCATTTGAGTCGTGCGATTATCACCCTCCTCCCTCATCTCCATCACCCTGAATTATTAACGGACATTTTGTGTGTTTGTTCAAATCCATCCAACTGACGATCTCGAGGACTTCGTAGTATAATTATCATATTGGATAGAAATATACGATATAATTGCAGGGCCGTTAAGAAAAGCACGTCAAGCCTTGTAATAGCGTCAACATTTGAATAATCAGCATAGAAATAGCCGAGTTATTCGAAGTTGCTTTTAAATTGCAAATAGAGCCCTTCAACGCCTTTGGAGTCAACCCATTTAGGTTTTTCTTCTTTTTCTGCATACACTTGGCGGACGATGGGAACGGCCGACCAATTCTTTTTAAATTTCACAAGATTCATGGCCATGTATAACGAGAAAAGCCGAAAAGAAGTTTTCAAGTTTGCCGGTGGGGAGGGGTGGATCTTTCCTTGCATGTTGTTCTCTCAACGGCCTCTAACCTAGTTTCTTAACACTTTTGTACTTTGTTGATTGGTTTCCACTTAAGAAGCCACTTAACGAGATTTCTGCATAATTTCGTGAAATCTAATCGCCGCAGGGGCTTGTACCAGCTTAATTTTTTTTTTTTTTTTTTTTTTTTTTCTCTCTCTTTAAACTCATGATTTGAATTTTGATCTACGTAGAACAGAGAAAACTTGCCAACCTTGGCGAGCATGTCTCCTCCTCCTCTCTTTAGGCCTTCACCATGAAGATACATTACTTCCTCATGTTGACAGTGTACGCCCCTGACAAACTAATGAAAAGGTAAAAAAGAAAGTATAAAAATATCAACGAAAAACTCTCTTTTTTGGCACTTTTTGCCCTATTTCTCGTTGGAGAGATTCTCACAGCATACTAATCGCCGTTTGATGAAAATTAGAAAAATTAAATAAGAAGAAAGACGTGCCTACTGCCTATCAACCGCTCTGAGCTTAGAAAGTTTAGCGCGGGGTGGGGGGGGGGGGAAGCAGCATCTTTCGTGACCTCCCACACCGAAATCCTCCTCTCCACTGAATAATAGCTATGAATTTTTGGTAAAGGGAAGGTCATTTTGATACCGCAACTTTTTCGTGATTGGCTTTGGTAGCACTTTACCAAACCTATATTTTTTTTTTCTTTTTTGCGTTCACGAAAATGAAACATGGTATTATATAGAGCTGCCTGTATCGTTCGGTTGTAAATTAAAGGGTTGTTGTGTGTAGTTAATGCGGGTGCCAAGGGGGGAAGGGGGTGTTTGGATTTGTTCTGTAAAGACTTGAAAATATTGACAACTGTAGAATCAATCTCTTCTTTCTAGTGATTTATGTGTAGAAACTCTTTCATCAAAAAATGAAATCAATTTATGTTTTTCTTTCTAATATCTTTCCTTCTTCTTCAATGATACTAAAAAGGCCTTTCTTGTGCATGCTTCATTGGTACGAATACTGACGTAATGATACAGGGGGATTGTCTCGCATTATTTAACATGCTCGGTGCGTTCATATAGTGCAGGGAGGGAGTTCCTTAGATGTGAAAGGGTATTAAAAGGAGCAAGGAAGCCCCACCTTTTTTCCCCTCTCATCTTTGTCTTCTGGTGGTCTATTACGGGAACACCCTATTCAGTGATTCTTAAGAAGAATGAATTTGAAAATCGTGGAATAAACAAACAAGAAAAAAGAGGGAATTTATAGGTTTTCCATTTACATAATATTCTGCTCTAGAGCAGATCATTTCCACGCGCCCTTTCTGAAGTAAAACATATGTTAATGGAGAAGACGGGTGGAAATCAATCGCTCTAGAGCCGAATTGTATGTAAATGGAAACGGATTTTAGTTTGTTGAGGAAATGATCAACAATGAACATAAAAGTTTTTCCACTTTCCGTACTCGTTATGAAATAATACAATTTCTTTGTAGCAAAGAGTCGTGTCACGTTTTTTTTTAGGATCGGAATTAAGAGACAACCTTTTAACAGCTCCCCCCCCCCCCCGTAACTGAGTAGCTAGGAGACTGAAAGGACTTGTGACGATTGAAACGCACGTTTTTCTATGGTATAAAGGGACATATTCTCAAAATCTCGAGGTTTTTGAGTGTTTGATCGCAGCCCTTTCTCGCCCTATTCAGACATTGGTTTTGCTCAAGTGCTGCTTAATTGAGGCAGCGCATAGAGCCTTTGATTCCCGGGTTAACTATTTATTCACTGATGATTCGCTTGTCGTCAGTGGCGTACCCAGAGGGGGGGACAGACCGCTTTTAGCCAAATTTTTGCGAAATCCCAGCATTACGAAGGGCATTCACTACAAAATTCGTCCCCCGCCCTTCCTTATTAGGCTGCGGACTGCCGGAATCGCCCCCTCCGGAAGAATTTCAAGGTACGCCCCTGCTTGTCGTTCGAATGTGATTCCCAGTCGCCGTTTCTGTTTGGGTTAGTTTCTTTGCCAGCATTTTCACTCTTCTTTTCAGTAAGTATTTTTTGTTCTTATTGTCAAGAAGCATTTAGAATGCCGCCTAGTCTCGCTATCTCCACCTGACTCCCGTTTCTCGTAATTCCTTGGGGGTGGGTTCTCTCCGGTTGCTGTCACCTAGAGACGAAAAATCACGGCGTCTCTGGCTTTCTTCGCAGACGAAAAAAAAAAAAAAAAATGGACTCCGAACGAGTCCACTTCATTCGTTCGGGCAACTATAAAACCTATCGGAACCCTTCATTTTTCGAAAAAAATCGTTAAGTTGCATCCACACTACGAGCACAGATGCATGGCGTATATCTTTAGTGACACGGACATGAACTCTGTTCGCGAACTTGCTCTGGGGTGCACCAGGGCGCACCAGTGCAACCCCAAAAGCGTTCGCGAGAAATTTGTGCAGGCTGGTGTAAAGATGGATGTTGTGAAGGGTGGTTGACAGGGGGCTTTAGGTTACAGAGAAGGTAACACGGCTGTTTGTGTTCTGCCCTGCCCTGCACTGCACTACACTTTTTTTTCGCGAACAGACATAGTATCAGAAGCCGATGTTTCAAACTGCTCCAAACTGTCCTATAAATGCGTTCTTCAGTCATCTTTCCTTATAAACATTAGACACAGCTCCATCTGCCACAGCTTAACTGCTCTGAATTAAAAACCTATGTACTGATTTGTCACGTCACGTGAGATACAACCCCTAGTTTGAAGTGGTCTATTCATAACTTTTTAACGTGAAATACGTTTTTCGAGAGTATGTATTGGGACCAATTCGGCAGAAGTGGCAAAATGGGTCTCACAGCGCGTGCGCCGCCTATTGTGGGGTGGTGCTTGGTAGAGGGAATTGGGCCGGTTGAGGAGTGTTTCACCAAGACACTAACTCAACTGACGACAACCAAAACCGCTTTGAATCTTTTTCTACTACTTGACGGCTGGCACAGCGAGAATGGCCGCAAAATAGGCAATGCTGATGAGCAGTTCTTTTTAAGGAATTAAGTATTTTGGCTTTTCCAAGGCAACGTCTGGGAAAGATGTTGTCATCTCTTCCTGGTTAAGCAACGATATATAAACCTGGATTGCTCATAGCGGGCTGGAGGGACGTGGAGGGGGTGCGCCGTCCCCTCATAAAATAGTGACCAATTTCACACCTTTCTTTCTTTTTCTCTCCTAGGGCCGTATTCAGAAACCCACCTTTACAAAGCCTTAACTAAAGGAGTTGAAAAATGTGATGGTTTATAAAAATAATGTCATCTGTTTTGAAGCGCTTAAAGGAGATGTAAAGGTTAAGGTTGGTTTCTGAACACGGCCCCTGGTGTAGTTATGGCAACTTCGTCCTGATTTTGAAACCCCATCTCTCTCATCCACTTTCTGATGGACCCACTTTTATCAGTAGTGATGAGCAATCCAGTTCTTTTATACAGGGTGTAACGGGAAAATGGGGCATAATTGAAATGGGTGATTCTACATCACATAAGGGTCAAAAATGACTATATGGACCATGGTCCGAATATTAACCGTTTCTGAGAAAATCGCAGTTTTCCTGATTGCCAATGCATCAGGCGTTTTCTTCAAAACTCGTTCGGTATCTTAGCAACCATTGATCCTGGGAAACTTTCAAGCACATCGTTGGAAAGAGCACAAAATTTCCTTTAAGATGATCATAAAGTAAGGGTAGTTCGTGAAATTTTGACGCCCTTTACGCTCGTCTGAGTAGTCGCTTCCTTGAATTTCTCTATTCTTACTTGTTATTCAGCCGGCTGTACTTTTACCGACAGCTCTCGCGGAGGAAGAGTAGGACTTCAGGAAAAACTTCTACAACTATTAAGCTTTCAAATGACCTGCTTGGTTTGGGGTTTCCACCAACCTCTACGAATCATCTGCCAAAGTAGAGGGCAGGAACGGTAGTGACAGTTGGCAGCGACCCTTGAATCCTACCGATCAGAACCCCACGGTTCTGAGCAGTGACCTGCAGTTTCAAGCACTTAGTACGGCCTTTTTTGGAGTTGGTCCAGCAAGGAAACTCCCCCATTGAGAGAACAATAAACCGAAAAGATTCGAAAAGAGCATTCGGAAGCAAAATGTTTACCTCTCGAGAGCAATCGTAAACGTACGGTTCCAAACATTTTAGACGAGTTTTCAAGTATTTCAAACTGTATCTCAGAAGGAATAAAGACAAAACCCCGAACCAAGCAGCTCATTTAAAAGCTTAATAATTGTAGAAGTTTTTCCTGAAGTCCTACTCTTCCTCCGAGAGCTGTCAGTAAAATGACGCAGCTGGCTGAATAAAAAGTAAGGATAGAGAAATTCAAGGAAGCGGCTTTTCAGCCTAGTATTAAGGGTGCCCAAATCTCACGAACCACCCGAAATTTACGATCATCTTAAAGGAAATTGTGTGCTCTTTCCAACGGTGTCCTTGAAATTTCGCCAGGATCAATGGTTGCTAAGATACCGACCGAGTTTCGAAAAAAAAAACGCCTGATGCATTGACAATCAGGAAAACTGCGATTTTCTCGGAAACGGTTAATATTAGGACCATGGTCCATATAGACATTTTTGACCCACATGTGATGTAGAATCACCCATTTCAATTATGCCCCATTTTCCCGTTAAACCCTGTATATAGTTGGGTTCAAGTAAAGATAACAGAGTAAGAGAGGACGAGATTGGCTGGTGGTTGAAATAGCGGCTGACGGGGATTTTTTTTTTTCATGAAAAACACGGTGTAGAAAAAAATGTTTGATTGAAACGAACTAAAACGTATTCACGTTAAACTCCGGGTCTGTGGACCTGGCGATTTTTTTTTTAAGCTTGAAAGAGTTGGTGAAAGAATGCTGTGCAGGCGTGTTGTGAAAGGGGCATTACCAATAAAACCCTGTCTCACAGGACCTCACTTGGTTTCGGACCCCCAAAACAAGGCGTCGATTTGGGGTCTTCTCAAAGGCCAGCCAGGCACTGTCAATTTCCTACGAGCCTGTTAGCCATTTAGTGGATGGCGGGGGTTCTGAAAGAATACAGTCTTCGGGATCGTTCGAGGCCGTGTTTCAAGAGAACAAACATCGAATTCTTCAGTCCCACATTGAATGTCTCACCACGAACCAAATTATCTAGGGATCCAACCACAAGGACTTGGGGGTCTTATTCACTGAAAGAGAGACACTAAAAAGGGGATCTAATTTTATCTCAAAGGCTGTACCAAGCGATCTTCTTTTTGTTTGTTACCATTTAGTTTCCCGCTATCAGCCAAACCTTGGGGCGCTACCAGAGTTAGAGAATTAGGCTCCTCAGGCGGTAGTCTGACTAGCTTTTGGTAGGCTGGCTAGGGATTTGGTAGTCACGAGGGGGCGTAGTCATCCTCTCTTGACTCGTGGCTGTACTAACGGGGCTGTTCAGACTGCCTACAGTGAGAGTACTATTTATGAGCGAGTGCTGGGCTTACCGAAGGCTGTGACTTGCTTCTGAACAGGTCCAATAGCAATGTTAATGGCTGGACTAATGAATCGTACACCTATCGACAAAAAAGACGATAAGCTCGCCCCGTAAGGCCACTTCAGATATAACATTTCTCTCATGAGAGAATCTAATTTATCTTTGGAAAACTGCCTATAGTGTGTGCAACTCAATAACTCGAAGTTTCTCATAGGGTTCGTAAATTCAAACCGTGACAATTATCGTGAATATTTACGATGTTTTAATGCACTTTCAAAGGATTCGACATAATCGTTCATGCATAATTCAATGAACAATAAAATTGTCAACTGGTAGACAAAATTGGCTTGGAAGACAGTAGGGGGATAATTGAAATATCATACCTGGAAGAAGAGATACGAAATATGAGTTTCCCGCGTCGTACATAATGATACGCGCCGTTTACATTATTTAAGAACAAACAAATTTTTAGTCACCTACCGAAAGAAAGGAAAAAATAATAACGGTCGCCGCACTTTCCAGATTACACATTGCTTTTAGCACTGAAACCGTAACCGTATCTTTTTTTAACCGTGCGATAATTTCTTATGATTTTGACGAAGCCGAAAGTGGGTGTGTTGAAGTGGGGTTGAGAAGGAGGGGAACAGCAAAGATTTGTTGTTGTTTTTCGAATAATGACAAAAAACTATTATTGAAGCGAGAGCGTGGAATAAAAAACGTTTTAAGACGTCCTCCGTGGTGGGTGTTTGAAAGAGTGAGGGGGCTGATGTATATAGGAAGTTGGCTTGGCGTTTTAGAGTAGCGTCGAAAACTTGGTGGTGGTTAAGAGAGTGGGGGAAAAATCGCCCTTTCGTAGGGTTGTTTGTTTATTTTATTTTCTCCTTAGTACCATCGAGTGAGGAGGGAAAAAATTCCGATGGAATGATAAATTTTCAGGAATTTGAATATCATGCTTCTTTTGAGGCGTGACCATCGATAATCGCGAGGGGTGGAGGGGGGGCAATAAGAAAGTAACTCCAGGAATGCCTTATTGGTTGGTTAAAAATGAATAATTCCGTTCAAACACGAACGGAAGTTGATACCATTTTGCCAAAAAAAAATGAAAGAGTACCCCTCTCGACCATTTCCCACCATCCCCCAGCCTGTAACACGAATTTATTTCGCTGGGAATTCCTTTTTTTACCAGTCGCTCTATAAATGACGTCACCATAAATGAGTAATTATAAGATACTTGGAAATCTCCTTAGCGAAAAAAGAATGAGACACCTTCGGACAAAAGGAGATCACGTACACGACTCAACCTCTCCTTCCCCTCTCAAATTAATTTTTTCAACCCGCGATTTATATCAATTTGGATCGTTTGGGCCGCTTATAGGGACATCAATAAAATTGTTTAATATTCAAGTCGATGGTTACTTATAAATCTGCGGAGAAGTTCCTTTTATAGACTTTTTCAAACTTTTGCTGCATGCTTTAATTGACCCACATTAGAATTTTCTTCCATGAGGAGCGTACACCTTCAAGTTTGCTATAAGGTGGGAACGTGAACTCGCGGCCTAGGCATCCTCCTCTGTGTATAGTGCCTTAACAATTCGACACGCATAGTTTTTCCCTTTAGGCGTGAATGGCAATAAACCCATTTGTTGAAATAAAATAACGGATTTTCAAGTCCAATCTAAATGCTAAAACATGATCTCGAAGACTACTTGATTGGTCTGTTTACTTTAGTTCCTAAAAACCGTTGTAAACACTCCGTTCTTTCCGAGTTTCTTTCAGAGATTTTTGTGCCGTTTGGGTTGTAAAAAGAGGGGGCTCTATGAAAAGGATGTTTATAACTTTGTTGTGTAGGACCCCCTAATGAAACGTCTGTTCAAGAAAAACCAAAGAGGAGTACAAGAGTCTGTAATTAGTAATAATAGCTTTGTTTCAGAAATTTAGTTTTACGCCCCATTCCCTTCCTCGTTTATCCTTCATCAGAGTTTGGAAACCTTCTTTTTTTACCCCCCCCCCCCCTTTTTGACGTATACCAACACTTTTGCAAAGGAGAAATTTACGCTTCGAAGGACTTATTTTTCTTGTACCCCATCCCTTGAATTCCCACGCGTGCATGAGGGATACCAAGAATATGTGACAGCACATTGCTTGTGCCGCCAAATTGTTCCTCGTTTGGTTGACTTGGTGTTAGCGAAACAATAGGAATTTTATTTATTCGTTCGATACATCATTCGCTCCCCGGGCTGGGGATTCCTTGGTTGCATTCAACCGACGGATATCCTCTTTAATGCAATGGGCGACTTTCGCTTCGAGCGATTCGAATACGGGGGATAACGCCTTTTCAACTTCCTTTTGAAATTTTTTCGCGATGTTTCGCCTTACTTGTTCGCACTTGAGTCTCAGTTCCTCGGCTTCGTCCATGGTTTGAACTTTACGAAGGAGGTCATTTTTAAGGCGCATAAGGTCGTCTTTCAGTCCCTGCATTGTAATATGTAAAATTCGCTATTTTTGAGCATTTAAAATGTACAACAGTGCGTCACCTTAACTGAATTCTCAACTGTTTCAATAGCCTCGGGCACTAACGTATGAGCTTCATCACGTACACAACTAGCCGTTCGAGCACTCAAGGTTCCTATTTCCTTCAAATTGGCGTTAATCTCCATGGCAGTTGTCCCTTTTGTGTACAGGATGGCTTTGTCCAAATACTCGTCGAACCTTGTCAAACTTTCAAGGGCATCTTGTTGGATTGATTCGATTGTTTCAGGCCTTTTAAAAATTGCGTCCAACCTAGAGCATGTCTGTGGGGTGGGGTATATATTTTCAGACTTTCAGAGAAAAATGAAAAACTTGAACCAAAAACTCACTGACACAACGGATACTGAAAAACACACGATAATGGTCCTCCTCAACATGTTACTGCTGCCGTGAATTTATTCACATTATTTGACGATTTCTGTATGAGTCTTTTCGAATTATTAGTACAATTGTGTCCCCTCTTCCTTTTTTTTTTCACTGTCAACAGTATGGCTTTATAAACAATAGACACTTTTTCCAGGAGGCCAAAAATCTTATTAGATTAACGTGTGGGCGATATAGAGAGGGACTTCGTCTTGAGAAAAATACTAATTTCATTTTTTTTAAGCCCGCTCTCCTCACCTTCTATTCATTTTCTCCATGTTTTATAAGAAGCGTTCCCTTCCTGACATATTTATTAAAAAAGATTGTTACGGCTTCACCGCCACCTACATAAATTCTACACTAGGGTGCAGAGACAAGTGCTTTTTAATTCGAGCAAATTGGCAAAGGGGGTATCAAGCCCGAGTTTACTCAGTTAAAAGACTATAATTGGTAGCAACTGAGTAATGAGGGGAGATCGCTCTGTCGTAGGAAGCAGCAATTTGTGATGATGAAAAGAAAATACTTCATTCTGGGAAAACATTGCGCTAAATTAGAACATTTGCCTCATTTTTTTTACTGTTTCGACGACGAGTTTAGTGCGTAGTAATTATTTCCTCAACAACTACAATGGTGTTACGGATTTTAATTTTACTTGTCTCACTCAGTCACCAAGGCGCAGTGTGATAGAGTGGGGCTTTGATGTTTTATGAGCAAATGAAAGCGAGGTGCACATGTTAAAATATCGTGAGAAACTGAAGCGAGGCCCAACAACTATACACTATACTACAGCCATTGGTTTGTGTAAAGATTTGTTGAGAGATGGTAGTGGGGTACTGTGAAGGGGAGAAGGGCTTCATACTAGATTGCTCACGCTAACATTTCCAACTAGGAAACATGTTTTCCTAGTAGCAGCCCACCGAATAAACGCTACACTCCATCTAGAATCCGTTTCCACCTTAAACGTGACATTCCGCGTTAGTACGATACCCTCAGCGGTCGGTGATCAACGCCTTCGACCACTTCGAGGTTCTGCATCATATGCAGGTGGTCTGTAACTGTTCGAACGCTTGATACCACCTCCCCTTCTGTCATAGTCGAGAGCGTAGCACTCTTTTGGACTTCCAAAGAGCACCAAAAATCAAAACAAGCGCTGCTCGAAGCAGGCGCAGGGCCGAATACCGTTGAGCGTTTGCTAAAAATGTCAGCACCGTGACTCGTTTTCCATTGTTCTCCAATATTTCGGTCTCGCTTCTATTTTTTGTGAGCGTTGCGCGAGTATCTATAGAAACTCTATTGTATTCTATTCAAACAATACGAACAATGCACCTTCTAATGATAGGCAATAAAACTGAGATTCTGAGCGTTCTTCCTTATTTTTTCTCCTCCTCGTTGGAAAATCAAGGATGAAAAACTGCAGTTATATACCAATCTAGAATACATTATCATCTCAAGGAAGGAGCCAACGAACTTGAGGCATAAAAAAAAAGTTTTTTTTCACTTGACCGAAACCCCCCACGACGAATAAAAAACCCCGGAGCAATTACGGGACTGAGGGAGCTACTACATTTTCGTGGCAACCTTTTACTCCACTCTGGTCGGTGGTAATGTTATTTGGTGGTGGTGGTGGGAGGGTTACTTTAAACCTGGTTTTTATAGACGCCAATGTGTACTTACTGTATGGAATGGAAAAGTGTCGTTCTCTGAAGCGTTTCGTTAAGTCAGTGATTATTTCCTCGCGGTAGCCAACCCCTCGAGACACTTGAGGTGGAATGGGTGGTAATTCGTCCAGTTGAATCATCTGAAAGAGGGAATTGGAAGAGGGGGGGGGGCAAATTGTTCAATGTTATTTTTTATGAAGGGCGGCAGGGGAGTTTGTAAGGATATACTCTCTTACAAAACAAATTATTTACTGAAGAGAGAGTTCTAATCTTAATAACGCTAAATCCCATAAAAGTGTATCCTGGCGACTATTCCCACGTTCTCTCCTCGATTTCTCGCCCACAGGATACATTATTTCTCCCCGTCCCCTCCTACATAATTCAATCAGACCCCAGGAATTTTTTATGTGTTTCGTTTGATTTGGGAAAAACAATTTCTTGGAAACTAATCTTTCAAAACAGTAAGGTAGTAAAGGGGGTAAAAAACCTTTTAAAGGTAAAAGCAAGGTAATTCTGAAAACAACAAAATTCATTTCTATATTGAACTTGCTCTGGTGATTAAGATCAACGTCCGCCCACTCAAAATGCGAATAAAATGGAACATCAGAAATTTGAATCTTTGATTTTTTAAAAAACAAGGACTTATTAATTTTGATTTAAGTGAGAAGGTAGTTATTTAACGTTGTTCATTAAATGGTCATAGGTACATCAATCACCAGTTCTGGCTTTAAGAGGTCACAATAAATCGTTAAAACAAGTTACCTACTCACTTTTCTTATAACAGATCTCACAATCCGGTGGGTCTTAAGAGTCTCTCAACACGCGTCAAAGGGATTGGAACAGGTAGATCGAAAGGTGCGAACAATAATGAGATCGGTCGAAAAAAAAAAACGTCAATAGAAGCAGAGTAGAAAACGCAAGGGAACCAACATTGTGTAGGACGGAAATATTTCCCCCTCCGAGCCAGCACCGGCTCTTTGAAATGAATGGGGAAAAAAAATACTTCCTTTGCAAACGCCTAAATATGGTCAACTCGGCTAAGGTGGCTTGTAAGTCCTCCACCCCCCGCACAGTATGTAATCTCCACGGGTTGGGGATCTTTGGAAAGTCCAGGGACAAACGAAGACCGCGTTGTTGAATTTGAAATACGTTTTTTTTGTACTTTCGCTTTTTTGTTTTGACTCCCGAAATCATATTGGAGAGATTTTGCAAACAGCGCCGCTAATGCTAACGTTAACGCTATTCGCATTTCAACCAACGAAATGTTTACTACTCTAGCAACGGGTACACAAAAATTAACTTTAGCGTTTACGCGGGACTGGTAGGAAAAACTCTCCATTAAGTAGGTAGGTACCTAGTTTTTTTTCCCCCCGTCAGAATGATTAGATATCGCAAGATGATCAGAAATCAGAATGAAAACAAAACCGTTTTCTTGAGGGTGATACCCCCATAGAGGCTTGAGACCCAAACATTGACAGTTCGTTTTGGAATCTGCTGACATTTGGACTTTTAGAATAAACTTACTATTTTCATGAACAAAGCCGGCTTTGAGCAATTACGGCCCAGAGCGAACAACTTCATTATGGCTTAAAACCTTATTGTAATTAGCATGAAACCGAATTTGGGCCCAGAAGTGGGTCTGTTGCCCGTTTCCCCCCTCTCTCCCTTAATGGGACGAATTATAAGGTCTTCGTCGGCAGGATGCGTTCCAAAAGTGCTCATGGTCAGAATGGGATTCAGCGAGTACTCGTGAGCCTCAGTCTCGCATTTGGGGGGCTAAATTTTAACGCTTTTACAGCCTAACGTTTACTTTCTGGGCATTGAAGTCAAATATGTACGCATGTAGTTGCAGGTTCCAGGGCAGAAATTGGGTTTAGCAGGTAGAGTCTCGCTCATCATTATAATTATTTGTCTTTTTCTTGTTTCAGGAATCAACGTAACCGTAACTCGGGCGCGTACAGTGTGAAACCGTGAGTGTTTGAGTCCCAGAGTGAATTAAAAAAAAAAAAAAAAATGTTTTGCCCTCCCCGTAGTAAAAAGTCCGGTGAAAATTTTTCAAGTTGTGTCTGTGATAGCTCCGACGGCGACGCCGCTCATAAAGTAATGCCTCGATGAAACGCCCTAAGGTCAGTTTTTGTATTTGTTTTTTTCTAACGCTGTTACTTTAACAGTTCTGTTTTACCTATCGATATATTTTTGACTACAAATTATCATGTCTGTTCATGTTCACGACTTGGGTTGCGAGTGGGACATGTTGAAGCACAATGATCAAACGAATTCAGAAAGGTCTGTGTAGTGTTAGAGTAGAGCAGGTAAAGATGACTGTATGGAAAGGGGGAGTCGGATGGGACCTTCCTGTCCAGAAACGTTCAATGAAGCCTTCAACCCTGTCCAGACAACGGATCGTGAACGAAGGGGGAGGGGGAGGCTGTTCCGTTCCAGAGCCCGCCAAGTTAAACGTTGACCTCGCCCTCCTGTGATCAGCCCCTCTAGCTATTTTTCATATCCCCTTCCATGGAACTTTGTTTTGATAATTGGTAAACAGTGGAACAACCAATTCGGTGAAGAAAGTTGAGGGAAGAGAAGTTGCAACTCTTCGAATGAGAGAACGCTGGCCGCGGGTTCATGTTCTTCTTGACGGATAGCAAAGGCAGTGCAAGAAACCAGCAACCAGCACTGTTCTATCCTAGCGAAGGCCTTCCTGTTTCGCCCTGTACGTTTATATTTTGGAGAAAAATTATCTCGAGACACGGGTCACATCATCATACGTGTAAATGGGCCCTTTTAGGCCCAGTGCATACTTGCATTTTTCCAAGCTGCGGCGCCGCGGCGGCATCTCTCCGGTGGTCTGTATTGTCTTAAAAGACATTAGTTGCTCTGAAGCAATGCACACACAAGGTTTTTCTAGTCGCGGCACCGCTTGTTGGAGGGAACTCGAATTTCAAAATGTATACCCACTCGATTGAAGCTCTTTACACTTTTTAGAGATGTATTGGCGTTGGTATTGCCAAAGCTATATATCTTGGGATATATTAGTCCTTATAATATTGTCAATTAGAAAGTGATTAGTACGTTCGTTCGGGTCAAAAGTGGTTTAAAAGTTACAAAGCTTCATCAGAGCCTCTGTTGCATTTTTCAATGCCATGTAATGATGTTGCTAGGCACCGCAGCTTAAAAAAACGCAAGTGTGCACAGGGCCTTATGCTCGTGACTCTTGCCTCGAGATCATCTTTCTCTCGAGTGAAAATGTACTTTTAGATTGGAAAATGTATTTGAGGAAGAGCGAAAATTAAAAAAAGACTAATTAACTATAAAGGCTCGTTTACACGGTTCAATCTCATTGCTCAATATTGATGGAAGACATTTCATTGAATGGCTCAGGCATCACGTTATAGAAATTTGATGGAGCAATGTTTCAATTTGATTGAATTAGACCAGTCAATATAGACACAAAAATCGGGGTAAATCGCAAACATGCATGTAATTGATTCTTTTGTTGCGTGCTGTTAGGACCAATGAGAGCAGTTATTACTCAAGTTTGCAACCCTCAAAACCTTGTGCTTAACTCATGGCACTCGAAAAACTATGTAATGTCATCACTTTTTCTGGTTTTTTAAACAAAAATACCAGAAGAAAGAGTTTTTCGAGCATGACCACAGTATACATTGTTAAAGCCAACTAAATTTACTACAATTTAAGCCGCGCCCGAGCATCCTGGGTCTGTTAGTTCAGGAAATACAGTCAATCAACAAAATACCTAATCTCGCCAAAAAGCGAGATTTTATTGGTAGGGTAATTTTTCAAGACCCGTAGCACTCAAATACACGGTGATTGTTACTTGGTTGAACAAAATGAGAGGGGTGATTGTACACCCAACATGCAACAAAAAATTGACTATGACCTAAGGTCAGGTTTCCATTCCTAGTTCAGATAATCAATTTGTTGTTTTTTAGCACATCACGGGTTTTCGCAACAAAAACATCTGTAACATGGGAAGTAAGCGTCCTAGGTTAAATCCAACGACACCACTGAAAAGAGCACTCTTTTTTTTTGTGTGAGTAAAGACATTTTGTCTAATGATAGCGAAAAATTCTTTGAGTAAACTGGGAAAATATCAGGATATTTTAAAAAATGTCAGTTTTTGACAACTGTTCAAAGCTAGACCACATTAGCCATGGTGCTCCCAGCGCCTGGCAAATTCCTCTAAAACTGTCTGAAGTAACTTAGTTTAATACATCATGATTATTTTACTCCTGCCCTTCGCAATTTTTTGATAAAAATCCATTGTTATACCAAAAAATTAGGCAATTAGGCCCATTTTGAGTGCCTACAAGAAGATCAAGAGCCATCCCTAAAACTTTTTTTTCAGCTTAATTCACTTTTCCTGTGCTAATCTATGAGAAAAGACAAATACAAGTGGAATAAGCTGAAAAAAAATTCTTGAAATAGCTTTCGTATCTTCTTTTAGGCACTCAAAATGGGCCTAATTGCCTCATTTTTTGTTATAACAATGGATTTTTCTCAAAACTTTGCGAAGGACAGGAGTAAAATAAGCATGAAGTATTAAACCAAGTTACTTCATACAGTTTTAGAGGAATTTGCCGCGCTGGGAGCACCATGGCTAATGTAGTCTAGCTTTGAACAGTTGTCAAAAACTGACATTTTTAAAAATATCCTGATATTTTCCCAGTTTACTCCAAGAATCTTTCGCACTTTGACAAAATGTCCTTACTCACACAGAAAAAAGTGTGCTCTTTTCATTGGTGTCGTTGGATTTAACCTAGGACGCATGCTTCCCAAGTTACAGCTGTTTTTGTTGCGAAAACCAGTGATGTGCTGAAAAACGTGAAAAAATCTATTATCTCGACTAGGAAAGGAAATCTGACCCTAGGTCATGAGACAATTTTTGTTGCATTTTGGATGTTTAATCACCCCTATTATTTTGCTCAACCAAGTACCAGTCACCCTGTCCTATAGAATATCCACGCGAAAATAAATTTTAGGCAATAGCGTCAGATTCAAATTGAGCTACTGCCTATGATTTATTCTCGCGTGGATATTCTGTAGGACCATTATGTTTGAGTGCTACGGGTCTTGAAAAATAACCCCATCAATAAAGTCTCGCTTTTTGGCGATATTACGTATTTCTTGATTGGCTGTATCTTCGAAAATAACAAACGTAGGACGCTCGGACTGGGCTTGAATTGTAGCAAATTTAGTTGGCTTCAATAATGTATACTATGGTCATGCTCGAAAAACGCTTTTTTCTGGTATTTTTGTTTAACAACCTAAAAAATTGATGGAATTTCGTGGTTTTTCGAGTGCCACGAGTTGAGCACAAGGTTTTGAAGGTTGCAAACTTGAGTATAAACTACTCTCATTGGCCCTAACAATGTGCAAAAGAAAAAACAATTACATGCATATTTGCGATGTTTGATGTTTATATTGACTGGCCTAAATCAATGGAATTGAGCCATGAGATTGAACCGAATAAACTCGCCTTAAATCTATTATTGTTGAAAAATGCTGATGGGATGCACTGGGATGCTGATTCAAAAACGGGCATTTGCTGCACGAGACATCACTAATGCTAGGGGGAAAAGTAAGGTTATAAGGGTTAAAATCTTTCAATCAAATTGATATTCCAGGTCCCCAGCTCCAGATTTGTTAGCTACTAGTGTTCGGAGTGAACAATTGGCTTTTGCAACTTGAATGAACACTTTGACGATGTATTCTTAAAATTTGCCCCGCATCCGTCGCCAGTTCGGGGGATTAGCGTTGGATATTTAATTCATTTGATATGAGAAGGGGGGGGGGGGAGCTACTCTGAAGAGGCGGTTGTGTAACCTATACCTACATAAAAAAAGTTGGTCCCGATGTCCGGAACTCGAGGTCCCAAGTTAGAAGACCTCTTCTGAATCCCCTCTTCGATGTGATAACTTCGAGTTATAGAGGTGAAGTACTCGAAACTTCGACTTATAGGGGTAAAAGGAGGACTTAATAGATTCTTAAGGAGGATTTTTTGGTCCATGAGCCTAAGAAAATTCTTATGAGTCATCATGCCATTGTAGTGGAGCTCTTCGATGATAATAAGCAAAGAAAAGACTTAATCACTCCACGATTTCAATTTATTTTACTCCAGACCGGTTTCAAGCGTACAATGTTATCTTCAGTGGTCTCCAGGGGCAGCGGACGAGAACAGTTCTCGTTCAGACAAGTGATGAGAAATCACTTTTACATTAATTTTGACTAAGGGCTTTTCTCCCAGCCTCGCTGCCCCTGGAGACCACTGAAGATAACCTTGTACGGTTGAAACCGGTTTGGAGTGAAATAAATTGAAACTACGTCTTTTCTTTGCTTATTATCTAAGAAAATTCGTCTTATTGAGGTTTCAATTCTACTTATAAAGGTAAAAATGAAGGCAAATTGTAAGGAAAGTCAAGGGGATTCCAGAAAATTCGGTTTATCGAGGAATTCGAGTTATTGAGGTTCCACTGTAATGACATCAGTGCTACTTTTGAGTGTGTCAAGGACGTCGCCTGGAGCCATTCTGCCAGGAAGGGGCAGGCCAAAAATGGTGGCGTCGGAGGTGGAGCCACTTAAATGGTTTGTCTCAACGGCTCGTTTATTTGATTGTTGGATTCCCCGGGTCGAAACCCCCAGAGATATCCGATTCCTTCTAGTGATGCACGAGACCGAGACGAGACGAGACTTGAGTGGTCTCGGTCTCGTTCATGAAAAGTCGGTCTCGAAAAGTTAAAGGCGCGAATTCAAAGTATGTGTGATATTAGTGACGAGTGATCCAATTCTCGCCTCAATGATTACAGATGACCACGATAGACGAATTTATACTTTGCTTTCCTTCCTTGGTGGCTCGTGGCACGAAGGGAGATAAGTGATACACTACCGATTAATGACCAAAGAGCTTTGTAATTGCCCCAAAATAGAATCGTGCCTTTAAAAAAACAATCGTCACACTGAGAACGTGAAAGGGGAACAGTTTGGAATTCAACGAGATCAAGTCAAAAACTCAAAATCTCGCACTTGCCAACTCATTTAGTTCAAGCAAGAGACTTCCCTTCCCAGGCACGACGAGGCAGAGGTGCACAATCCCCCCTCATACATGACACCCTCCTTCTCATGCTTCAACTGGCAATGTTAGAAAAAAAAAATAAAAAAATGAAAGTGGTGTCAAGTTTGATGATAGCGGCCCAGGGAAGTTTCAAACGCAAAATTAGGGTTCCCTTGCACTAGGCAGCCAGTTGGATGCTGTACAGTCGGGCTTGTTCTAGAGGCTGCCCCAGTCTGTAAATCTTTGCTGCCTAGTGCGCGGGCACCCATAGGTTGCAATGTATTTCACCGGCCCTCCGGGAACCCTAACCTTTTTTTTTATTACGGTACGTAGGCATAAAGGGGCTTTTAACGAACGAGGCACGATGTTTGTGACACGAGACGAAGTCGAGTGCCATAATCGGTAGAGTTTGTAGTGCGATTTTACGCCTCAGGACCGTACGCTTTTTTTTTTTTTTTTACCTTCGATCGTACAAAGCCTTTTAAAGCCAATTAGGTTCATAATTATACATATAATTTAACTGTTCCGTAAAGTCTCACATTTGCCACACAACTTCATTTCAGAGAAATAAAAAAGAAGAAACAAAAGAAGCGCGTAAGATGAAAGCGGGCTTCCCTGCCTCAATTCTTCAACCGTTCTACCAACTCCCCAACATAATCAACTGACTTGACCTTTTTGGGATATAATTTAAATTTCACCTCACGGTTCCACTCACCCATCACCCATCGTTCATCGTGCAAAAGAGTGAACTCTTTACCGCACGGCGTGTCTAAAGCAGGTCTTTACGCACGATGAACATCTGCGTGAATCACTTCTTTAAGAATGATCGTAGGAATAGTAGATTATACGCCTAGGCAAGAAAGCGATTTTTTGGAGGCCGAGAGAGAAACCCCAAAATTACTTTTTTGACGCGGTGTGTACAGCATTTTTTTTTTTTTTAAAAAAAAACATGGGGTGATTTTTTGGGCCACGGCGATAAAGTGAGTGTTTTATCCCCTAGGCTCTAAAATAATCAGCTGTTTTAAAAAAATAGAGACGCGTATAAGTGCCATTTTACTTGCGAGTACTTTGTTTGGCTGGCGAGGCATATCCAAGTCGGCTAAATGGGTATGAGCAAGTGAATTGAGCTATGCACGAAATTTTTCGCGCGACAAGTGAAATAATAGTATATTTCACTACAAGTGAGGGAAGTGGAGTTTTACCTGCGAGTTGCGTTTGGCTCAGTGAGCTAGAAACAAAGAGCAGAGTGAAAGCTTCTTCCTCACGAGTTGTGGATATTATTTTTCGCACGGCCTTCAGGTTTAATTTTCCTGCAAGTGTTAGGAGGCAAGGGTACCTACGCTAATTGAATACAGAACTTTTTTTCACTTTCCTTCACTAGTGAGTGAAAACCTTCCTGTTTCCTTCGCTTGCGAGGGAAAATGTGAAATTATTGACTTTCTAAAAAAAAATACTTTTTTCACCTAACTCATTTTTTCAAGTAAAAATCAACTTCCCTGTACCTGAAAGGGGAAGTATCACTTCCTTCCCTGGTCGTGCGAAATCCTTTTCATGTATAAAGCCCAGTTCACACCTATCATGCACGCTTCCGATCCGACACCGATCATGCATTTTTTGATAGGTGTGGGGACCGTAATAGGCGTTAATACCGAATAATTGACGGCTATTACGCTTCTCAGCCCTCTCAGATTGCCTTTCCAACCCAAATATAGTCTAACCGTTACGAGGGTTTCCATAGTCTCCGATCCGACATGCATGATCGGTGTCGGATCGGAAGCGTGCATGATAGGTGTGATCCTGCCTTAATTCGTGAAAGAAGAAGAAATGTGCTAGCATGTTTGCGTCATAGGCGCTTTCCGAAAAAAAGTCACCTGTAATGTAGCTGTCGAAGAGCGGTTTGTTGTGTTTCTTTGCCTTATTTTCTATTAGAGCTCTCCAATAATAAAATAGTGGCGGTTAAACAGATGAGATATTTAGAGGCATGAAAAGGACAGAGAATACAACGACGATTACGTTGCGGAAAATGTTCGTTTTGGCGGGATTTCAAATATGCCAACTTTTGTTGAGAAATAAAAAATATTTCTGAAGGGTTTAAAATTTTTATTAATTTATTTACGTGGAAGGATTGATGTGCCTAATCGAAATCAAATATTTTTGGAAAATGTGAAACTTCCTCATGAGTCTTGGTCTCGTCTCGAAAATAGCGGTCTCGGTCTCGTGCATCACTAATTCCTTCCAATTTTAAATTTTTGGCCATTTTTGCCTAACCCGCCGAGGGTTTTAGTTGGTGATTTTCAGGTCCTTTTTAACCATCCTCAGCCAAAAACGCCCCCATAAGGAGAAAGTCGATATTTCCAACATTTTGCCGCCCCTGTAGACCCTCCCTCCCAAGATCCGACCGTGCCTGAGGGGAATCAGAGGATTTGTCAACAAAATCAACACACATCAGATTGTTGCTCGAACTTTTATTCAGCAAATCATTGCTTTCCCGATTCCCGCCCATTGTGAAGAAGACAACCACCACAACACTCCTCAACACACACAGCTTCTGTTATCTATGAGGCATGATAGGAACTATCATTATCAGGAGTCCTTGGTAGTTGGCATATTAACAATTTTTTTTTTTACCCTCTAATAGTGGAATTTAGTCGCAGTTTCAGTTGAGTGCAATTAAACAATTTTATTATATAATACGCTATGAGGGGCCGGTCAAATTCAGGCGTTAGACTTGATTATTACCATAGGATCGTCCAAAAAGTCATACTCCGGCATCAGGTGAGAACGAATCGGCTTGCAAAATTCGTCTACTTCTGAAATTTAATATTGATTTTAATCGTTTCGCTCATTCTTATGACTGTATTTTCCCTCCCCCTCTCCGATTTATATCGCCACTATTCAAGTTTTTCATCTGGACCAGACATTCTAGGTCTTGAGAAATGCGTTGCTTCCTATTCATAGAATGGGTACAAAACGAGTGAGCCATACGTACCATACATAGCTTTGATAGTCCAAGCCTCTTGCCAAGTTCTCGGTTCATCCTCTAATTCTTCAGGGTGCAGCCATTTGAATCCTGGAGCAATGCTTGAAGCCATCTCAACCACAGATTCTAATCCTCAGAGCCAGGGGAGGTTTGTCATTCACAGTAAGACTCCATCCTTGACTCTCGTTAACGGATGGTGTCCTGCTCGTTCCGCTGGAAATACTCCCCTTCCAGCCGGCATGAGATTTTCGGTGGCGTCCAAACGTGCTGCGATTGAATTTGAACTTGGTACTATTCTGTCCAAAAGATGCAGGGCTTTGAAGTTTGGGGCAGGCTCTTGGGATGAAACAGTAATCATGGGTGTCGGCTATGCGCACAGTATCTGTGCAGTTAGTTTTTTGGTAGGAAACTAACTATTCTGTGTGATAATTTGTCGCTGGAGTTTCTGGTGAAGAGTGTTTCCTGGTTGTCAGTGTCAAAACAGTCGTTCATTTTTAATTTAAAGAATGCTATGACCGGCCTGTTTCCCGCTGGAAATGACAACAGTCACGCCTGGGTGAGAGACAATGTCTACACTATTCTTTGCGTTTGGGGCCTCTCGATGGCCTATAAGAAAATGGCCGACGTCGACGAAGACCGAGCCAAAACCTTTGAACTCGAGCAGGTAATTCAAGATAGTGATGCGCTGTATTTGACGCTACTTTTGAAACTTAATTTAACCCCCCCTCCCATTCACTTTCTTATTCGGAAAAAAGAGCTGCGTTAAATTGATGCGAGGTATTCTTACGGCGATGATGCAGCAAAAGAACAAAGTCGAACAATTTAAAACGTCCAGAAATCCTTTGGATGCCCTTCACGCCAAGTACAGTTCGACGACGGGTCAAAGTGTGGTGGGTGACAAAGAGTGGGGTCACTTACAGATTGACGCTGTGTCTTTATATCTGTTGATTTTGGCTCAGATGACTGCTTCTGGTAAACATTTGATAGTGTTTTGATAGTTGGAACAAATCGCCTTTTTATTCTGTTTTATTAGGTCTTCAGATTATCTTTAATTTAGACGAAGTTTCTTTTATTCAAAACTTGATATTTTACATTGAATCAGCTTATTGCGTGCCAGTAAGTATAGAAAGGATTGTCCAAAGCAGTTCTGGGGTTCTAAAATGATTCTTCCTTTTCGAGGACTACGGAATATGGGAAAGAGGTGATAAGGCAAACCATGGCCTTCCGGAATTGAACGCCAGCTCTATAGGTGAGCCTCTATTTTTCTCCGCCCTTTCCAACAAAATGTAGTAGCTTGTACTTTTTAAAGGCATGGCTAAAGCGGCTTTAGAAGCCATGAACGAGTTGGATTTATTCGGAGCTCGTGGAGGCCCTTCTTCTGTTATTCACGTTCTTACGGACGAAGCTCAAAAGTGTCAGGCCGTACTTCAGGTAGGTACTGCTTAGAAACTGAACTGATTAGTGATCCTGGAACCAAACTCTTTTTCGAATTACAGTCGATGCTTCCAAGAGAATCCAGCTCGAAAGAGGTGGACAGTGGATTGCTCGCGGTTATTAGTTTTCCGGCGTTTGCCGTCGACGATCCTCATTTGATCGAAGTGACCAGAAATTCAATTGTAACGAAACTTAAGGGTAAATACGGATGCAAACGTTTCTTAAGGGACGGTTATAAAACACCCAGGGAGGTACGTCATAGAATCATGCCTTGCTATTCTTAACGTTACTTTATTTCAACCTGAACGTAGGACCCGAATCGATTGTACTACGAGCCATGGGAACTTCAAATTTTCGAAAACATCGAATGCGAGTGGCCTTTATTCTTTTGCTATCTTCTCATCGATAGTATATTCCAAAAAAACGCTGAAGCTACGGCTGAGTACGGAGAGGCTCTAGAAAAGGTTTTTAATCACAACGTGCCAATATCATCCAGTGCATTACTAAACTTCCTCTTAATTTAAAGATGTTAGTTAAAGGGGAAGATGGCATTAAATTAATACCCGAAATGTACGCAGTAACCCCAAACGATTTCAGCGAAAGAGTCCCCGTGGGGAGAACTCCATTCTTGTGGGCTCAGTCTCTTTATATCCTCGGAAAATTGTTATTGGACGTGAGTTTTACTCCATAGCGTTATTTTAAAATAATTTAGTGAGGGCTGATATTGATAGGGGTTCATCGCCGCTCCCGAGCTTGACCCACTAAATCGGCGTTTGTGTTCGGAGAAAAAGCCTGATGTCGTGGTTCAAGTTGTTTTGTTGGCCGAGGATGGTGAAATGCAAAGGCAGTTGAGACAGCACGACCTTGAGGTTCAGACTATCGAAGAGGTGGCGCCGATTGAAGTTCAACCGGCTAGAGTTCTTAGTCATCTATACACGTATTTAGGTAAAGAGGATTCTCCTAAACATCAAGTCATACCCCTCTTCTTAACTTTGTGTTCATTTTAGGCCGAAATGATAAATTGAAAATGTCCGGAAGGATATCCAGAGATGTCGGTATTTTGAGTACAAGCAAATTATACTCTTTGAACGATCGAATCTTGGCTTTCACCCCTCAGGTAATCACAAACTCATAAAATTGTGGGATTCAGACATCTCCTTTAGCCCCCCCCCACCCCCAGTTATCCTCTTACTCTGAAAGAAAGCTTATAAAAACTAACATTTTCCCACATTTTCCTCGCTCAATACTGCACTTTCGCTAACACTTTTTTGTCTGTCTTTTTTGCCCCCAAATTAGCTGACGGATCAAACTCGATATTACATAGCATCCGACAAGGATTTGATGATCGATATTTTTAAGTCGGAGATATACTTTCTAAAATCAAGTTGGAAAAGCCTTGGTCGCCCCATAGTTATTATGACTATCAAGACCATTTATTTAGGTATTTGAATTTTGAAGAACGCGTCGTTTTCGTTTAGCCTGTTTGCCTGGATTTTGTCTTGTGCATGTGTTGTTCGTCTTTCCTATGCTCTTTCTCGCCGACCCTTTTTCTCGCACTTCTTCACCCCCCCCCCCACACCCCCGTCACTTCTTCGCTATTTTGATTAAAACGCAAGTGACTAACAAAAAGTGTATTCTCCCCATCATCATCAACCCCCTCTCCTACCCACCCAATTCAATCTCCACCCCCAAATTCATAGAGCATCGATCTGGATGAATTCTACATGAGTAACGATGTGCCGTTTATGGCGAGTAATATCAAGATGGATATAAACTTTTTGGCAATGCACTGGGCCATGCTTGGCCGGCCCACCTACGTCATTATTGTATCCAAAAAATACCAAGGTCAGTTTGAATTCATCTTCTTGAATCGCTGTACTTAAGTCTATTTTATGTTGACGCTGTAACTTTAATGTCTTGCGTGTGCTTAAAAACCTAACTGTATGATTTCATAGAATCAAGTTCTCCTGTAGAACTTGAGAACCTGCTCAAGAAAATTATTTTTCTGGTGTAAGCGTCGCAAATGAATAAGGAAAATTGCAAGCCAGTGGCTTATTGAAAATCGTGAGATGAGTCATATTTAAGCCACCAATGCTTTTTGGAGGCTGAAAGTTAAGACTCTAAGTAGTGGCTTGTTCTGCGGCAAGTGAACAAAGCGGCTAGTTGGGGTCCACAAAACCGGGCTGTTGGAAATCCTGCCTACGCCACTGGCTGGCTAAAGATTTTTATCTTCGTTCATAAGCCGTTTTTCCCTGCAGATCAAGGAAAGCTACCGTTGCAGATGATAACTACAATGAAGAAATTGCGAAGTGGTTACATTAACGGAACTCGGTATGATGAGAACTTCTTGCAACTTTTAATCAATTCCATAATTTTTTCCTTGTTTTTAGGGTTACGTTGGGTAATTTGCAAGATTTCTTGACCACATCCTGCGTCACTAACTTGAGCTTTTTGGGATGTGCTGAGGCTGGGCTACCCGAACGTGAGTCGTCGATATCCCCTTTCCCCCTCTTGAAAATCAGCATCATGATTTGAGATTGAAATTATGAGCAGAGCTACATCCGGTCGTTCAGAAATATTTGGAAAGTCAAATTAAAAAATCGTTGAACTGGCGAATGAGTACGATGAACGTCGGTGGTTCGGTTAAGGCAAAACCGTCGCTCAAACGACGAATGTCAGTCAAGGGAGCCATCAAGAAAACGAGATCCATTATAGGACCAGAATGTTAGTGTTCAGTGACGACAGAAAAGGATGGCATAGCTTCTAAAAGTTGTATTTTTTTTAATCAGCTGGTGACACTCTCGGTGTAATTGAACCTGAACGTCGCCCCAGTGTCATCAGTCAAACGCCGATGGACTTTCAGCGATCACCGTCGCCCGAACAAAAAGACATGCCCTGGAAGCAAATCACTCCTCGAACACGAGCGACGTCCGAAGCTCAATACGCTGACACCGAAGTGGAAGAATTGCTCGTCATGCTTCGCGACGCGGAGCAATTGGAAGATCAAGGCGACATATTACAGTATCTGATAGACACTCTCGGATTAAGCTACGAAACAGGCGCGGTCAACGAAGGCGTTCCCGTTACTCTCAAGGAACTTCTCAAAGTTCTCTACGGAAAGGCGTGCTCTCAAAAGCAGTGGGGAATCGTACGTCACACTGGCGGAATGCTTGGCAAAAGGGTCGAAGACTTGGCTAAGGCCGTGACTGATCTCCTAGTCAGGCAAAAACAAGTGAGTTGAACGAAACAAAGAACTTAAAAGTTCTCTTACCCAGACGAAATCGTTAAGGTCACCGTGGGAATTCCACCGACGAACGAACACACCATTACCGCTCCCCTGCCCGAAAATGAACTGAAACAATTGATTCACCAAGCTTATGGTGATGACGAAAGCACAGCTATGTTAAGTCAGGTAGCTCCTCCCCCGCTCATATTTTTTGGACGTTTTTTTGTTATTTCTTTTTGTATTGGAAGGAAATTCTGGTTTACCTCGCTATGTTCATACGAACGGAACCTCAACTTTTCAAAGAAATGCTGAGATTACGTGTTGGCTTGATTATTCAGGTGAGATCTGTGGATTGTAGGGCTTGACTAAGGGTCGAGTAAACCGACTTACTCCACCCGTTTAGGTGATGGCTATCGAGTTGTCGAGAACATTAAATTGCTCTGGAGAAGAAGCGTCAGAACATTTACTGAATTTATCTCCATTCGAAATGAAAAACTTATTGTATCACATTCTCAGTGGTAAAGAGTTCGCTATTAGCAGTGGTGAGTAGCCAAAAGAGTAGCCTTCACCCTTCCCACTGATTTGACGCTCATCCTGTTTTCCAGTGGGTCACGGTAACTTTTCAGTAATCAGCTGTAAGTCCGGCAAAGTGAGCAAGGTAAAAATATGTCACAACTTTTTATGGTTATGAACCCCGATTTACGTCTCATCCCCCCCCTTCCCATCTCCCCGATCAGAAATCTCAAATCGGCAACATGCTGTCATCCGTTCCGGAGGATCAGGAGATAATCGAGGGAGATCGTCAGGGACAGTGGCTTCGCCGGCGTCGTCTCGACGGCGCCTTGAATCGCGTGCCAAGGGATTTGTACCCTCGTGTTTGGGCCGTACTCGAACGGTGCGAGGGTATTGCCATTGAGGGAAAAGTATTGCACTCGTACTTGACAAGAGAAGTACGGGACGCCTACTGTATTTTGTCTACAGTATTTTGGTAGCAACAGTGTTTTGTTGTCCCTTCTATAGATGACGTCCGGTGAATTAAAATTCGCCCTGGCCGTAGAATCGGTGCTTAACACGATCCCTCAACCGGAATATCGGCAATTAGTCGTCGAAGCTCTCATGGTGATCACTCTAATAACGGAGCATAACGTAGCTCAACATTTAGGCAGCATCATTCCCATTGAAAACATCGTTCACAAGGCGAACCAAATATTCCTCATGGATCAGGTAGATTTTGGCTTTGCTTGAAGCCGGGGTTTTGACAGGGTGAGAGGAGCTTTATTCAAACATATGTCGAATGTGTCCGGTCAAGGTTCAAGTAGACGGCGATGCCACTCTGTGTTGCGCGAAACCGGGTGAGCGGTACGACGCTTTCGGTGAACTAGTATGTGGTGGGGCCGGCTCGATTTGTCAACATTTCTACGATTCTGCCCCCAGTGGAAGTTATGGTACAATGACGTACATCATGAAAGCTGTTCTCGCTCTGTTGGACTGTTTGCCGCAACAGGGAGCTATTGATTGTAACGTTTCCTGAATTACTCATCCACCCCGATACTCGAGTGAGAAGGATTCTTGAGACTTATTTCGTTCAAGTTACCAAATTAGTGCCATAAAGGACTTGATTCCACTCATAATAACTATTTTGAAAGTCATATCGCTCGTATTTCAAAAAATACTCGTATTTATTTAACTTCTTGTTTCAAACAGCAATTAAATTGAAATTACAACCAAATCTGTCTCTTCTTCTAATTTCGTCACAAAATCGCTTTGGTGCTTTAAGTACTGTTGCTCAGTAACTATAAGCAGCGGAACCATTTGCACTTGTCGCAGTTATATGCGTCAAGTCACGCAATATAACAAAAGTTCAATATTATAACAAAATAAATAGCTTTAATAATATAGGAGATTAATCACGGAGTATACGGTGGGGGAGGCGGTAGATTGTGCATACCGACGGAGAAGGTTTCAAGTCCGTCGAATTCGTCGTCGAAGAGTCGCTGTCGTTGTGCCGCCGACTCGCCGATGACGCCGGGCACGGTCGGTGGTGGGTCTTGTAGAAGGTTGCAGGCGGTCGCTAGGAGCGACACAGCTCCCGCGGCTGTGACAACGTAGCAACCGTACTCGTAGGTGACAAGCGCTGGATACGTTGGATACACTAGGTGGGATCCGATTTCAAGGGATCTGGAAACCAGGTAACAGGCTCCGACGATGCATACGACAGTCAAAACTGGACAGAAAACTGTTAAAAAAAAATGAACCTGGTTGGTGAGGAAGAGGAGCATTGTTACCTGACCAAATACTGGGTAGAGCATTACGTCGAATAAAACGTAGTGATTTCTTGGATGGACCGATTACGTCCAAACAAAACCCAATCATCGAGTAGATGATACACAAAATACACAACATAATGAGGACCCTAATTAAATTCACTACTTCTGTAGTAATGCATTCTGAAAAAAATTAAAAATGTTCAGTTAGCCCTACAGTATTCTCTAAAGTCTAAATAGTCAGACCTTCGGTTCCGTCCAATAAAAGAGGTGAAATAATAACATTAGCTCCGGGCAACTTCATCAGTTTAGTGTCAGGATCAGCTTGAGTGAACGTCATAAACTGGTATAGAGCGAGACGCGATGAGCACGGTGATCCGCTGACGTGGAACCAGGTCATTTTGAAAAGGGCCGTTGACGTCAGGATGACGGAGAGAAGGTGAAAAGCGGCGGCGACGTGATTCGTTTCATTGTCGTGCGGATAGGCCCAACGATAGCGAGGCGGTTCATCGGGGCTGTACATGGCTGCTTGTTGTGTGAATCCAATAATTTTTTGTTCGTTTGTGTTTAGTACGTTAGCGATCTTGGTTCAAATATCTGAAAGAATGAGCACACATTAGATGCTGAAAAACCAAATATTTTGGTTCCCAAAATGCCCCCCTCCCCTTATCCTGAATGAGGTGTTTTTGGGATCTTCTTTCTGGGAGAGAAAATACGAGAAATTGGGGTTTCACAGAGCTAAAATCAGAATAATTTGGTTCTTTGAAGAATTCAGCCCCACAAAATTGGATTTTCAAACCATGAAAATCCGCGAAATTGGCGTTTAAGGCGCCAGATCCACAAAAAGGTGCCTCGAATGATCCATACTTGCGTATTTGAGCCAAACACCCGAAATGTTCATTTGAAATAGCCAAGTCCACGAAATTTGGTTGCTAAAGTGGACCAAACCGTGGATATTAAAGGAAGAGAAATCTGCCTAATTGAGGCTTTAAAGATCCAATTCCTGGAAATTTTATTTTTGAAGGTCCCCCACAATTGCTTTAGAATGAGGGAAACCTCGCGAAATTGTCTTTTGAAAAGGACAGTCACGAAAGTGGCTTATCGGTTAAGCCAAACCCTCGAAATTGATGTTTGAAAGAGCTAAACCAACGGAATTGGTTTTGTTCGATTCAATTGAGACGAATCCCCAAAATTGCTGAACGAACTGCCATTTTCAAGGGACAAATCGACATTTTAGGGCGTATAGAGTCAGTTTTGCAATTTATAGGGTGCGAAGCCAAGGCATGAATCGCCCAGTATTAGCCATTCTTGGTGCACTCTTGCCATTTTCAGAGCAGGAATCACCTGTATAGACATTTTAAGGGTGCGAGTCGTCAGTTTTAGCCATTTTTAGAGCGCGTGGAGCCAATTTAGCTGTTTTAGGTAGTTAAGTATCCAAGAAGCCAAGGTCACTTTTGGTGCGCGAATGGTCAATTCAGCCATTTTTAGGGCGCGAATCATGAACTTTTCAGGTATTTTTACGGCGCCCTAATCGTACGTCTAGCAATTTATAGGGCGCGAGAAGTCAGTTTGGCTATTTTTAGATCGGCAATCGCCAGTTTCGCTATTTTTAGGTCGTTGTAAATAGTAAGTTTAGTCATTTTTAAGGTGTGGAAATCGTCAGTTTTTTTGTTCAGCTATTTCAAGGATGTGAGTGGCTATCAAGCCAGTTTTAGTAGAGCAAAGCATACAATTTCTGAAGCCCCTCCCTTTTAAGCGAACTCCGAATCCACGTCTGAGTTTAAGTATACATTTTACAATATCCACCGGCCGTTAGGGGGCCTCCCGATAGTCCTCGCCTAGGGGCCCCGCGAGGGCTAGAAACGGCCCTGGCCTCCTGCTTGTTTGGACGCACTTGTCACGCCTCGTCGATTCGCAAGTGTTGTGATCAACAGTAAATGGAAGCCGTAGAGTATCGTATACAGGGCCATGTCCTGTCCTTGGATATCACTGCTTTATAAGGGCAGCTGTGTTCACCGGGTCTTGCCCGCTGTTTCTGATGTTGCCCTGTCTTGCAACCGAGTAACGGGGCGTTATTAGAGTTAGCGAGCACTTAATTAGTAGATGAAGAGCAAAGCGACAGTAGCAACAGCCTGATAAGCCACCTTTTGATACCATCAATTTCCTGAAAATCTCTTCTAATCGTGCGGGGTTACTTCTTGGCAAGAGCTCAGAAGGCACCCCTTGTATAGAGTGTGACTCGGGAGAAAATTATGACAAAAATTGGTTTAAACTCTCGTTATACATTCAATTGCACTAATGAAGATAAATAACTCACGTCATTCTTCTTTGTTTTTGTGAGATTTCCGAACAATTATCAATCAGTTAATCGTTTACCTGTTGTTAATATGCTACAATATTACTATAAGAAATACGTTATTAGCAATGCTGCTGAAAATTTACAGATTTTACGCACCACATAACTACACTTTTCCAAATTTTTACGTATTTATTTGGAATCTAGGAAGAATAGACAGAAATATAATCGTGAAGAGCGCTTATCAGTGTAACCTTTCATTATTTGTAACCTGCTGGAAAAGCTTGACCAGCCATTTATTTACCTTTTTCTAGCTATTATACAGTAATCAACCTTGAAGCTTGGTATCCTACTCTTTTTGTTTTTATTTTTTATTTTCTCCCTTATTCGCCTCCGTAGCAACAGCGACTCTGTCAAAAACGAAAAGCCGAGAGGGCTTGTACCCCCTTGTGTGTGTGTAGAGTAGTTATATCATTTTGAATTTTTTCTCAAATTTTGAACGTTGCGTGATCAGCCAGTGTGTCACCAGCCAAAATAGCACTCTTTTTCCCCGAGGTAGGTGTTCAGGAATAGCGTCGATTTTGGAATGTTATGGATAATAACAATCCTCTTTTTCTGGTGAGTAGCATTATCATAGTTGACATTTTCTTCGGCATTTTCACCAAGAAACGCAATTTTGTTTCTACAGGCCCACCTAAAAGATAGAAACGCTGATTGTCATTTAAAGCTCGGTCGATTCGACGAGGCGGTAGCCTGCCACGAAAATGCTTCTGAGCTTATTCAGCAGGCTATGACACTGACTAGATATACTAAAGCGCTTGAATCACTTCAACTGCAGAAAGATTACCATTTGAAACAAAAGGAGTTGATAAGGTTTGACCGATGGTAAAACACTGGAATCTTAAGTGTATGACGATTGACGCTCGGGTGATTTTAGGGTTCGAAAAATTCAGGCTGAGTTGAAAAAACAAATCATTGATTTGAAGAAAAAAAAGAAAATGGAGAAACGACAGTTGATTCCGATAGAGCAAAAGGACCAAAAGCTTCAATGGGCCATTTTGAAGTAAAAAACAAAAGCCGGTCCTAACCTCTAATATTCATGGCTCACCCCCCCCTCCCTCTCGATTTTCAGGACGATGGAAGAAGCGGACTCGCTTCTCTGTATGCTTCGCGAGCGAACATCCGCTGATTACGACTCCTCTTCCTCCGCCACTGTTCCCGAGTCCTCCTCACCGACGTCAGCCTCTGGGTTTAAACATCCAAAGGACGAGAAAGTCGTCATGGAAGAGTTGCGCACCGTCAACGCTCAACTTCGCTCCCTTGTAGTTGAACTCTTGTCCCAATTGGACTCGAGTCGACGGGAAGTCGAATCGCTGAGGGCGCGCCTTAAACTATACGAGGACACAACCTCGGTTTGCGAGTTGGCCCCCTTGGAAATGCCAAATTTCGACTATTCCTCTATTTGAAACCATTTTGTGTCGTTTGTTGCCTTCGTGTTTTAAGCAAAAAGGTTTTGGGCTTTTAGAACACTCTCTTATTGGACTGGATGGACTGGCTTGAATACACAGTAGACCCAATGGCACTTTATGGTTGTGAATCAGTTACTAATTAGCTGGTTTATTGTTCTCTCTTTCTCCCGCAGGAGTTCCATTCCGACGAGTCTCTTTTCTCCTTACGTAGGAATAGAACACAAAATGGAATAATAAGACTAGCTTGATCTTAATGATCTCACCAAAAAATAAGCAAGCAGCGTTTGTTTTTGATAATTAGTTGATATTTTTAGATCGTGTATTCCTTCAAAAAGCTTAGCGCCAAGCTTTTCTCTCAATTTCGATGTGATAAGTACATTTTAATGAGTACCTTGTCGGTTAAGTAGCAGGATTTGTTCTATATTTTTTCTATATTATCAGGGTGTTTAACTTGTGATTTTTCGTAACAAAATATGGCAATTTTGAAAACCGGGTAGCGTAAATTTATAGGTGTTAAGGATTTCCTCTAGCTAAATGCATTCCTTCGACTTTATATTCTTTATAAGATGTATTTTTCGAAACTAATTAAATAAAATACAAATTATGTTGTGTAGTCAGGTTTTCCTAGTTTAGGGGTGTACAATAAGTTGTCTGGTTGACGTTGTTACTGATCAGGTGTGTGGAGAGGGGAGTGGCACAGGGTCATTTATCCCCGGGCCCGAATTTCAGAAGCTCAACTGGGGTTGGGCCTTTGCTGTAGTTGAAGCTTTCCAGTGGCTGGGACGTTTCATTGGTTGGAGTTTTTAACTATGGTTGGACCTTTTTGAAGTTTGGGCTTTGCTGTCCCTTATTGGGCCATCTTTGTGGTCGAGCTTTACTGTCGTGATTTGTGGTTTTGGAGTTTGTTGTCGGTGTGACCGACTGACTGCAGCCAACAGGCTAGGCGCAGCTGATAACCCAAAACCCAGTCTTGCTCGTGTCGGACCTCCACTCGTTCGCTGGTTCTACCTAAGGATAACAGACAAGCAGAGCAGGGTTTTGGAGTTTGGCTGTGGTTGGATGCAGGCCTGTCGAGAAAAAAAGGCGAGGGAAGCACTGGGTCTGTTACTTACCGGGCTGGCCTTCATTGGAGAGTCTGATCTGAAATTGAATTGATCCCCTACGTAGGATTCAGGTACCAGGCCCATATCAGCAGTCTGTGCATCGACAGGCTCTCTGGTTTCGCGTTAGGACTCAAGCGTTGGAGGTCAAGGACTGTGGTGGTCAGTACTATTCCACCCATGGGCGTAGCCAGCGGGGGGCAGGGGTGGGCAGTTGCCCTCCCCTAGAATCAAAAGCGCAGATTTCGTGGGGCAGCTGCCCACCCCCAAATTTCATCAAAAAGTTAAAATCAAACAGGTTTGTCACATTTTTAATCTTTAAATATTTCGCAGGACTTGCTCAGCAACAGAACCAATTCCTCGAATTTCGCTCACTAACACACCAATTTCGCCGTCTTTTATTGTGGTGAAAACCGAATTTCGCTCACTATACAAGCCCATTATCGCAGTTCTCCCTATATATTCACTATTTTTTCAACTTGAATTTGGATTTTTCTCACTTGAAAAACAACACATTTTCGCTTATCGGTTCACCGAATTCGAGTGTTGGCTTAATTTGGAAACCGATTTTGCTGATTTTTCGCACTAAAATCCCATTTTCTCAGGTTCGACTCACTCAAAATTCAAGCTCGAATTCCGCTCTCTACAAAAAAAAAAAAAATGTTTGGTTATTTCTCGCAAAGAGACGTTTTGATCATTGAAAATCCAATTTCATGGATTTGTGTTGCTAAAATTTTGCGAGGTGGACGAAATTGTGAGACCGAGTTCGTTGATTTTGCGCACTAAAATCCGATTAAAGCTAGTTTTGCGACTCACTGAAACCCCAATTTCTCGGATTTTGCAAATTTAAAAACCAATTTCGCTGATTATTCACAGTATAAAACATTTTCGTGGGTCCGGCTCTAAAAAAAAAACAAAAAAACTATTTTTGCTAGCTCACTAGAACCCCGATTTTGTCCCTTGTTGTTGTTGCCGCTTAGCTTTGCTTCGCGTAGGTTTCCTCTTTCAAAAACGTTACAATTGCCCCGGATTTTGCACTGTTTTAAACCATAGTCGCGATTCTGGCTCACTAAAACGCCAATTTCCGGGGTTTTGCTAGTTTTGCTCTCTTTTAGAGAACCATATTCGCGAGCATTTGCCCACTTGAAACTGCACTATTTCGTGGGTTTTTGGCTAGCTCGAACCGTGTTTAGGCCGCTGTGACAGCCGGACTTATGGTGGGAGAGGAAATGACAGTTCCGTTTACCGTTTGATAGGTCTAAAATTTTAAGTTTAGCTCCAAAAATATCACTTTCTAGGGGGAGGAGTTTTCAGTTTTTCAACATAAAATCCGAAATAGAAGTCTAAAAACGACATTTTTCCAGCAGATATTTATTTTTTGATGGATAGTGGCCGTTTCTGGGCAAATTTAGTCTCTGATGACCGTGAATTGACGCGATTCTAACCTCCAGATCCTGTTATAAGCCTAAAAAAAGGCAATGCATCTGATATTTTCGCCCAGTGAAGCTTGCCCACAGGCGTGGATCCAGTTTTTCTCAAGAGGAGTTACACAGAGTCCCCCCCCCCCCCATTATTTTAAACGTGAATGAGCACTATATTTTTGGTCTCGAATTGACGTTTTCCTTAATTTCAGCTGAAACTCAGTGCTTTTTCTCAATTCTACCTCGAACTGGCCCATTTTCTTCATTTTAGCCGTGAAAAGGTCTCAAAAAACCGTGGAATAACGCATTTTAGAAGTATAATCACCCCTCTTTTTTTGTTCAACCAAGTACCAGTCACCCTGTATGTATAAAGACGGTCAATTAGCACTTTTTCGCAATGTTTACCGAGATGTTGGTTTGAGAAACCACAAACTGGCGCCTTATTTTCTCAATTTTACCTGCGTGAATGACGAGCTCCATCTCTAAATTTTAGCCGTGATATTGGCGTTTTTCCGCAATTTTAGCGGAAAATGAGTGATTTTTATCAATTCTACATTGAATGAGCAATTTGTTTAGTCAATTTTAGCCGTGAAAAGAGATCTGTAAACCGTGAATTAGAACATTTTCTTAATTTTGGCCGGGACTTTGCATCGTAAAACCGCAAATTGGCGTGATTTCTTAATTTTCAACCAGGAATAATTAATGAGATTTATGTCTTAAGTTTAACGTGAATCAGCGATATTTTCCCGCGGTGTTTTCCCTCCGTCATAGCCGCAAAATGTCCTTTTCTGAATTTCATCCGCGAACGATCACTTTTTCTCAAAATGTGTGCCTCTCCCCCTTCCACAACTCGGGACCCATGCCTCGCTGCCCACCCCGTGATCACGGGCTGGCTACGCCCCTGATTTCCACCAAAAAAAAGCCCTCTGTGCTATACTTTTTTCGGGATAATTTATAGCCCTTCGCATAGATGTCATCTTCCTTCGTCTCACTCTTCCCTGAACCGTCCATATGTTCTCAATATTTACGAGAGTTTAAACCCCTTCCCCCAACCATTGGTGGTTGTCTTTTTTAATAAGCTCGCACTTGTGATTTTTCGATACTAATCAGTTTCTTTCAAACGAGGGGGAAAAAAAGAAATAAAAAGGTGGCTGACCCGAACCACGAATTTTCGCAACTTCCGACTGTACAACAAACATGATGGAGGGGAAGAGGGGTCTTTGTAGGAAATATCTTGAGGGCCTTTTGTACAAAAAAAAGTTCCTCACCTTTTTTTTTTTTTGTTGAAATCGAAGTCTGAATATACGAGGGCCTTCGGGAGTGAGCCTGTTATTTCGGTGATATATCGCCTTGGGATCGCGAATTATTTTTTCTCATGACAAAGATTGTGAATAAAAAATAATCGCGTTGAGAATATTGCTGATGGGGGAGGGGGGAGTTAAATACAAAACTCCTCCTTCCAATAAAAAACAATGGATCTGATTTATACCCAAGTAGACGCTTCGAAAAGATTGATTGAACAATCGACGACAGGCCGCGTAAAAAGAAGTGTTAAATCATGGCCGTTTCTTTAGGATACTCTCAAATCTTTTAAATATGTACATAATATATGTGTTGTAGTGCGTCTTGGACCTCTCTTGTAGCTCTGATCTTACTAGACAAGGATTAATCTATAGGAATTGCAAATTAAGAACCGTTTATTCGCCAATTAACCGATGGAACTTCTTCTATAGCGGCTCTTATTATATGGCTGGGGCACCGCTATCGAGGGCTATCTTGATTTTATTAGTCAAATCATTTGATTTAAAGGAAGAGTTGAAAAAAACAAAATTTAACCCCCTTATTCGCTCCATATTATCCTCTTTTTTACAGCCATCTAATTTACAATTTTTAAAGAGCAGTAAATTTTGATTATTCTCCAAGATTTACGATTTTTTCATTTGATTTCCCCGCCCCCACCCGCTCACAATCTTCCCTTTAACGGGCACCATTGTTGCACCATACGATCTTAATTTGCATCTCAAACGTCTCAGTAGTCGTATATCAAGCTGCTAAAAGAGGGACGTGATGACGGGGGTTTTCCTTTTTTTATGAAAAACTCTTGCGCCCTTATTTACACAAATAGTACATTTTGATTTTTACATTGGGGGAAGGGAGTTAATACGACGGCCCTTTTTCTTTATAATTTATGTTGCTCACCTTAGTGGTTAAATCATTCAAATTTTGGTGGAACCGATGCCTAAAAAATATGTAAAACGTCGATTGTCTAGGATTTATATAACTATTAACGCCTTGGGACTGATTATTAGTCCCTGAACATGGGTATCATGGTAAAACTTGGCTATAAATAACACAGAAATACGTCATTAAATTATGTTTTCATGACAGTGACACTAGTAGGAATGCCTCTGATTTAATACTTGTTCCTATAAATCATATTTTTCTGCTCACACGTTCATGCTTCGTTAGCCAATAACGTACCCCAAGGGATTATTGTGGTATCAAAGCCCAGGAAAACACTTTGAAAAGCGTGAATAAAATCAGCTTTTGACTTCAAGTGTAAACAATTTTTAATGAGGTACGAAGGGGGGGGGGAGCAGGCACTTTGGTTTGTACGGGGGCTCGGTCCGTTTGTGTAACATTCTCATTGTCCCTAACCCTAACTTATGCGTATTAGCCTAGGCCACTCAGCAGGTGCTCTCCGATTCATTATGATGAATGCGCTGCTCTACATAACATCATTTTTACTCTTTCATTTTATTTCCACCCCCCCTGTGTTTTCCCTCCCTCTCCGTCTTCATTCCCAGGAGGCATTTACATGCATTAAAACAAGTCATTATCAGAATATTTCCACCTTTGAAAAAGTGTTCCTATATTACTCTGTACCAATGGAAATTCTTTCTTCATCATTCACTATAGTAAATGTTTTAAAGCGCTTCTTTCGCTTTGATTTCCCCATCATCGACACACAGAATGGAATTAAATAATTTCTTAGCAACCAAGTCATGAAACTGGTAGTTTTTCGGCTCACTCTCGAAAAATACGGTGGCGGAGGGCAGTAGAAAGCAATTTTTAAGGCCTATTACTTTTGATTACTCAGATAGGAAATAACTCAATCCTGTGACTTTAAGAATATCGAGAAGTATGGGGCCCCTGTAATTTAAAGTACGTTTTTAATTTTTGTGTACCGTTTTGAACGTTTTTTCAACGAAAATTTGAATGAATGCTTTTTTTTTCCATCACCAGCAAATAAATACCCACCTCAACTGAAATTTGCTCCGAACGTGCTTGATTATTTCCAGTAATCTATATTCGTATAATAGATGGCTGAACTGGGGATAGATTTGGGCATTGGAAATTTCCTGCCAATCCTAGAGAATATTTGGGAGGCCGTGTGTTATAGCTACATCACCTGAACTGAACCAAGGGAATTTTTGTTTATCTCGGTGGATGCTTTGCGCTGATCTACGGAAGCGCAGGAGTAGAGTCCTATACATATATGTAACTTATATAAGCTGCCGTTCGAGCCGACCTTCAAGAAAACCTTAAAATCTTCCCTAGAATTTTTTTTTTTTCTTCGTTTAACACCTCGTGGCTCTTCTTGAGTTTGATTATGGGTTTTCCCACCTTCCCCTGAAAAACTGACCATCACAATGCATGCAGGGTGTTAGCGAGGGCGGACTTATTTCCTTCAGCACCTCCGGTGCCTTTTGTTTCTTTGTATTTTGTATGTGTGTTCTGACGCCCCCACGGATAGCCAGATATATCCCAAATTGACGGGTTTCACGCGCTTGATGAGATAGGCGTTGGGGTCGGGGGTGAGAAGGAAGAAAACGCCCCTTTTCTTTTCTCCATAGACGCGCGACTCCGCCAAGGGCTGTGGGGCGTTTTAAATCATAATGATTTTAAGTGGAGCTCATCTTCAAAAGGGGATAATAATAAATTTTGAAGAGTTCGGTTTGAAAACGCCGGGTGCTATACCCTTCCTCATTCGATATGAAAACTTCAGGGGAATACACGAGGAGCTTCTCTCCGCCAATTCCCCTCACTCCACGGTAACAATTTGTATTGTCTGCGCTCCTTCTTAGTAATTATCTTGCGGTAAACACATTTTCAAGTTTATTTTAACTGCTTCGTATAAAGAATAATACAACACCTGTGTCTTCATGCGCTCACAGTAGTTAGAATGACTGTATAGCATAAATGACTGCATATGATAAAATGACCATATTCAAATTAGATGCAGATTAACACTGAACAAAGAATAAATGCTAAATTGAATTTCCTTCTTCCAGACTCGTCTGGATTATGTTGACAACATTTATCCCTGAACACTTTGTATAACAACAAATGTCATGCTGCTTGTTATTAGAGCAGTTTTTTCCTCAATTAAATTCTCAAATGTCGAACAAGAATCAATCGGATAAAGATCTAATCATCGATTCCATCCTCCTGGCCTTTACCTCCTTTCAGAATCAAAAAGTAATAAAAACAAGCCCACGTGTAAAAGAAGATGCGCAGTTGCATGTGGGAGAGAGTTTTTAAATTGTGTGCATTGGGGTTTGCGAAGGTTGCTGTCGTAAAAAGAAGGGAGGCTTTTTAAAGAGTCAATTAAAACGCTCAGTTAAAACAGCTACCCCAGCTGTTACTGGAACGATTGCCCGCGAATAGGACTGACGGGGTGTACCTTGAATTTCAAACATCTTAGCGAGCCTCTTTAATGGTGTAATTGATGCAAGCAAGTTTAGTGCATGTTGGGGGAAATGAGACGGTAATTCCTTCTCTATGACTGCCGTCAAAATGATTGGAACCTTTCGACACTCTGCTCCTGTATTGCCGGTCATGGGTCATGGTATCACGACATGAGCGTGGGGACTCAACTGCCACCAGTCTACGACTGAACAACTTTTTTGGCGCTTTTTTTCTGCAGTTATTTAGGTGTTGAGCAATACTTCTAGCTGTGGTGTACTGTCAGAAATCCTCAGAAATGGAAAATAAGGGCGTTCTTTCCGTACAGGTCGTCCAAATAGAGAGTCGTCGTGCCTGTTGCATTATTTATCCACGTTATTTATTTTTGATCTTAACAGCTTGTTATTTGAATCAATTAACAGTCACAAGTATCGATTAATTAATTTATTGGCGGCGTTCGTACCCAATTTTTCAACCGAAAAGAAACCGTGTCCACCCAATCAACCCAGCCTTATGAATAAAGCGCTTTATGCATACCATTATTACAGGCGCAGCAAAACAAAAATAATTAATTCCGCCAGAAAAGAAAAAAAAACCAATAGAATTTCGTTTGCATAGTTAATCAAAATTGCCAATTTTGGTCCCTCTCTGAAGGGTACACGTTCCGTTCCTGTTTCAGTGCATTGAATATATTTCGGTGTCTGTCCTGTGATTTATAACTTAAAAATTATGTGGAAACTGGGAAACGGTAATTAAAGCATTAACTGCATGTTACGACATTTTTAATTACTATTTTTTATGCGTGCGTATAGGAACTTTTTTTTTTTTTACGAATGTTGTATTTGAAAATTGAAGCCGTTTCCTCCTCTTTTAAATTATAATTAAACCTATTAAACGGATACGTGATGGGATCCATAGGAAACTATTAATCTCGGAGGCAAGCTTAAAAAATGAACTGCGGAGCCTAGTTTGGTGCCCTTCACGAAACAGTGGGCTCTCGCGTCTAGTAGTAGTGGTAATAGTTTAAGTATAATTTTCTAGGCCTCACTAACAAAATAGACGGGCGAATTAGGCGGATATATAAATTGTTGTTTTTTTAAAAATAGGCATCATACGTGCACACGGTAGCGGAAGATGAATGAGTCCATTTTCAAATATTCATAAAGTGGGTTCATTAGTGGCAGACAGCTATAGTAACGAGTAGTAGTAGTTCGAGGGGGGGGGGAGCTTTTTATCACTTCACTAAACTGATTATACCAAATGAAACCGACAAATCATCTGAGTCTTAATAAGATTTTTCGCTCGTTTGTTTTAAAAAATCCATGTCATTTTCATGAAACGCTGTCGGCATTTTGCAAACCCCTAATTTCGAAAAATGCATAGGGTGGTCCCCTCACGCGATACCATGACTTGCATTCATCGAGACGATTAAAACCTTTAATACCCTGTTTTATGCATGATTTTTCAACAATTTTAGTGAACACACTCTCTTACTTTTTTTTGTTCTCCTCAGTGTTAATTTGATTGAAAGCGCCGGTGATGCGGGGAAGAAGATAAGTAAAATCATTGATCGGACAGGGAAAGAGGGGACTGTCAAAGATATCTATAATTTTAAAAGGCTGCATTTTTCACTGTGGACCTCCCAAGAACTTAACGAGTTGTGTGATTATTGTTATTTTGGAAGGCTCAGTAGATGAACTGCATCGCATTAATTATCATCGTTTTTCCCCCAATTTTCAAGGAAGCCGAGGCAAAGGCTCGTGCACATTAATGCGGTTTTTTCCCTTCTTCCAGTTCTTTTGTCTCATCATCGATGTCCATCTCGGGAAAAAATATAAATGAATGTTTCAAAAATCAAACTTTGTCTCCAAAATGAAAGAAGCCGGCTAGTAAATTAGGCAACCACTTCTTGGGTTGGGGATACCTCGACGTTTATTTACATAAGTTTTGGTGGAGGGGAGAGGGTGATTTATTTTGAATTCTTCAAGATGTGACGGCAACAAAAATTTGCCGGCTGAGTATTTGCGGGACTTGTCCACATGAGGGGGGCAGTGGGGATAGTCGAGGCCTCGCAATAAACCCTGGTATTATATAGGATGAGGGTGGTTTTCTTCACTCATTAGAGGAAAAGAGAAGGGCGGCAAGTAATACTTTCAGAGGAGAGGGTCATGTCGGATGGGAAATTAAGGTGGAAGGAGCACGTGGAACAGAGGTTTATAAGAAAGCTGTTACCAATGCAGGCAGATCGTGTGCTGAAAGCCTGGACCACGAGTTATGATGTGATAAGTTACTACGATGAAAGACCGAAATCGGTGGATGCCAACAATGACTGGTGAATGTGGACACACACCAACCGGTAAATGCCGGTATACTGTCGGCAAGGGCGTCGCCAGCCATTGGGCCAGGAGAGGGCAGCTAGGGTTTTTTGGGCGTTGGGCGTTGGGCTGGAGAAATGGTAGGCCCGTCGAGAGGGGGGTGGCAATAGTTGGATATTTTCTGTGACTGGAGCTTTGCTGTGGTTCGACCTTTGCTGTGGTTGAAGCTTTGCTTTGCTAGTTGGACCTTTGCTGTGGTTGGAGCTTATAACAGAGGTTTGGAGGTTCTAAATGTGGTTTAGAGCTTATTTTGAGAGTTCGAGGATAGATGTGGTTTGACCTTTGTTTGGATCGGACCTTTCCTGTGATTGGACCTGCTTGGCTGTGGTTGGACCTTAGTGTGGTTGGGCCTTCTTCGGGATTGGGGCTTTACAGTGATTTGAAACGTTACTGTGGTTAGAGCTTAATTGTGATTTGGAGGTTCCAACATTGTTTATAAAGCTTTTTGTAGTTTGAGGTTTGTCGTTGGAGGACCTTTGCTTTGGCTTGGCGTTTTGCTGTGTTTGGGCCTTCTTTGTAGTTTCGTAGATTGACTGTCCGGTTGAAGCTTCATTGTTTTTAGATGCAGGCCTATCGATAGAGAGCGAGGGAAGCACGACACACGTCGAGCCAGACACTAAAACAGTGTTGGAATGGTCTTGCTGGTGGGGTGGGGGGTTAGCTATGAAGAAGGTGCTCAATAGGCCACGTTGGGTACCACTCCTCCTCAAAATCCTTTTACAATAATTAGTCACAAATCCTTTCGCAATTACAAAAAAAAAACACACTTTTTTCAACTTTACTGAGATTGTACATAAAGAATGTGAAGTCAGCTCGGACACGATTTTTTTCACGAACACTATACTTCCATTCCAGTAGGGAACACGGAAGTAAAATTATAAATAACAACGAGGCAGAACACCCGATTCAACTATCAACTATTTTTAGCTTATTGGCTGATTTCCGCTTTCTTGCACCGCTTATTTCCTTTTATTTCATCTTCCAATCTCCAGGGAAGGGCAGCTGCCCTCCATTGCCTCCCTGTGGCGACACCCATGACTGTAGGTAAACTGAATACGTAAGCTCAGTAAAGTAAGAATTACGCACTAACTCGCAGGAGAATAAAGAAAGGCGTTGTGGCGTTAGTGGCGTTGAAGTACATATTTTTCGAAATTGCCTACGAAAACCGTGTATGTACGATTTCTCAATTTTAACTGCAAAAGAGCGTTTTTTCTCAATTCTACTAGCACATTTTAGCTGCGAATTGTCTCTTTTTCTCAATTTTATCCGCGAATTAGCTCATTTTATTTTTTTTTAGCTGCGAATCAGCGCTTTTTATAAGCTCTTAGCCGCGAAAGTTGCCTCAAGAATCCGCAAAGTAGATAGCGTTTAAGTGCTCTTTCCCAATTTTATCCGCAAATTAGCAATTTTTCTCAATGTAAGTCGTGAATTGGTGCTTTTCACCATTTTAAACATCATTTCGTATTTTTCTCTGTCTATTATCCGCGAATCAGCGCTTTTTTACAGTTTTAGCCGCTTGAATTAGCGCTTTTTCTCAACTTTACTCCCGAATTTGCCTCAGGAATCCGTGAGTTGGCGTTTTCTCAATTTCAGCTCTATGAATTAACGTTGAAGTACCGTTTGAGTGCTCTTTCCAAATTTTATCCGCAAATTAGCGTTTTTCTCCATTTTAAACGCCAATTCGTGTTTTTCTAAATTTTACCCACGAATTAGCGTTTTTCCATATTTTTAGCCACTTGATCTAGCACTTTTTCTCAATTTTATTCCTGAAGTTATCCCAAGAATCTGCAAGTTGGCGTTTTCTAAATTTTAGCCGTGCTTTCGCGTTTTTTCTCCATGTTAAACGCCATATTCGTGTTTTTCTCAATTTTACCCTCGCAAATTCACGTTTTTCTTTATTTTACTCACGAGTTAATAGCGCTTTTCCACAGTTTTAGCTGCTTGATCCAGCGCTTTTTCTCAATTTTATTCCCAAAGTTCCCCAAGGATCTGCGAGTTGGCGTTCTCTCCAGTTTCAGCTGTGAAATAGCCTTTTTTACCCTCAATTTTAGCAGTAAATGAGCACGTTTTTTAATTTTAGTTGCGAATTATAGCGCTTTTTCTCGATTTCATCCGTAAAATCGCAATTTTCTTTACCTTAGCTGTGAATTAGAGTTTTTCTTCAGTTTTAGACGCAAATTCGCGTTTTTCTTGGTTTCACGCCATGAATCAAGCGCTTTTTCTCAATTTCAGTTTTTCAGAGACTCCGTGAGTTGGCGTTTTCTCAATTTTTAGGTGTGAATTCGCGCTTTTTCTCAATTTTCAAAGCTGCCAAATTGTAACAAATTATCACGAATTTTAGCCGTGAATATCGTGTTTCTCTATTTTTAGACTCGAATCAGCGTTTTTCTCTTTTCTATCCGTGAATTAGAGTTTTTCTCAGCCCCGAAATTGCCACCAAGAATCGGCGGGTTGGCGTTTTCTCATTTTCTGCTGTGAATTTGCGTTTTTTTTCTCAATTTTAGCAGATAATTAGCACAATTAATTTTCTTAATTTTAGCTGTGGTTTTTAGCGCTTTTTCGTGACTCATCCGTGAAATAGTAATTTTTCATACTTTACTAGTGTGAATTAGCGTTTTCCTCCACTTTTAGGCGCGAATTCGCGTTTTTGTCTATTTCACTCGTGAATTAGCGCTTTTTCTCAATTTCAGTCCCAATGTTGCCCTGGAAATCCATGAGTTGGCGTTTCTCCCTTTCAGCTGTGAATTCGCGCTTTTTCTCAATTTTTTAATGCTGCTAAATTGAAGCGTGTTTCTTTATTTTTAGGACGTACATTCTCGTTTTTCTCTTTTTTGTCCATGTATTAGCGCTTTACTCCGTTCTAGCCGCGTGAATTAGCACTTCTTCCCAATTTCAGTCCCGATTTTGCCCTAAGAATTCGTGATTTTGCGTTTTCTCAATGTCAGCTGTGAATTAGGACTTTTTCTGAAGTTTTAAAGCCGCATATTGTTGCGGTTAATCACAATTCTAGCCGCGAATTAGCGTTTTTCTCCATTTTTGGGCCGAAAGAACTCGTTTTGCTCAATTATGCGTTTATCCCTTTCAATTTTAGCTGCAAATTATCACTTTTTGTGTATTCTTTCCGCAAAATGGCGTTTCTCAACTAATTTTTCTCTCTAATTCAACGAATTAGCGTTTGTCTTATTGCATTGTGAAGTTACTAGTCAAAGAAACTAGTCGGCAAAAGCAATAAAATCGAAAAGAGTGTTCAACTCAACAAAACCATTTATATCTAAAGTTAATTTTAACATTCAATAAAAAAATTGAAGTTTTCCGCAAAGTTACCTCAAGAATCCGTCAATTACGCGTTTTCTCAATTTCTGCTATGAATTAGCGTTTTTCTCAATTTTACAGGCGAGTTAAGCCATTCGTTCTACTTAAAAATCGCGATGTTTTCATCATTAAACTTTTCAGGGGCCCCATCCGAACGGGGGCCCGGGGCGGTCCGCCCCTGCCACGGTACGCTAGAGGCTTTAAGTCATTGAGAGGTTACGAAATATGCGTCTCAGGAATTATATGACCGCATACCGCAACGATTAGAAAATGAAGTCATCAAATTTATTTTATCTTGGCGAACACTTCGTTTTCTGATGTTTGGCCACAATCCCTGAGACGCATCTTTCTTTGTAGAAAGCTATTGGCTGAGAAATTCTCATTGATTCGACAACATTCGTCGTCAACTCGACGGTCCCCCCCCCCTCACCAAACTAATTTAAAGCGAAATCAAGGATTGGTCGTTGATCGTTGACAAGCCTACTGTGCCCCGCTTCTTCTGTGTTCTGATTTTTTTTTTTTTTTTTTTATCGTTTCCTCCTTTTCTCTATACCTTAGAGGGTTACTTTATGCTTAACAACGCTCGTTAAATAAAACATAGAATAGTTTTGTGTATAGGATTCATGATTGCAGTGACCAGCATCCTTCTGTCTCACCTCAAGGCACCCTCCCTCTCCTCGACATACCAGTTGAATTGAAATCACCGACATGGAACTTACTAAGTCCAACCCTGTCTCGTATTTTCACAAAACGTGGGATTTACGTTGTCTACCGAACCACTCAAGGGGAGCGCCGAGATAACTCGTTATCCGTAGTTAATGAATGGCTTTTACGAACATTAATACTTTGAAAAGTAAAACGTTAAATATTATTGAGTGTAGTTGATATTCCGATTATTATCTTGACATTGTCCGGGACGCTTATAGAATGACGTAAATAACGACTTACCTTTCCTCCCTTCTCCATGGGTAAACATAATTTGCAATTTTTTCCTCTCCGCAACCACTAGAAGATATTTTCAGGCTACCTCTCTCATTAATATATAATCATAAATACGGATTTTAGCCCTGGATATATGAAGAAGTCGTTCATCAAAATGAATTGTGCTGAGGCCGTTGTTGGGCTCGGTCGCGATTGTTGGGTGGGTGGGGGAGGGTGATCTCTGTTACAATAAAGCTTAAGCCAAGGACGATTTTACGGTCCTTATCGGGTGGTTTTAAAATGACACATTTATTTCCCACCTCCCTCGTTATGAGTCGAGAACTTAGTATGTACTTTGGTAAAACACACATCTCTATATGATCAATTACTTTTAGCGGATATTTTATGCCTTGTGGATCTCCTAAGCCTTCCTCCCTCTATACCTTGTTCCATCATAGCCCATGAAATATGATAAACAAATATGAACTTGATTTACGGATTGTTATGAATAGATACATCATTTGTTCTTCTAAGACCCTCGAGCGTAATTTATTCCACTTTTTTTTCTGCTCTCCCGTGTTTCTGAGTATAACCATTCTCGACTGCCCCATACTATTTTCTACCCACCCCTTTACTCAGTCTATTAAAATAACATGTAAAATGTTGTGTAGTGTGAAAAACGTGTTAAATGGTGAGGCTTCACGAATTAGTTGGGTTGTGGTAGGATGGGGGGTGGTGGGGAAGCTCACGAAATCGAAAATTCTATGTTTTAGGCCTACAGCTACCTCTCCCCGACTTCCCTAAATCCATTTTTTCTATTTAAACGACTTTGAAATTAGTTTGAAAAGGCCTCCCTCCGTCCCACTGCACACTTTTTCTTTTCTTTTTTTTTCCGTAAAATCGTTTCAGGGCGCATATAATAGAGGTGTGGAAAATATAGCTCTTTTGACTAATATAAGAAGCTCATTTTGGCAGGTGTTTTTCCTATCAGATAGGTCGCTGACCACCCAATAGAGCGTTTGGGGGGAGCGGGATGTGCGACAATGTCTGCCCCTTTCTCCCTCATCCGCAGTTACAAACAGACCGCATTCTATCAAATCCCTTTTAATTTCTGGCACATCCTGATTATACAGCTGAAGTTTTTGCGAACGACGATGAGTTTCCTTTATCATACCAACTCCTATATTAATTTGAGCGCTGATGACTCTATAATTACCATTCGATTTAAAGAATTATAATTCTCGATGGAATTGAGAGGGTGAACAGACCTACCCTATGGGCCGGCGCTTAATTGAAAATTGAAGGCAGAGTGTGGCCGTTAATTAGTAGTGAACGTATCTAGAGGCAATTAAACTCGATCAGTCTTAGAATCGTTTACCCCGGATAATTAAATCGTGTCTAAGGCTATAATGGTGCAGCCGAAATGAATGCGTTCACAAAGTAATTTAAAGCTGAGGGTGAAGCCGGTCCGAGAAATAAAAATTCGTCAATTGAACGGAATAGTGTCATAATTTGAAACTCATGATTTAAGGCACGCGTTACCAGCTCTTTACGCTTTTCATCAATCGAATTACACATTTTGTCGAGAGGGAGTATTTTCGCTTGTTATGATGGTCATTGCTTATAGGTGAACGCGTCTATTTGAGTGCGTCTGTTGAGTGCGTTGAGGAACGTAACGTATGGGTGTTAGTCAATCACTTTAAAAATAGTGATTTACAGACAGCCTGAGTACTTTGATCAATCGTAAGAAAATGAAGTGTACGTTAAAGACCACAATTTTAAGGTTCACCCAGAAAGAAAACTTTCGCAACTCTCTATATACTTTTTTATTTTTTGAGTCATAAAGGGTACGCACATGCAGCATATTTATGTCCTGTTTCAAACGGTTTGGTTGGTAATTAAAAGCAAAAAAAACTTGACTTATCATTATCTTTATTGAGTTGAGTTTGAAACGAATATAGGCCGTTTACATTTTTTTCTCTCGGCCCTCCTCATCACTCCAGCACCCTCCCCCACTCATCTCATCCCATGACCCAACATGAAACTCGTGTAAGCCTGACTTTTACAAATAATTACCTTTTTTTTTTTTACTTCTTACCTATAGGTGATGGTGAGGGGTGAGACATCGTGGTCCACTTTTTTGCGCTTAAAAAAAAAATCTTGGCCATGCTTTCTGACTCCTCGCGAAGCACAGCGAAAGATTATCAGATTATCATCAAATTGCCCTTTATTAAAACATAAATCTTGACGAGTTGAACGAATTTCACCCCAAAAACTCGCCTTGGGGAAAGAAAGAAGAGCTTGCTCATAATATTTATAATTTTATTTATTGTATTAGTTTTCCTACGGAACGACCTAGATATCGTTGAAAGTGAGATTTGAAAGCAAGTTGCTCATCCCATTGGGTTATGAAAGAACTCGAGGAAGTTGAAAAAATTCCCGCTGAACGGAATTTTTAGAACTTATTCGAGTCCCCCCCTTATAGGGTGACTGGGAGTAAAAAAAAACCTCCCTAAACGGAGGGAGTAGATAAACTCAAACAAATTATGACCCATTCTTGACACATACTCAATCTGATAACGATACAATTTTTTTGATGATATTCCGCCTTTCTCACTTCCCTCCCACCCCACTTCCTTCACCGGCACTCATCGAACCTGTCAAGTGTATTTTTTGGGGGAGTTGAACGGATTTTTAAAAGGTGTCAATCTCTCCACTCTATCAGGTAAAATGCAAAGGCTTAATGAGGCGTGAAATTCGCCTGAGGCGAATGTATTTCTCTTGATGTTCCATTTCTTATTTATTTATTCCAGTCGTAAAACTCAGTGGGACATATTTTCTTAGGGGGAAACAGGATGCAACGATTTTTTACTGATTAGAAGTCAAAAATGATCCGCGTGAAATGAACTGAGGGGTATATATTTTTTCCCCCTGAATTAATTTACGACCCTTCTTCCACAACCAACCGTCTCATTCTCCTAGCACACAGTCTTTTGTTTTCTTTCGAAGCCATCAATCCAATACTTTACGCATCTTTTTTTTCTAACCCTCTACCAATCAACAGTACAAATTGGTATCCCCCGTTACTTCTGGCATGGAGCCATGTCTTCCTTAGTTGAAGAGGAAGGCTAAAAAAAAAAAAACATTAGGCGGGATAGAAATTTAGTAATAAAGGATTGGTGAGGGATCTTAACGGTTGGTGAGAACATAGGAGTTGTAACAATGACTTAATAATATTGAACAAAATGAAAACGGAAAGGAGGATCAAATTCTTTACTTTTTTTTTGCAACCTCCAGGGTCCAGAGAGATTCTGACACGCGATAGCCTCGTAAAAAAGAAACAAGTCAACCGGTTCTAATAGTGCTCTATTAATGAAAAGAAGCCGATTGTCGAGCCGAAGGGCCTCTCTCATTCGTCCGCAATTTATTTCATCCATGAGGGGCACTCTAAAATTAAACGCCGATTCTGATTTACAGTTCAATTTTTGCCCTTGTTTTCTTCAGCGCAATAGTCTCTCGTCCCACCTCCTTTGTTCTTTTTTGGTTTGTTGTGGAGAGGAAGGGGCATTAAGAGAAACTTCGAATGGGCCTCTCTGTTTATTGTTCAAAAGGAAGGAAAACGACTCCATTATTGAAGAAAATGGCTCCTGCTATATACAATTGAACTCCTCCGTCCCTAGTCCCATCGAGGGAAGAGTCGGTATAGTTTGTCGAATCGCCTCAGTTAAACGCGTTTCCTATCCAGTGTTTTTAATGTTCCGTTATGAGTATTTGGGTAATGATTAGAAGAGCTCATTAAATAGATATGAAATGAATTTATCTGTTGGAATGGAATGCAATTATAGAACGCCTGAGAAATAGAGAAATAGAAAAGCAAGCGGTTTTGACACATTAATTTAATTGGCACTCAAATTTTTGAGTTCCGGTTGATTAAATGATTAATTAACAATTAATTTAATTTTTATTGGGCCGCAAAAAAGTAAGGAATGTGGAGAACTAGAAAGCATAGGTATAGTCAAAATTTGGACGAGAGAGTGGATTATCTTGTGCCCTTCGAAAGTACCGCCGACGAAGCAGGAAGCAAACGACATACCTATAATTGTCTTCAAGAGTCACATTTATCTAATGATTTAAAAAGGTATTGAGAAATAACTATTATAGAAGAGTGGGTGGTGATTCGAAAAAGGGACGATAGATTGGAAACAAAATCAGGGATCGACTATAAAATGGTAGGCAATCTTGGAAAACAATAAAGAAATCAATGAAACCTTCAATTTTTCACGTCTTTAAAACGTGTAACGAACCAGTTGAACGAGATAGTTGCACAATGACCTCTCATTTTGTTTAAATTTTGATCGAGAAGAAGAGCTTTTCTAGGCAGTTTTATCGTTCAGTATTGTTATGGTCGTCCCATAAAAGGTTTTTTGAGACTCGCAAATCGTCGTTCTCTCATGGTTATATAGTGATGAGTTTGTTAGAAGCGGTGAGGGGTGGATTGGTAGCGATGTTGTAAAGATAACATTGAAAGATTCTGTAACTGTCCTCCCCTTATAGTTATATTAGAAATTCCGTCACATTACAGTAAAAAATGTTTCGAAAAATAACTATAAATTTAAAAAAAACGAGATCTTCATTTTGTGGGGTATAACGACCCTCAAAACTTCTCTTGAGGATGAGGGCTTTAAAAACTCGATAGTTCACTGTAATCAAAATTTATTCTCGATTGGCCTCAATCCATCACCACCACCATCTCTTCCTCCGCTTACAAGCCGGTGACAAATTTTCTAAGTTTGTGTGGAAAGCGGCAGGGACCCTCAATAGGAGGATTTCAGTTTCCTTTAGATTCTTCTTCAGTCTCTCTTTCTCTTTCCGCGAAGACTATAAAGAAGACCTTTGGACGTGCTTGCGATAAAATTGACAGGGCGTTGAATTTCTTGTGAGAGAGAGAATGTGGAAGTAATCAGGGCCGACTTACAAAGCGGAGGAAAATCAGTGAACATCTCTTAAAAATCTTTAAAATATCTCGCATTACAAGCTCAGAACGCATACAAACTGGACTGCGCTTGTTTGGACAGTTCCTATCAAGATTTCAATCATTGCGCTCTTGGACCCTCTGTGTTCGCTCGCATATCCTTTGCTCCTGATTGTATTTTTTTTTTCTTCGACACGTCCTTTTCAAAGTCAGTTGTTTATTATCCTTTGGCAAAACCCTCAAAAAAAGGCTGAACCCTCCAAACTCTTCACCTCTTCTCTATCTTCATCTTTTCTTTCGCTTCATTCTTTCCCCTCGAGCCTTGATGTTTTTTGATATTACGTCACCTGCCTTGTTAGCAACGTGATGAAGCCTCAACCGCCTCCCCATTCTCTCAATCTTTACAGGTGCATCTTCCTTCAATCTCGCCATTCATACTCTTCTTCCGTCTCTTCCAACCCTTAAAAAAAAACCTAATAATTGCCGCTCTTCTCCCCTTCCCTACTCCTAAATCACCTTTTGCTTCTTTACGGTACTTTTCCCCCTTAAAATGGCCCACCCATACAACTGAGCTATTCTTCTTACTGTTTTTTTTTTTTTTTTTTTTTTTTTTTTTTTAGGGGGAGGGCGTAGGAGAGGAGGGCCAGCGTTTGTAAGTCCATTAACTTTTTCATGACTCATTTTTGGATCCCTTCCGCAATTGAATATCGTTATTGTCGCACTCAAGTGCTCTTTATGTATTCTCGAAATTCGTTTTTTAGGCGTTCAAGCCTTTGATTACAGGTAAGGGAACCAGAATTTTGTAACGGTATTGGTTGTCGAGATAAACAATAAGAAAGGCGACCAAAATGACAGCCTCAAGATTGAAAACGTGAAAAAGGGGTTGAACTTAATTTTTTTAATGGATTGTCAAACACGAACATTCATTAGTAACCTCCCCCCTCCCACCAACACTCGAAATTTCCCTTCCCCTCGCGTCGTGCATTGCAAAGTTGATCTTGAGCAGTTTTTTTTTTTTCGGATGGCTACAACAGGGGGCCAGGGGGTAAGCTAGAAACCTGTAATTCCAAATGACCAACGGGCGTGTGCATCAGAGAAGGACTACTGCCACACCGCGCGCGCCTCTTAAAAATTTCTCTCTCCCCGTGTATAATAATCACACTCATTCACTCTCTCTCGCACACTTGATTCGCAATTCGCTTGGCAGCAGCGACCACAAAAAAGAAAAAAAAAGAAAAAAAGAAGAAGGCTCGTGCCCCGAAAAGCAGTTATTAAAAAAAAAAAACAAGAAAACTTTTCAAAATTTCTCTGTCGGGGTGATTAATATAATTATATTTCTCCCGCGCGTAATTATTATCGAGTGCAGATTATCGACAACTTTTTCCTCTATTTTTTTCCATAAATTCCATTTGAAAGTGGTAATTCAGAAAAATTTCAGCAACCCCGAAAATCGCCATTAATTTCTTTGCACATTACGCGCTGTCGGGGGGGGGGGGGCACAACTGTAGCCGCGAGAGAGATTGAATCATATGTTACCAGTCATGAATCTCAAACATGAGCAATTAAAAATGACCTAGGTACCAAAAAAAACAATTCAGGCTTCAACGAGCACTTTTTTTTAACGATGTGTTGAATGCGTCTACCCGGGACCATAAGTCCCCTCCCCTTCCCCTACCGTGCAAATATTGTGCAACGGTGCCTTTTAAGCGATTGAGTTCGACGGTAAACATTTTATTACCTTTTTTTTTTGGATATGTGTATTTTTGACGATGATGATCCAATAACGCCATAAACGATGTTTATGGTAGCTTCATTGCCTTTCAGTTAACACCCTTCTTTTCTTTTTTAACTAATAAACTCAGTCTCCCTCTTCATTTGCCCTCAAAAATAATGGAAGTGCTAGTTATTTTCACTTCGTGAACACCGGCGTCGGCTCCCAAGAAGAAAATACCGATATCGTCGAGTTCCTCACTCATTGAAATCTATCCATCTATCAGGGGGTCAAACTTTTAAGACCCCGACTCAATTTTTCAGATGGAATGACGCGGAAAGGAGAGTAACAGGTGGATCAGAAGCACCTGTTAAATACAAAAGAAGATGTAGTGGTGTTTGTAAAGTAGATCCTCTTTTGGGTATAAGAAGAAAAAACATCAGAAAAACAGTCGGATACTATGAAATAGTGCGATTAAAGAGGAAAGGTGGATAACAAGTTGAATGGAATTGTCTTGAAACCGTACAGTATGTATATATACAAGCGCCTCTATATACATGTGAAATTTGTCGATTGCGGTACCTTTATAAAAATAAGGCCCATCGAGGGAACAACACCCACCCCCACCCCCATTAAGCGGCACATTTCAAGTGTTTCGTATTCTCGTAAACTTTACGATATCCCAATTGTTGTAATAGTGGGCTAGCGCGGGTGGAAGAAACCATTTTCAGTGTAATATATTCATTCTAAAGAGCGTTTGCGGTGCCCCCCAAAAGTTTCCAACGTGTGTGATAACTGTTATACACTGAGAAAAAATTACAGCCTTTTTCGGTCGATTCTTAACCGACCTTCGGCTTCTTTTTGGATCGCACGATGGTCGATTAAACTTGAACCGAAGATCATCGGTCAGGCATTACCCGAAGAATTATCTATCGGCCCGAAGATCGGTCAGCAGGGTACCCGAAAGTCGGCTAGCCAGTCACCCGATTCTTTGTTTTCGTTTACCCGAGAACCCTACGTTCGGCTAGTAATTGAAACGATGACATTTTAATGGGTTAACCGGAAGCCTACATTCGGCTAGGAATTCAACCGAAGTGAGATGTTTTCGGTTGACCTGTAACCGTTCATTCGGGTGAGTGGTCATTGGAAGTATTTTCTTCGTGTTGCTCTTGAACTGAACATCGATCAATCTGGCATGCACCTTCAGTTGTCTGTGTACCGACCTGCCTCGCCATATTGGTTAAAGCTTTACTGAAAAGGAGCCAGATAATATTATGACCATTTACTATAATGAACCGGCTGAGCAAACGCCTAGTTAATTGGCCAGGCTGAAAAGTTTAGCCTCGCTGGTTCATCAGCAAATTTTCATCTCAGCTGACTGAGGATTCACTGAGCAACATCACCATTGATGAAAGATTATAATCCTTCCTAACAAGCCTACAAGGTAACTCTTTCCAAATTCGGTGAGATGCTCAAGTGATTCCTGAGGTCGTTGGGTTAAATGGCTCATTCTCAGTAAAACAACCAGAGAAATAAATGATAAGGCGATTAAGAGGTATCAAAGACAAACCGAGGGTACCTTTTTTTCTGTTGTTCGATGTTTTGAAGAAATTCGAAAAGAAGTTAGATGCTTACCCCTTCACGCGTAGAAGAATGAAGAATTATGGCCTGGCGGCTTCACAGCGTGGCTTCTTCCAGGATCCTCCCTCCCTTTTCACTTGTACTCGGTTCTTCGTTGCCCTAGCGTCAGCTAAAACACTTCCTATCGGGTTCCCTTCCTCACGATGCGAGAAATTTGTCCTTGAAACCCGACCGATGGTCGGTCGACCGGACCGATGAGGCTATGAATTTCCCTAAAGGACAATTCGACTTTTTTTCCCGAGAGACGTGACTGAGTGAACCCTTTCCCCACCACCACATGTAGCACGCTTATCCCTCCCTCTACCTTTTAAATCAATAATCATTATTTTTCGGTATTATTTTCTTAGTTTATATTAACGGGTAAAATTGTAAAAAGTGAACAACTGTTAAGGCGGGCTAAGATAAAGCGCGGAAGAGCTATACCCACACGCTTTTCGACCGAAAATAATATTCGGTCGTTACGGCTACTTTATTTGGGTCGTGTGATAATCGAGAAATAAATTCGGTTGAGATTTCGTTTGGCTAGTCACCCGAAGAATTCATCCTTGAATCTATTCGTGTGAAGCTTACGCTTTCTGATCAACCGAATAGTGTTCTGGGGTGAAACTCGCCCGATTGGTGTAAACACACGAACCCATCGTGTCAAAAAGTATCTTGCTACGGTCAAAAGTTCAGTCCAACCGAAGAAAAATGGCACATTTCGTGCCACAATCACCCGTGCTTCGTCCAATAAAACGCTTTAACCGAACCTTAAGTTGAATGTTGCACGAACGTCGTGCAATATCGACCCGAAAACTGCTGCCAGTTGACCGAACACCTCTTCGGTTGCTTGGGAAATTTCTTCGGTCGAACATTTTTTTCTCAGTGTACCCATGCGACGGAGAAGGTTCGCGGTTGAGTAGCCGAATTTGTGTGAAAGAAATCAAGTCTTGATGAATTGTTATAGTAAAAGCGTCTAAAAAGCATACGATGGTTAGAAGGTTATTCGCACCCTTACTTCAAAAGTAACAGTGGGGCCTCACTGACCACCTTGATAGTCATAACTGAAAATGCATATTTTTTTAGTTGTGTCACTTTTGAAGTAAGGGTGCGATATGTACACGCAAAAAGTCGTAGCTATGTAGCCTACGTTACCAGTCTTCCCTCGTTGGAATGCAACACCTTCGTATCAGTGGTGAAATGAGACGCTGATGATGGTGAACTGCCGAAACTGATCCGTCGATGAAGTGCCGCAGGTACGAGGGGTATATACACCCCCACCCCCAGAGCTACAAGTTTTAATTTTTCCTGCCCCACTGAAATTTATTAGTGTGTGGGTGAGTTCAATTGTTGAGTGTTTCGAAAGATTCAGCGCTCAAGTGCGTTTCCCACTCTCCCATCGCATTTGTCTGTGAAAAGGTGGAAACTTTCAACAAATTCCATTTCAGCATCAGCGGTCCCAGCTTCTCACGGCTATTCGGCTCATCCGTCCATTTGGGCGGATTTTCTTAACTTCCAAGGTCTACGTACCGTCGAGAGGCTTCCTTGCTAGACTTCCGACCTGTCGATTGCGTAGTCATTACGTGCGGTAAAATTCGTTGAGCTGATGCAAACGGGCGAAAGTGGCCTGTATAACGGAGAATCTCTTCAACGTATCTTCTGATTGAAAATACGCCTGAATTTTCGTATTCCCCGTGTCGAGAAACCCCACATAACGAGGTTTTGTCCATTTTTAAATTTTGGTAATTTTCCTCCAAAATCGCTTCTCAACTGAATGATTTTTAGGGTCATTTTCTCCGACTATTTCGATTTGAGTCCCGTTAGAGTCCTGTGAAGATTGCTCAATTGATCAATGTAGCCAATTTCCTCCTCATTATCACAGAAGAAATACCCAAGGAGAAATTCCTATCAATGAGCGATGACGCACCCCAACGAGGGAGACTGACAACGTAGGCTCTTACGGCTATACAACTTTTTTCATGAAATCAAGTCTCTTTAGATTGTTATGAAAAATAGCATATTTTCAAGTAAATGAGGAAAGTGTCCCTGAAATTTGAAGACAACCTTCTAATTCCTCCCTTGGCTATCAAGGGGCGCCATATTATCCAGAACTTACAAAAATTATAAACGTGTGGGTATAATTTAAAAATTAGGCACATCATAAACTGGCCCTGATAGTTCGATAGACGCTCCGATAAATTCATAGAGGAAATTGCAAGTCTTACTGCCCGCTCACAAATCCACGCTAATTGTAGACGTCACCAGAACGCTTAATTATTACTTCCAATGTCCTGGGATCAATTGAAAGACACGCTTTGATATAATTTTATGGGCAGATCGTTCCCTAATAATGCACTTTTCGGCACACTTCGATTGCTTCTACTTCATCTTATTTTGAATAATTAGGTACATTGTTATTTTCATCAAAATTCGCCCCCTCGACAAAATCAAAAATTCGCGCCTCCCCTCTTCCCCCCCGTCCAATTCCTAATGAGAGGTTGAGATGTAGAATTAATATTTAGACGCCCTGTTAATCACGAGATTCTTTACGACTTGAACCACATCTTAGAAGTAGTAACAAAGGTAGGAAATCTTCATTTATGTACAACCGGGCAGTAAAGTGCTCCCTTCGGCTACCAAAACCTCACGATAAACACGCGATGGAATAACATTATTCCATGATTTTGTAGGAGAAAGAAACACAAGACGCATGAAAATTCGTTCATCTAGAATATCAACCCGGCCGGCGTTTTTTGCTTTTTTTTTTGTTCAATTGAAGTTTTTAGTATTTTCCAAAGTTTAATATTCCAAATCATGTTCGGTTGTACATAAAGTCACGTATATAACTCTGGAGTTTCTGGAAATCAGTTTATTTTCTTCGAGCCATTACAGTTCTCGCTGCTGCTGATGATAAACTTGTCTCTCAGAAAATAAACCACAACTTTACTCCCACGGTATAATAATAAACTATTATTTGTGCTGGTGTTGGCTGTGTTTGGCTAGTTGAAGCGAGCCCTAAAGAACGCCAGGATATACGAGTTTTTGAACTGAAATTCGCATCTTACAATATAATTACAAAACCTTTAATTAAACCGTCAACTTCAATCCTTGCAAATTACCGTCGTCAGACGGTAAGAATACGTCCCACTGACATCATTACTCAGCTATGCTTCGACTTCTTTGTTAAGGCGAAAGTGCAGTTTTTTTTTTCATAAAGTGTTTAACTTGATTTTGAAAATAATTAAGCTTTTGACGAGGTTTGAAATTCTCGCTCTATATCCGCGATTCCCCCCCCCCTCCCCTTAGGAGCTAGTTAAAACCTCCAGCCAGGGGACGTGATTAACGATTTGTTTCTCTTTTCCAGTCCAAATATATTAAAAATAATAATGCCCGGCTGAAACATGAAGGTGTGAGGGTGAGTGTAGACTGAAAAAATAAAAATGTATAATTTTTCTTGCCGAATTTTCGTTCCTTCATAACTTGATTGAAGGTCATCGGGAGACTTTTGTGCTTTTCAATAGCATATGAAAATATGTATATCGTATTAAAAGAACCGTTAGACCCCAGGTGCCTCTACCACTTTCTGCTGGAAAAAAAAAAGAAGTTAATAGAGTGAATTGCCCCAGAAGCCTCTCGAGATGAATTCAAGGCGAAATTGGGGTTCCAATCCAGCCTCCGTCCCGCGAAATCATTTCGGGCTGCTGCTGGTTGCCCGGCCCAGAGAGAGTGAGGCGTTCGGCGTTTTTCCTTTATGTGCGAGGGGGGAAAAAAAAGTGTTAAAAGCAACACCACTTTCGAGTACCTGCGGGAGGAAGAAGGGTATAGTGAGAGGGCCACTGTTTATATCGAAAATTAGTGGTGGGAGGGAGCATTTCAAAGTAATCATTGTCATTAAATAATATGAACGGCTAAATAAGAAGAGAGAATTTAATTTTTTTTTCTCGAAAATGTAGAGCGATGCCATATAATTTAAATTCGATTATTTCCAAGTGCAATCTTTGTCTCGATTAAGTTCATTTACACTTGTGTGTTGTCCAAATTTGAAGAAAGTTAATCATCTCATTCCACCTGTTCCGCTTTAAAAATTTCAGGATCTGGATGAAAAATCATTCAAAATGTCAAACTTGTACAAAATAACAAGGTTGAACTTCAAGAAAGTATATTTCTTCATTATTTTTTGGTCTTTGATTAATTTTGACAGCTTCAGTGGGTTACTTTGCGTTTCGCGGAAGATGCTGAATTCCTCACTTTGAGTGTGTCGGTCACGGTAGGACGAACAGAATCTCGTGTAAATTAGTCTTTGTCAGTTCAAGTTATAAAAATACCCCACTTGGTACTTAGCGCGAGTGAGAATGGTCACTTCCACTTTTCTTCCTTTCTATTAGAATATCCGCTGGAGTCAAAATGTCTAAATTTATCTCTCTTGTTTTTTAAAGGATATTACTTATGGGAAATAATTTCAATTGTTACATGATTCTACAACGATTGTGCGTAACAACAATTTTTGTTTTGCTTTCAGATGTCCGACTAGACCAGAACGTCGAAACGAGTGAGTCAAAGACCCCTTTCAACTTATCTTGTGCCATTTAATTTCGGGTGATAATTATGTGAAACTGACAATTTTCTGTTTTTGTCACATTTATCGAAGGGATTTTCTTCGAATTTAGAACTGAGAACAAATTGCTATTGTACGTTTGGGGTCTTTTTAGCGGTCTTACTAAGTTGCTTCGTTCGGAATGTAGGATCTTCGGTTTTTTCTTGAAGTTATAGTCTCGTTAAGCCGAAGTTTCCGTCTTCAGTTCCACCCCCCCCTCCCCAAATACCAATATGCACCCATTAAAAACTTCCGGATCGTTTTTGTTATTTTCGGCGACGCTTTAGGACCACCTTTGGAACAATCACCTTTTTGTCTCAAGTCATTTTCAAGTCCGTTAATTGTGTTTTGTTGGAACGCTCGCGGTCTCTCTTTCAAATAGCTAAAAATCGCTTCCTGTCATGTTTTGAGGGAACTGTGTATTTAAGTAATGAACCCGCAAAAAAGCTCCTTCGGTTTATTTCCTAATAGTTAACCGGCAAAGACGGGAAGTTAATCGCATAATTAGCGGGGCTTTGAAACTGGAATGAACGACCCGATTGTTTGTTTCTGGAGGGGGGCGAGGCTCCGTTCCCGATATGCTTTATTTTTCCAAGTCCTATTTATGGTTAAACAGTAAAATTTTAAGGTGACGCAAAATATGAAAGCTCAAATGAGTGGGCGGGGCCAAATTATTATTTTTTTATATACCCTCCTTATAATCTGATATTGAAATCTTCGCCCGCTAGCAAGGATTACTTCCCTGTAAAAGGACAACAATAATCTTATATTTTGATTAAGATCGTGAACGAGAAAAAAAATGTGCCTCGTTAAAAAAGTAAAAGCTGCATTTACTGAAAACTGCATTTTAAAACGGTATATCTTAATTTGCATTGATAAATTTGTTCTTGTTATTAATTTCAGTTTAGGCTGGGTTCCTGCTTGTTTTGAGCAGCCTAAAAAAACTGCATCGTAAATTCGTCATGAGGTCCGTAGCATTCAAGATCCGGATTTTTTTTCCTTTTGAAAGAAAGAAAACACATTTTTTTTCTCACTCTAAATTCGCGCTTATTCTTGTTGTTGTTCTAGTTCTTAACATTTAAATTCAGTCATTTCTCCTAAGCCAGTTATTTTGAAACTCTTTGGAATTTACATTTTCTATTTCTCTTTTCATAATTAGTTTCGTGATCTTTGTATGAGATATTGCTTTAGATTTTTTCGTTTTTTTTTTTGTTTTTTTCCTTCTTTCTAATTAATTGACCCCGTGCGAACTACTTGTATAGAATCCCACAGGTAGATTTCAATTTTTGAGACGTTTTTATTGCTGTCGTTTGGTGAGACATGAAATTAAAACGATATCGTAATTGTTCTCGTTCGACGAGAAAGAAACCCGTTTTAAAGATAGTTTATAGGGAGAGGAAAAGAGTCGCGTGCGAGTCTCGTGCCTTTCACTTCTCTCTCCTTCACGACGGAAGTTGTCTCGTGCTTGCTTTTAATCTTTCTCTTTATCCTTTTTAGCTGGACGCGTTTAAGTCCTTTTTTCTTACTCTACCCCCTCACCCTTTCATTTCAACACTCTTCTTCTCGTCTCTTTTTCGGCTGTTGAACGAGTCCTCCTCCGTATAGATTCTTCATTTTTTGTGTCCGCGATCCTTTTTTTCTTTTCCCAAGGGAGCAATGTTTTTTTGACGACCCCCCCCCCTCCACTGTGCTAATTATTGAGTTATTTAAAACTAAAAATTGTACGTGTGCCATCAATGCAACATTTCAATAGTGCGGCTAACGTTGCTTGATTAGCTAAAGTTGCACAAAACCCGCAGAATCCGAACTTATGGTTCTTACTTTGGTACTGGTACGACCTTGGAACTTATCCATTCGGACTTATACAACGTTAAAAAAGTGGTGCGTATTAGAGGAATGGTCACTCGGAGAGGCCTTGTTTGTGTTCTGGAACTGGGGATCAAGCAGTGGCGGATTTACGGGGAGGGTTTTGGGGGTTTCACCCCCCCCCCCCTTAAGAAGATGGTGCCTACTATAAAATTTGGGCTGCACAGATGATTCTTTGACCCGCAATTTGCAGCCATAAGTAAAAACAGCAATCAATCACTCAGAAGCATCAACTAATATTGAAAAAACGCCCATTTTCGAGGTAACATCGGGACAGAAATTGAGTAAAAGCGATAATTCACATGTAGATAACATGAAAAAATCAATAATTCGTGGCGAAAATTTAGAGAACCTCCTAATTCACCGCTACAACTAAGAAAACTGCTAATTACTTCCCACCTAAAATTGGAATTAAACGCTTATCCGCGGCTGAAAATAGAGATAAGGTTCAATTCGCGGCAAAAAGCGCGTATTATAGCAAGTGAAATAAAGAAAGTCGCTGATTCGTGGATCAATTTTTAGAAAATCCACTAATTCGCTGTTCACCAGTAAAATTAAGAAAAAATTTGGCAGCTACGGTGAGAAATAGTGTTAAGTCGCGACAAAAATAGTAAAAAAAAGCGCTGCCAAAATTGAGGAAAACGCTACGCCACGGAAACACGCTCACTCACAGCTAAAAAGACAGAGACAAACCGCTTATTCCCCATCAAAATTGAGGAAAAGAGTTTATTCGCTGATATAATTGTAGAAATGCGTTATTTCGCGTCATAAGTTGACAAGAAACTCTCATTCGCAGCTATAAAATGGAAAAAAACGATAATTCGCGAATTAGGAGGCCCTACTAATTCGGGGCTGAGAGCTCTTAACTCGCGGGTAAAATCAATAAATATCTTGCGGGTAAAATTGAGAAATAGCGCTAATTTGCGGCAATAGAGATGAAAAATCGCTAATCCACATGACTGAGAAGTGAAGAAAAATGCTAATCCTAGGCTAAAATGGAGAAAAGTCGGAAACACGCTGCTGAAATTGAGGGGGTAACGCTTATTTGTCAGATATATTTGATAAGACACACTAATTCATGGCTAAAACTGAGAAAGACCGCGCGCTAATTCCAGGCTAAAATTGAGACAAATCGCTCATTCGCTTCTAAAATGGAAACGAACGCTAGTTTACGGAGCAATTTGACAAACTCCGCTAATTCGCAGCTAGAATAGAGGAAACGCATTAATTTGAAACTGGTAAGTTCACCGAAATTAAAACCCATAAATGTCCATCGGCCATCGCGTGGATATCCAGTCACGAAAGTTACTATTTTGTGAGAATTTGTCAGGCTTTGCTCTAAGGCCTGTTAGCCAGAGTTTCGCTGCCAGGTAAAAGACCCCAAAACTTGCAATTTTGCTAAAATTAATATAATTAAGGCCCTAAACTTTCATTTTCGAGGGATTTAAGACAGGAAAGTCGCATTGCCGGGGATATTAGGCCATGGAACTTCCAATCTTTTGGGTATTCATCATGCTCTGCGGGGATTTAGGGCCAGAAATTTCAAACACAATGCTTGGCGCTTGTAATGTTGCTATTCGTGCTATCGGCTATTCGTGAGGCCATGGACGCAGTCGGGGCCGGTCAGACCAAATGGCTTCAAACTTTTGCGATTCTGTTGAATTAAGCCTTGGGAATTGCCTAATTTGAGCCAGGAAAGCCAATTGCTAAAAAAAACCTAGGAAACTTCCAATTTCTCCTAAAAATGCCGTGACTTTGCGGCTATTTGTCAGGGCGCTGTCGTGGCGTTGACACCATTGTCTATAGATTCCGCGTTCACTCAACTAAAAAAATCCCCCAAACTTTCAAATTCGTGAAATCTTGAAACGGTGCAGTATCGTGAGTTTCTGACAGGAAGCTCTCAACTTCGCTGATATTTGCCTTAAAAAAATGTCACCATTTTGCAGTTGTTCGCCAGAGCGCAATCGTGGGACCCTATATTCCGCGGGCATCATGATCACTTTAAAAATATGGCCCGGAACTTACTAATTCTCCCGATGCTAATGGCTAGAACATTGTTTCAAAAGAAGAAAGAGTTTATATCAGATTTGTGGTGGAACCCCTCCCAAGATGAAATCCTACATCCGCCACTGGGATCAAGTCACGAAGGCCTTATTGCCTTGGCGAGGTTGAAAAAGTATTTTGGCTGCATGCAGCCCGACTTTGTGAATGCAGCGTGTCCCCACCGGGGAGCAAGGCCGTGTGCGTCTTTAAAATTCATTATTAGGCAGTCAGTTTTCACTTCTTTATACAATTGCTATATGTTTGAACACAACGTTCAACGCTGTTTAAAACGGCCGTTTATTTTTCGAAAACTTGTTTTTGTTACATTCGGAATCTCGATAAAAATGTAAATTTTAACGGAGGTGGGAATTATGAACAATCATAATAGGACTGAGTGAGTCCACTCTTGTTGTATTCGAATCAAGTCGTTAATGTATAAAAAGGCGCTTTAAAAAAATGTGGTGAGGTGGGCACAGATTAGGAGTCAGATAAAGGGCGTTGAAACATGGAAAAAAAAAAAAAAAAAGTTCTGTCGACACTCGCTTTGACGAAATTTTGAAATAATTTGATGGGTTCAGTTTGAATGGGACATGGAACGAGCGCGTTGGATGTTAAAGAATTTGAGCATTCAACTTAATTTTTATTTCCCAGGAACTCGTTATATTGAAGTAACGCAATAAAGGGCTTGGTAAGGGAAGAAGGGGTAAGTGGAAGAAAACACTTTCTACGGACCCAGGAAACCAAAATGTTTATATGAAAGATTTTGAAGAAATCAATTAAAAATTAGTCTTTGTCCCGGCTCTTGTGATAACATAGGGGGAATTTCCGAAAATCCGGGTTTAGAGAACGAAAGATAAAACTGTATGTAAATATTTTTTGTTTGGAGTGATGCGAGCCTATTAAAGACGCTTTCGCTATAAAGACCAAGGGAAGGGATCTTGATACAAAAACATCCTCAATCTGTGCGTATTTAATTAGAATGGCATGAAGGAGAAGAATTTTTAGATTAGAAAAAATAAATAATAATCTTTCCGTGTGGCCAGGGCATAAATCATAAAATCAGAAAAAAATGTCTGTGGGAAAACATTATAAATAGAAAGTTGCCTGCCTGAGCAAGGCACAATAACTGTTAGTGAAGGTAGAAATAGGAGCTCTCCCCCCCAACCCTTAAAACAAAATTATTTGTGAAATATTTTAAATATTTCACTAGCCCGATCAAAGAATGAACCGGTCCGATTAGAAGCATCCAAAGCATTGCTTCGTCACGTTTCGTTTGATCCGTCCGGGGCGGCTCCTACTCTATTGGCCTGTCAGACATGAAATTAATGTTTCAGAAGCTGCCTCCAACTTTCTGAAATATCATGTGAAAATAGTTCGGTCAACTCGTTATTATAGCGGAGCAGCATGAGTTCCATTGAGTATCGGCCCACGGTCATTGAGTCTCAGGACCTCAACTGCATTTCCCTGCCGAATAAGTATATAATCTAGGCCACATATCTTAGGGGATATTCAGGCAGTTATCGGGGTGAAATTTTGAGTTTTATTTGGGGCCTCCAACTTGGAAACTCAACTTCCTCACGTCGCTCAAAGGACGGATGGTGAGCCCGTGATGTAGGGGGCCGTATACCGGGAGCCCAAAGCCCAGTGTTGCCACAAGGGAAAACTGTCCGAAATTATTGTATTTCCAGTTAATTTATGCGCGTATTATTATCGCGATACGAAATACGAAGCGACATTGCTGTTCAAAGTCCTTTTTTTTTTTAAACTGCAGCCTTGTGGATAGGGATCTTTGTGGTCGGCGAGATCTGGTGTTAAGGTCTGTTAAGACCGACACCGAATTTGTTGCTTAAAATTTAGTGTCAGACACAATTTATCGCTTCGGTGAAAACATAAACTTCTTGACTGATGAAAATTTCTAGAAAGAAAGAAAACACAAATTTCTAGAAATTTTCATCAGTCAAGAAATTTATGTCCGACACTTAGGCTCCTATACGTCCATACAGCTACTTGTGTCTATAGAGGGTATGTGACTAGAGCACGTTTTGTTGATTTGAGTACTTCGTGGCTAAACATTTTCGTGGTAAGAGCTCTTTTAAATGGAGCAATGGTGTCCATTGAACCTATACCGAATGAAAAATTAAATCAGCACGGTTATTGGTCGAACCCTTCTGCCAATAATGTCTCTCTCCAAGTACATATAACGCCTCGAAAGACTCAGAACTCTCAACTTGTATATTCTTCTTGATAATTACCCCGGATTTGAATAAATTTTGGCGAGTGCCAAAATCTCACTTTCCCATTCAGGCTTTAATTCAACCTTGGTGGTTAGGATATCACGAGTGCAACCGTAGCGATGGGGTCGGGTCGGGGGGGGGGGGTTGTTGATACAGTTAACATTGAGCGTCTTCCTTTGGACGGCGTTATATTATATAGGGAGAAGGTGGAGAAGTGTGGTCTGGATGGACGGGATCAGGGCAGGTGAAGAAGAAGAAGAAGAAAATAATATACATCTGCTTCTAAACGGACCGACACCTGCCCCCCCAGACTGAAAAAAGTCGGGAAAGTACCTATAGTATGTATACGTATATAAGTCCTTTTTTAAATGCTCGTTGTGTGTCGAAAAATGTCTTTTTTTGGAAACGTTTGAACGCGGTTTTTTATCCCTCGTGTGGTTGCCCCTGTCCATCCTCCCACAAATCACTAGCATATCTGCTGTCTGAAGGTCTTATGAATTAATAATTCTCTCAGCAGCTCTGCTATTGAGCAAAAAAAACAAAAAAAAAACTTGAACTATCAATTTCTAGTTCTAGTTTGTTTTTCTGTTTCTAGCCTTGTCTAGTTTACTCGCCAATCAGTTTATTTCATTCGTGAAATATCGATTGCCTTCCTACGTTTTTTTGTTTTATTCTGAATTTGTTGTTCGCCAAACTTTGGACGAATTATTTAAGAGTTCTTCGTCCTTTTAAAATTATGATTAACTACTATAGTTCAGAATAGATTCTGTGGCTTTCCGGGCATTTCCGACTGTGAACAGGATATACGAAGTTCGACTGGGCTGAAAGTATCAAATTAGGGAAATTACGGACGCGTTTGCCTTAATTCGTGATACTTTACTCGGCTTCCACGAATCACAGAGCTCTCGAGAAAGAAAAGGGGTCTGACGATGAACCAAATAAGACCCAGAAAAAAAGTTTCTGTGGGTAATGAAATTAGCCGAAAGGGTTACTTTTTTTTTTCTTAAAAAGTGCTTAAAATTTAACGCAGGAGTGAGTTTAAATATGGTAGGGGGGGGGACTTTGCGGGAAGTCGTGAAAAAAGCGCAGCTTTGGTGGTCGTAATGAATATATAAAATAAGTTTACCATTTGACCGTAAAAATAAAGGGGTAAAATGAAAAAAAAAAAAAAAAAAGTATTTTTCAGGAAAGAGGTAGCTTCTCCCAGGCAATGAAGTTGTATACACAAGACGTTAAAATAACGTAATAAATAAGTCCGCGAGGGGTATACTCGCTGTTCTCCTCTCCAACTTCATCTTCATTTACCTTGACTTATACAAGCCCAACATTTTTCCTTTTCTCTCTCTCATTCTGGAGGAGCTCAAGACTCATAAAATGAGGGCCATCTAGCCCCCCGTATAATCTCCGAAATTAACGTCGTGCTCAATTCATCGACTGAATTAAAATGTCTGAAATTCCCTCCTCCCCCCTTCGTTTTTTAAAAGCTTTCTAATATATTTTAACAAGAATTTCGCACCTTTTGAAACTATAATTCCTCATTATTTATCTTTTAAAACCCACAAAGCGGTCCCCCTTATATAAAATGAAGGAAGTCCTGAATTTTTCCAAAAAGAAAAAAAAAAAAAAAAGAATGGGTCCCAATTTCGCCTTGTTCTCTTTTTTTTGAGCAGGTGCCCTTTCCAGTAAATTTTGAATGAATTAGAGACTCTTCTTCCCCCTCACTTTTCCTTCATTACATCAACAAACCCAACAGGTGAATCAGAGGTGAATCCAATGAAAAACAAAACAAAAAAAGATAGGGCAATAGCCCCCCTTTTCAAGTGTTCCCACGTCCCTGGTGTCGAATACAATGGAAAATCCTTCAGTGCGAGGATGTGGGGGGGGGGGCTCAACGTTAATTAAAACCAAATCCGCGAAATTCTGCCAGCTGCAGTTTAAACTATATTTTGCTAATTTTTAATTGAAGTCAAAGAATTATTAAGGTGAAAGTCTCGAAAGCTCCTGCCCCTTCCTTCCCTCTCGTTTCCAAAACTCCAAAAAACCGCGTTAGTATTAAATTAATTGGCACTAATATTTTGAAAGTGAGCCTTCCTCATCCTTCTGCTCTTGGGCCGCAACCATCGAGTGCCTGAAAAAATGTTTTATTACATTTTAAAGATTCTCAATCCTCCCCGGATTAAAAAATATTAAAATCGTATGAATGCGCTTCAATGATGTCAAAGCTTTTAATTAATGAGACGATAGAACGTTGAACATTGTCATCATTTCTGTGGAATGGTGAGAAAAGAGGAAGGGGAAGGTGGCACGAGCCAGTTTTTCAGGGTAGTTACACGTTTTAATGTATATAAGACAAGTATATGGGCTAAATGCGACGCAAGGACGCACCTGCTGATACGTTTGAGGCGGAGAGAGAAAGGGATATTATTGAGAATTTTGTTACCCCTCTCCGAGCCGTTCTCTTTATTCCGGAGAAAATATCGCGTTTTTATTTTTTTTTGTAAACGAGTTTCTCTTGGCGTCGTTAAAATCATAATAAATTGAGGAGAACGAAAACCATTCGGGGCAAAGTTCTGGAATTTTATGGATTTTGATTGAGTTATTATTCAAAATTTAGGAATTTTCCCTTGAATTTTATTTTATTTTTTTAATTTGAAACCACACCTATCTCGCGATCATTTCATTCTTATTTATTTTGTATCTTGGATAGCGTTCATACCAACCATGCAGAGGAATACGATATCACAAACTGGAACAGCGTGAAAATGGTATGACTTTTTTCGTAGTCGTCGTGGGCGGACGGATTGGTGAGTGCGGTAATAGAAGGAATTCCTGCACCCACCAATTTGTCCTTAGTGTATCGGACAAATTGGTGGGCCACCAGTATGTCCCGAGACTACTTCGGACAAGTTGTTAGGCTACCAGTGTGACTGGAGTCGGCAATCCGTTCTAGACACATTCGTGTCGCGTCGTCGATATCGTATCGCTTCATTATGAACGCCTGTTATTAATTGCTGCATTTCAACTATTACTGTTTTGTGGATTCTTCAAAAAATTACTAAGCGATGACCTTTATGGTAGAATTGTTCCAAGTATAACTAAGTTACTAAGTTACCCTCCAGTCCTTGCAATCACGGCCTACCACCCAATCTGAAGTTAAAACGTGACATAATTTGGCAACCAGAGCAGATAGATAGATTCCGTTTGGTAGCAGTCCTATAAAAAGCCAATAGATATGAATCGTCAAGGATGCTCTCGTAGAAAGAAACCCATCTCGGACACGATTCACGAATTGTTTAGATTTCGTTAGAGCAAAAAGTGCGTTGCACTCTGGTTGAACATTTTCGCATCGGACAAAAGATGTGGGTAGCTTAGATTGGACTTCGCGTGAGCCAAAAGACGCTACTACGGGAGACCTGTACAGTTAGAAAAAAGAGGTGAACCGAAGCCATTGCCTTACCAACCGAAGGGCTTTTCGGCTGACTTGATTTTTTGTTCGGGTGGGTTTGACCCGTTGTTCGTGTAGACTTCACCCGAATGACGAATTTATGAACCGAAAATTCCTGGACAGCCCTGTCAAGCCGATACACGGTTTACGAGTGGCCCGAACGAGCATCTCACTCCGCTCGAAGCTTCGGTCAAAGGTTAAGTTTGTCCGAATCATCAAGATTCCCGCCCGAAGGTTTCGGGTGGCTTGACTTTCAGACCGATGTTCAGCTCAAGAATATTTTGGACTTCAGCTTGACACGATTTAGGTTCAAAATGTGTAACAGCCGAACTGCCTTGAACGAACGCTCGCTGTGGCTGATGAGCTTTTTCGGTTCAAGCACTCTGGAGGACATTTCTCCAGCAAGTGGACAACCTTCTAGCGCTAATCAGACGGGGGTTATTGGACTAGACTTACGGCTCCAGGGGTAGCACAGTAAGCTACCTAGACTTCCTTGCTAAGGGGAAATTTCCCCCTCCTTCCAGGTCAGAGTGACCAGATGTAGACTTGAGTTATTTAGTGAAAAGAGGTAATCTCTTCACGTTTAAAGTGTCTTTATTTATTAATGTGTGACCGTAGTTTCAGTCGACTATACCATCTTCAGATAAGGTTTAGGGCGGAAGAACCACCCGCGTCACCCGACTTTCACTTAAAAAAGCCGTGAAAGTCGTGTGACGAGGGTGGTTGTTACGCCCTAAACTTTGTCTGAAGATGGTCTAGTGGACCGAAACCATGGTCACAAATTACTAAAGACACTTCAAACGTGGAGAGATTATTTTTCACCATAATTGAGTCATTCAAACTGCACTATACCTCACCTCGCATCAATACAATGAGACGATCAATGAGATTGAAAAACGCTCGTCTCGTTCACTTTTATTTCATTTTTTTTTTGGAATTAAACGTGAACGAGACGAGCGTTTTTCAACCTCATTGACCGTTGAGAGTGACGTTCACGGCATCGTTTCGAACGACAAAACAATAAAATACAAAGAGATTTAGAAGTGGAAATCATTTCCGAGGACACCTAATACAAAAAAGTAGAACAAAAGTAGGGCGCCACAAAACCATTATTATGAGCAGCGAAACTGGTAATGGCACTGACGCAAAATTGCTGAAATTAGTCTTCTCTAGATCTCTTAAACGGATAAATTAGGTTTTTCAACGCCTATTATGCTGCTGAAACAGACATCTCGCGACTTGTATGATCGAAAGACCATCAGTTCAGAGGGTTACCGGCTTTCTCGACCATTGGATTCGTGAAATGGACATTTCGCACTAGAGTACCTTGTAGACAAGCGGGAGTTGTACACATGTCTTTCCTCGACCCCCCTCCAATCATCCTCGCCTACTCAGCAATTTCTGCCGGTATTTCTGCACCAATCCTGGATTTCTAGGTGTCATTTGAATCTCTAGGAATTTATGCACTCGCGTACGATCTTGCTTTCCTAAATAAGTCGTCGAAAGAGCGTGAATTTTCAAGGTAGAAGTTCATGTGGGTTTTACAGTTATTTCACGGGTGAAATTTGAAAAAAGATAGTACGCACGTGCGGAATCTCCTGGATATAAATGAAGCCTCGATATCCAGGATTGGTGCAGAAATACGGTGATATTTTACGTAATGCCGAGTAGGCGAGGTATGATTGGAGGGCGTCCAGGAAACACATGTTCAAGTCTCCCTTAACCGCATAGGTACCGTTTGAACAATAAACAGTGAATTTTGCGTCCCGTTCCTCCACAAAAACTGACAGCGCAAACGACAGGCCAAAGCAGTGGCGATATGAACGATCCATGCGCTTGGGGATTGAACGCTGGTTGTCGTTTGTTCTGAGAAAACCCCTTGACTGTGAGTTTGAGGCTTCAACAGGCAAAAAAGCAAGGAATCAGCGTGAGCCCCCCCCCCCGCCAATCGTACCCCTATAAAGTAACGACATGCATGCGAAATCTAATGTCCCTTCCCAAAAATGTTTTTTGGATCTAGACTGGGCGAAACTGGAAAATTTCTCGCACTTTATAGTTTCTTGGATTGTAAAAACTGGGGACATTCGCGTCTATTAACCCCACGAAACGGGTAATTTCATTTTTACGACGCCTGTACGACCGAGAGATTACACTTGTCTCCTTGGTCTCCCTAAAATCTGGAAAATTTTCCCTCATTTATAATCCATGAAACTGGTCGTTCAATGATTTTTTTATGGCGAAAATGAGCATTTGCGAGCTTGTAGCCTACCAAACTGGGCATTGTCAAAACGTTAATAAATTAATTAGACTGATATTATCCGGACGACGATGGAAGGGCGCCTAGAGTTTCGAGAAACAATGGACCTGGGTGGGGTTCGGCTTAGCTTATCCCTCGGAGTATGACTCCCATAGGCGTCTCCGTGGCGGAAATGGCAGCGTGCTGGACTGGTAATCCAGAGGTTGCGGGTTCAAATCCCGCTGGGTAGCCATTTTTTCTCGAAACTCAAATCGTGTTGGGCTATGCCCTTCCATCGTCGTCCGGATAATATCAGTCTAATTAATTTATTAATTAAAATACCGGCGACAGATTTATTTAGTATATCCATCTAATTTTCACAACGCTCTTCCTATCGCGAAACTCGATCACTTTTCTCTTTCATCATTCTATCAAACTCCTCGTTTGACTACTAAAATGGGGGAAAAAAGCGAGTAACAAATAAAACGAGGCGAGTATAAAATGTGCATTGTTGTAGAATTACCCAAGAAAAATTATATTCGTAATGGTACCGTAAGTGAAAGTAGGACAAAAAAGAGGACGAGTTGACGTGAGGTAATGATGGACAAACGAGGGCGGGGGGTGCAAACTATATCAAATGTCAATGTCGGACACTCGCTTTTGGCTATTTTATATTATTTCTAATTTTTATTTCGGGCCGAGTCGGGCCGGGCCAAGTCGGGCTCAGCTCTTAGCCCGGCCCGGTCCGAGCCAGTAACCCTCAGCCCGGCCCGAGCCCGAGGCCATCCCTACCCATCATTGCCCGCGTGCCCTGGATGGCTACCAATATATGAGTAATACATGTTTTACCCTGGGGTAGTAGGTAGTTTTTTTATTATTATTTGCGAATTTGCCCATTAGGCAAGTGACGACCTTATCGTTAAATTTCTGATATATTGTATATTTTTATATGAATATATTGTTATTATATGTATCTATGGATATCATTAGTGTTCGATTTTATATAATTGGCTTACAATTGGTTTTATACATATAATGGCTTATAGTCCATTACATCCATAGGAAAGAAAGTTTAAATAATGATCCGTATAAATAGACGATGCAATAAATAATAAGAAATAATTTAAAAATATACAAATTAAAAATAATAAAAATATATATAAATGTAAAAATAGTACAAATTAAAAATAGTTAAATGGTTGTATAGTTTTAAAAACAATACATACACAGGGTGTCCAAAAAGCGACTTGATAGAGAAAACCCAGTGAAGGGGCAACTCATTTCTGATCGAATTTGACCATTTGCACTTTTCCGAAATTCCGCTTTGTTTCCGAGATTCCGCCATTTTCAGAAACACCTTGTCTCACACGCAATAATTGTTGCAATAGAAAAAATGATGAGCTATTGGAAAGAGCACACAATTTTCTATTCAAAGAGGCTATTTTTTCCAGATCAGAATCCAGAATCAGCTTATTAGCGAGGAAACTTAATTCCGGAAGTATTGGTGATAATGGTGAAATAGTCAGAAAATTTAGTTTCATGTCTGTTGATGTCAAGTTTATGTCTTGATCTGGACTCGACCACTAGTCCACGCTCTGCCGTGTCCTTAACCGTCGCTAGTTTGTCACCCTTCCGTTTCCATTCCACTTTCCACGTTTCCCAGATTCTCGTTGGATGTAAACTAACAGTTGGATGTAGGGGGCTATGAACCCACAAAACTTCACGAAGATTGCACCCAAGGTGCGGTCTGGTCTTTGCCAGAACGGCTCGAGAGCCGGGGGGCGGGGATCGTAGTGCAGTAGCACCTCCGCTCCCGGCGAAGGGCGGTCCATCGACTCCGTACTCGGCTCAATTGCCGGGCTGATGAGACCAGGACTGAGTAGTCCTGGTGGCTGAAGGTCTGAGGTCGAAACGGAGACTGTACCGCACCTTGGGTGCAATCTTTATTTTATTTGTTTGTTTCGTTACGGTTTCGTCTTCTTCGAGGTTTATTTGGTATTTATGAAAACATTCTCGCACCCTCACAGTGATCCTCTATATTTTGTTAATAGATGACGAGGGTCATCAATCGTACGTTAACTTCTCTTTTTTTCAGTGTCTCAAGTTCTTGAATGATCGAGTAATTCAGCCAGTCCGTCTCTTTACTACCGCCAGTTTGTAGTGGTACCAGGCTGCTAACAATAAGACTATCCGCAAGTATAATGTACCATTTGTTGGGATTTGGTTGGTCGTATTCCGAAATATGTTGAAGCGCGAACCAAATCGCCGTTTTTTCGGCTGTAGCAGCCGAGCAATTTTTATTAGGTTTATTATAGTTTTTCTGTGCGGCTGCGGGGAATGTATGCAGCGCACCCAACTCCAGTACTAGATTTCGAGACGCCTGAGTACATTTCTTCTCTTTAGGGCTCTACAGCTTGTAGCTGTCGGTGGGGCCTCACCCCACAGTTCAACTATAATAGCTAAATGGTCTGATCGATAGGTCGTTAACAGTCACTGCTAGAGTGGGGGACCCTTATGTCATCACGTAATAACGTCGACGCATCAGGTGGATCCGCGGATCTTGTGGTGGGCTTCTGAAAGGGATACACATCACGCAAGGTTCCCAGCAGTATCACATCGGTCAGGCATTTTGGCATTTTCAGTTCGAGGATATTCCTCGAGAGTTGTAACGACTCTTTCGAATTATTTTCACACTCCAGATACCCCCACTGTTTTCTTCTTCTTTTTTTCCTTTCTAACAAAAGATATAGGTACCTACCTACTCTTGCAGCCTACTCAAAGAAAGTATAGGAGAACTATATTGTATAGATTAGCGCAGGCAGGTATATAGCAGTGCATATTGTGAAAAAAAAAAAAAAAAAAAAAAACAATTTATGTAGGAAACATAAAAAAAAAAAATAACGCAAAAAAAAGGACAATGTATGCAGAAAACATAATATAAGAGTGTGAGAAGGTATGAAGAGGTTGTTGTACCCGGCTTTGTTGATTTTTACGTCAAGTTGAGTACGAATGAATATTTTAGGCCAAAAAGGAGAGATCTAGTGCATTTTCTATACTAAGACGGATCTTGCACAAAAGACTAGGGCATAATACGTTGTAGTTTATTGTATTTTATTTCTCTTCTAAAGGCTATAAAAAACAAACATGAAAGGCTATAATTTTATTCTTCCCCTTAAAATATTATTAACATTTTATAATATTTTAATTATGGCTTTTAAAAAGTTTCTTCTTTCTATATTAGGAAATTTTCAGGGAATTTCCGGTTGCTTGATGTCTTCCACTCACTCTCGCTAGTCCCAAAACTCATACGGCCTGAAGATGCCGTACAGATAACACCGTAATTTCGCATTCCCCCCTTTCCATCGCTACATTTATTCGGACGACCGTTTTTTTCTTTCCCTTTTCTTCTTCGTTTGTTTCAAATCGTAAAAAATACGACCCAATCGAGAGAGAGAGAGAGAGAGAGAGAGAGAGAGAGAGAGAGAGTGAGTGTGAGAGGGGTCGCGTGAAAAACCTGACGAACTTCATTGTAAAGCGCCACTCGTTGGTGGACGAACTTGCTCGATGACAGCTTTTTTTCAAAGATTATCATCGTGTCATCAATTAAATCGCTTCAACGTCATTTTCCTTTTGATGGTACACACACACACACCCACCGAACAAAGTTATACCTTTGGGATTGATAAATTCGAACGCATTATCTTTCGTTTCATCATTTTGGTTTTTTGACACTGATAGAACCCGCCCGCCGTGTCATTTCCATTATAAATCCATTTGTCATCGCAGACTTGGTCTATCGCTTTCTTTATCTTTTTCGAGTTGGTAAAAAACAATACGAACATTTTTTGTTCGTTTAAGGTTTCGCCAAGGTGTGTTAACAATCCCCCCCTCCCCCCACTATGTTAACCCTCTGACGGAGGGCAGATATTGAGGCGATCGGGGCATCGATTTTTCATTATTTTAAAAAAATGACAAACTTTAAAATATCCTGTCCTTCTTATGACTTTATTGACTTGAAATCATGGTAACCTTTTCCTTTTTTTTACCCTTCTCAAGTCTTCAACCAAAGCATCTCTAAGCCTCTTGCCCCCCTTCCAGTCCTGAGGATCTTCCTCGCAAACTATAAATTTTCATTAGGCGGCCTCGTCTAGTTTCACACACATTTCTCTCTCGCCCTTCCGAGTGTTTTTCCTCCGTGAAATTCAGGATTTTTTTTAAATTTGGCACCTCTCCTCCTTGAAGAGGAATAAAAGACCCGATGGTAAGAAAAGGAGAGTGTAATTTATTGTTTGAATAAAATTGATGAAAAGACTGAAAAAAGAGGTGCTAAAAAGGCCTCCGTGAAGAATCTTTCTCAAATATACGAGGGTGGTCGTAATAATTAATGAGCTCCTTTCCTTTTTTCGGGGTTGAAAAATCATTGTTTATTTAAAATTTTCGGGGAACCGTCACGCCACTTTTTTCCTGGGTGGGTTGAATGTACGAAAAAATTTTCTCACCCCCTACTATCCTTCCATCAAAGTCCCTGAGGTTTGAGGTAACGTAACTATAAAACTGTTTTCACAGGGGCGGAAGAGACAGGATTGGGTAATTATTAAAAAAAAAAAAAAAAAAAAAAAACCCTCCGCGCAGCTGCTGATTTCTCGGCACGAGGAGATAAAGTCCACCTGCTGGGGCTCTTGTCTTATGCCCCGCTGTAATAAGTCCAGATCACTCTCACCCTTCCTACAGTCCCCAAACCAACTTTTTTTCAACAAAAATTAATTTGTTGCTATTAGAGTAATATCTTTTCATCTTTAAAAGGATTGTTGTTTCCTCTTAAGAGATTAGTAAGAGGTGCGTGAGAAATACCCTGAAAAGGATTTTGTCATGCGAGAATTGAACTTTTTTTTTTATTCGCGCTTGTTTTTTAGTCAGTTTGAAACGAATCCCCCTCTCCGCCCTTCTTCACCGCCGCGACGACATGGCCACAATCCTTCAAGATTGTGCAGGTGCCCTGCATACCTGCTGACCTTCCTCAAGCAGAAATGAAATGCTGGGAGGAAAAGACTTCCCATTTTACGAGGAGAGAACACTGTTCTCGCCCTTTTGATAAAAAAAGTGGCTTATCAGTCTCCAAGAGATGCTTGGCAATGACTGTTTTGTCACTTATTATGATAGGTGGTAGCTCGAAATATCCACTTGCCTGCGTTCACTGGGTCTTAACGGCTTGGCCCACGCCAAGTGGAGTGATCGAGATGTGGAAATCTTGGCCACCAGGTATTATTGTTGCTTTTGCGGTACTTGGATAGGTGGTACAGCTGATTTTAGGTGGCATCATGACAGAAGTATAGGAGAACCATTAGCTTCAACCGACAGTGCCTCTTACTTTTAAAGCTTTTTTGTATCGAAATTAAAGTTATTTCGGACTTGTAGCCTCTTACTCTTCAAATGGTATAACATATCCTAGCCTCCAGCTTAAAGGGCCAGCTCAACGTCTGTGTAATGCGGGCGTAGTATCATCAAAACGACTGTGTTGACTCCTGTGTATGGACAAGGCGACGCGCACCCCCCCCCCCCCCCCACACAACATTATGAACCCCTTCCCGGTGTTACCTACCACCATTATCATTCGTAGTATTAATTATTCTTATAAAATTTTTGACGTATATTTATTGCAATTTATAAGGATAGGAGGGAAACCCCGCGTTAATAGATTGCAGTGGAGTAGCGGAGTTGCTTCTGAACGAAATCTAATTTATTAACATCTTGTTCGACAGCGCAGAAACCCTGCCCACCCTTTCCCGTACCGGCTAATACGTTGGGAGAAAGCATAAATTATGAAAATTCGCATTCCATTAAAATGAGAAGATTTCTGGGTTAATTTATCAATCTTTTTTCCCTCGGGCTTGTCCGCGTCGAAGAGTCGAAACGATTAAAAAATAAAAATGCGAATTTCGCTCCAATTTATAAAAGCCCAAACTTCGTGCAAAAAGGACCAAGCGGTCAGTCGGTCAAAAAAACGTTTTTTTATTTTAATCGTCCTTGAACCCCCTCACAACACCCTGTTCTGCCCCGGTTTGGTACCCTGCCCACCCGCATGGCCTTGTCCTGGACAACAAGGAGTCCTTAGTAGTGGTTTTTTTCCTTGTTAAAAACGCGTGTCGTATAAGGGAAGCGTCTATCAGTTAACTCCGAGCTTCTGATTTTTTTAAAGGCGATAGATGGGTTTTATCCATTTATTTATACTCGTGAGTCGTGCACGCGCTCCGGACTAATTAAAGGTGTCCAGTTCGAGATGGAGTTTAAAAAACATAATAACACGATGGAAGACGACTTTTTTATAAGAAAAATGCAGTCTCTGAAACATAAAGTTTCAAAAGAAATCTATTGAGGTTGAAGTGCTAGTCAAATTGCCGACCTCTACCTCACATTTTAGCCCTTTTCATAGACTTACGGATGATTAATGAAGGATTATAAAAGGGGTGTTCTTCACGGTTTGATTCATAGTGTCACCAATAGGAAGACTGATTATTCCCCAAAGGCTTGCGGGTGTTGACACCCCGGCGTTCTCCTACCGTAATGTCGGGGTTCTCCACTTTGAAGTGTCTCCACCCTGTCCCCCGCCACCAAAAAAAAAAAAAAAAAGAAATGGGACAAAAGAAAACTATAGGAAATATACATCTCACACGTCTGTAAGCACGCTTTTTCAGCTATTCCACCCTCTCCCCCTTATGATGACAATGGTCTTTCAACCCTTTCAGGCACAGTTGATGAACCCTGAAGAATGGGCTGGAGGACTTCTGGAAAAATGTGTAGATCAAAAGTTGAAAGAATGAAAATGAATGGTATCGACGTTTGTAGGCATTGGTGGTTGGCGGGGGGAGGGGAGGGAGCAATTCAGACTCAGGGATCATAGTTGGTGATGGTGAAGGGTCTTCTCTCTAAATATGCGTGAAAATCCTCTCCGAGGAGCGGCTTCTTTTGAAAGAAGGTTTTTTTCTTGTTTTCCTGTCTCGCTCTTTGTCCCTTTTAAGGCAGCGGGGCTATCCTCTCAAAGTTATGGATTTTTTGTACTCCAAGAATAAGACACCATAAGTACGACAGTTACAAATTCATAATTTTTAGTGATCCATTCTTGGTTCCTCTAGGCATAAGAAAACGTTGTATAAAGTGAGTGCGTGTTATAAGCGTCGGTTTTCCCACGCTTCGAGAGCTTGGGGGGGGGGGAGACAGTGACGAAAAACACAGGCCCTGCAAAAAGCTCAGGGTAACAGTGCTGTGGAGAGATCTGTAAGCTTTTGTTGGGGAAAGGGGTTCGGAAAGTCGGAAACTCCTACATTTCAACTTTTCAAAAATCCCTTAAGTTTACCGTCTATACGGGGGAAAAAATCGACGACAGTCATCGGCGGCTGCATAGGGCCGACGCTCTCGCGTTGAGCACTAAAATAGTTCAATTGATTACAAAAAACTACCGCGTTTGAAAGGTTAAAAAAGGCCCGCATTCCTTAACTCTTTGGGGAACTGTGTTTTTTTCTCTCTCTCTCCTTCAGACGAAACCACCCTGTTTTCTTTTTACCTTCCGAATAATTGTATACCCGGTTTAAGGGTTGCTACAGGGTTATACAGGGAGTTTAAAACTGATGTAATTAAAAGTCTAGACACGAAAAGTTATTGTTTCTTCTAGCGTTGTGCTTAATACGTCTCAAACTCGTAGGTTTTTAAAAGTTTTTCATGAGAAGCGGGGCAAAAAAAAAAAAAATGTTTAGGGGCTTTACGTCATACGGAAGAAAAAATTGATTCCTTCCCTTTGTGACAATAGGCGGTTCTTTTTAAGGGCCCGCGCGGTCTTCAATCGACCGCATAGTTTCAATCAATCAATATCCGATTATTAAATACCTTTAAAAAAAAATTGAATCGTGAAAAGGAAATTGACGTTTGAAGAATTTCGGGAAGAAGATATTTTGGTCACTTATACCAAAATGGTAAGAAACAATCATCCAGAGGGGTGCAGGACCTTCGGTTTCGGAGTCCTTTTCGATGAACTTATAAACGACCTGTCCGACGTTTGGTAATCTTTCAAGAATTAACCCTCTGAAACGCGCGCCACACAATTAAACCCCCTTGAGGCTGTTTTTATACATTTTTTTTTTCTCTCTATTATTATTAAGGGCCTGAGTTCTGTCGGCTCGTTAAGGGATGATTTAGTGTATGCAAACTAAAAAGTAGAACCACCTCAAGGGTGAGGTCTTAAGGCGTGGTTGTTTAGCCCTTTCGACGTTATACCACCCTCACTTTTTTTTTTTTACCATCATAAACTTAACTTTTGGGTGAGGTGGTTGTTGGGGCAGTGTCGGCGAGGGGAAGAGGGAATCAGAAAAGGAATCAAACGATTATTATTTTGTCTTCGTCATTATTTAGTTTACAATGTGTAATTATCACTATATCTACCTTTTTTTAAAAAGGAAGCTTTTAATCAGACATATTTTTAACGCCCTTCTAGACTTTAAAATTATAATTTTATAACTTTTGAAAACGACCATCCCCCAACAGTTAACACAAGGTTGGAGTGGTCATCTCGCACACCGCCGGGACAGTGTTTGCCCAGTCGTCTGGGAGCCATATAACACTGTGCAAACTCGAGATGACCGCCTCAAATAAATGCACTATGCTAGCTTCAAGGTCAATTTATAATTTTTTTTTTTTTTTTCCACACTTATAACATGAGCTTCAAAAGCGCCTTTCAGCTTTATATTAAAAGGTTTTATAGTGCTCTATAGGAATAATTGAGCAGGTGTTACGAGTGTTACTGTCTGAGAAAAGAAAGAAGGACGCTTTTTATTGCGGAGTAAATAGGGGTACACTATGAGAGGGGGGAGGTGAAATTACGGGAGGAACGATTAAGTAAATAAAATACAAATTTCTAGCTTTGAATCATTCTAAAAGGAAATTTACCCCCGGTGATTAGCAGACGGAAAACATGGTAGAGTTCTAGTCATTAGTAAATAGTTAATTGCCTCCGGGGAAATATTTTTTTTTTTTTTTTACCCTTCTCTTTCCCTTATTAATTGATAGAGACAAGAAATACTGGGAGGGGATTCAGAAATAGAGTAGTAGCGGCAAGTTAAGTAAAAATTTCGTAAAGGATAGGGGTTATAGAGAAAGTGGTGGGTTCATCCCTTAAAATTTTTACCTGGGCGAGCCCAACTAAAAGATCTTCCCTTCTTTCAAGGATAGCGACTGGACATAAATCAATCAACTCTTCGGACCACCGGCACGCTTCAAGACTCGCTCTTGAATTGGATTTATGCTTCTGGTCTGGGAAGGGAGGGAGAATGCAGTTGTAATCCATTTTTAAAAAATATTTTTTTAGTACTCAAAGGTTAGACAGTGCCAGTCCCTTTTATTAAGGAATATTTCTGTTTCGTTTGACATGAAGTAAGCTAATTGAAGGAACAGTAATTCGAAACGAACGTATTCAACTGAATTTTCAAAAACTGTTCGTCCCACTCTCAACAAAAGGGAACGCGTAGGAACGCTCACAATTAACTAAATAAGTAGTTTATTTTTAATTTAGAAGATATAGGTAGGTACATCAATAATCAATGATCCCGTTTTTAATTGACGTAATAACATACGTGCTGTTATGAGTATCCGCTTCTTGGCGAAAACTTTAATAAGCGTGCGTAATTGGAACTGAATAAGAAAAATTGATCCTGAGAAGGTTTTGACTGGGGAGGGGGAGAGTTCGGTATTTTTTTTGTTTCATGCTCAAGAAACAGCCCGAGTTTATAGAGCTTTAATGACGATATTGCTTGATACGGTTCCGACAATTTCAGGCCCGGGTGGTGCCTGACAGGCCATATTCTGACTCCATCCGGTCCCCGCCCCTACCAATACCACACGTCACACAGTTGGTAGACATACACATTTCTCAGTCTCTGATAACTGAAACATCGGAAAATTAAGGAAACCCAAAGGCCGGAAAAGTGAAAAAAAAAAAAAACATTCAACAACTACCTAAGTAACGTGAACTATTAGTTCGTCAGTTCGTCAAAAATATGCCTCCCGCCGTAATAAAGTGAACTGTGTTGGAGGCCAGCTCTATTAGGTCCCACAGCTAGCCTTCGATTTTAACCCTCAAAATTCGGTTTTTTAGTGATCGAAATCTGGAAAATTACTTTTTTATTGAGTGAAACGAGCTGAAAACAATTCTTAGTGCATAAAATCGGCGCAATCGGTCACTGAAATAGGCCACCCAGCGAAATTGGTTAACTGGCAAACAAAACCGAAATCAGCTCTTCATACAATTTACCGTCTAAAATGTAGATAAAGAGCTCAATCGCTGCTACAATTGAGGGAATTCGCGGCTAAAGATGACTAGAAGCGCTCAATCGCATGAAAAATAGAAAAACGATAAAATAGCGTATCAATCTCCCAAATCACGAGGGTGAAATTGTAAATTTCCTGATAAAATTGACCATTTCCTTATAAAATCGACATTTCCCTATATAACCAATTTCCCTGTAAAATAGAATTTTTTTTTCCTCATAAAATTGACAATTTGCTACTAAAATAGACAATGTCCCCTTAAAATTGACAATTTTCTCATAAAACTGGCAATTTCCTCATAAAATTGACCATTTTCTCATGAAATTGACAATTTCCTTATAAAACATAGAATTTTCTCATAACACTGACAATTTGCTCATAAAATGGAAAATTTCCTCATAATATGGACAATTTCCCCGTAAAAATTATATTTCCTCACAAAATATGCAATTTTCTCATAAGATATGCAATTCCCCGGTGAAATTGAAAATTTCCTTATAAAAGTGACAATTTCCCCATAAAATAGACAATTTCCGTATAAAATTGATTATTTTTTTTCGTCATAAAATTGACAATTTTCTCACGAAATATACAATTTCCTCTTAATGACAATTTCCTCTGAAAACCGACAATTTCCTCATAAATTGACTATTTCCTTATAAAATATACAATTTCCTTATAGAACATACAACTTACTCATAAAATTCACGATTTCTTTATAAAATTGACAATTTCCTCATTATATGGACAGTTTAGATATAAAATTGATTATTTCCTCGCACAATCGGCTATTCAAACTAAAAATAACAAGTTTAAAGCCAAAATAAAAGAGCACCAATTACTGTATTAACAATAATCTCCAAAAGGGCAATCGCCCATCGAGTCATGGGGCAAAATTAATAAGTTCCAAGGACCAAAAATAAAATTATTGTGGATAAGTTATAATTTCCGCGTGAAATTGACAATCATTTCTGTTTCATATTGGTAAATTGTTAATTAAATTGACAATGTGATTATAAAAATGTCAATTTGCTATGAAAATGACAATTTCCTCATGAAACTGACAATTTCCTCTGAAACTGACAATTTCGTTCTAAAATTAACGTTTTTAAAAAGTTATGATTTCCTGTTGAAAGTAACAATTTCTAATTCGAATTAACAATTTCCTTGGAAAATTGAAAATTCATTCAGAGAGGGCAATTTTCTCATTATAATGACAATTCTTCGTACAATGTCATTTTCTTCATAAAATTTACTATTTCCTTATCCAACTGAAAATGTACTCATCAAATTGACACCTTTTAGACTGAAAAGTTCCTAATAAAATCAACCATTATACTCATAAGCTTAAGATGTCTTATGAAATTGAATGTTTTCTCATGAAACAGACAATTTCGGTACCATAACAATTTTCGTAACAATTTTTTCGTGAAACTAACGTGTTTTTTCATGAAATGGTCAATATGTCACCAGAACATTGCTCTTTATGAAGTATTTCGCTGTTTGTTGTCCTTGATGCAGCATTTCACGTAAATTTTACTTTGAATGTGGCGATTCACGTGAGTGTTTTCCCGAATGTTATGCCCACGGTGAACATTTTCCGTAGTTTACTCGTTGTGCCGCGGCCTTTCGAAAGAGTTTTTTTCCTCACAATGTGACGTTTCGCTTCAAAATTTGCCCTTGACGTGGTGGCGTTCAATATCAAATTTCACGTCAGTGAGGCCATTCGCGAGTGTTTTCCCCTCAAATAACTTGACATTTCGCATCTCTCGACAACCTCTGATCCTGGAGCCTCTGATGATGATCAATGGGATTTTGGAGGAGGTTTAGATGTTGTTTTTTTTTTTTTTGCGCAAGTGACCTCGACACCAAGGGGGAGGGGGCATGGCACCTGTGGCCCCTCCCTTGGATCCGCCACTGGTGCCTGACAATGGCGTAGAACTTGTACGCTACGATCCGTTCTCTCGCACACGTATACCAGTTTTTTGGCCGAACAGAGCTTCTTGGGACGAAAACACAGTGATAGGTCTGTTAGCTTGTACAAGGAGTGGAGAGGAGGGTGCTCAGGAGTCATGTCACATTTTTGGTTACCATTAAGGGCCGAGATTTTTTTGTACATACAAAATTATAATAATTATCGTTTCTTTATTCTCTTGACCTATTACAATAGGTGATCGATTGCGTCACATAAGCACATAACACTTTATATGTTTTGTATATGTTTGGGTAGGTATGTTCGTACTTTCGTTATGTTTTTAAAAGACGAATGTATAAGGCTCTGACGAATCGGTAGTGAGAACTTTCCAAACATAAATTTCGTAGTCTCTCCCAGCCCCCCCCCCGCTTCCTCCCCTATCATGCCAGAAGTTATAAGATTATTTACGTTCCGTGAACGCCAGATATCAATCGTCTTCGGACTTGACTCCGCTCCCAATCCCACCTTATATTATTTATTTTATCGAACGTTTCCTCGTATTGTTTTTCTATTTTGGACCGCCACAGAGCCAACGGTATTTTATAGCGGAATTAAAATCGATAGCAACTATAACTCGTTGATCTGCGTCGTCGTCGCGGTAGCGGAATTTCTATTATCTCGAGACATATATTTTCCTTGCTATAGATACCATTTTATGTGTGTCTAGCGCGGCAGGCTCTTTTTATTTTATTTTATTTTATTTCTTTATTTTTTTATTATTACCCAAAACTATTTTAATCGCTTAATCCGTAGTTCGGACGATTTGAAAGAGTAATAAATACAATTTGTACCCTAATTCAAAAAGTGGGGGCGAGGGAAACACGTTTTTGCACGTGGTAACCTGTCGCCAACCCCTTTTTTTCATCCCCCTTTTCAAATGACTCTTATATGGTTACGTATTAGAAAAGACAGATGCAAGAGCAAGAAAAAGGGTTGGTCACCCGGCATCTGCATCAGCTGCCCAGCTCTCTCTCTTTATACGTTGACGATGTCGTCGTCAATGCAAGGTGTGATGTCGAGTGCTATGCGCGCGTTGTATATGGCTCGCGCGACTCCATTATATAGGTGCGCTCTTGAATTAGGTAGAAGTGTGCTTGTTACGTAGAGTAGGAGCGGAAACATCATTAGTTTCATCTTGTATGTGTATAAATTGTCTTCGATATTATTTCAAGGAAAACAACCTTTTGCCTTTAGTTTGTAATTAAAATTGCCCCCTCTTTCATCTTCTATCCTCCAGTGCAAAAACTAAGAAGGTAGGCAGGTGCGATGGCAGATTCTCTCCAGTTTCTATTTGTGTAAAACCCATGTTATTCATTTTTCTTAAAACGTGTATTTGCAACATGCCTCCCCCCCCCCATCCGTGCATTAAAGGAGAGCAGATGGATCTTGAATTTTGCAAGGGTTTAAGCGAGAACTCAGGGCCAAAAAGGAAAAGGGTTTCATTTTCTCCAGATTTTCCATACAGAGAACGTCACCTGGACAAGGTGTGATATACTTGAAGCGCCAGAAGTCGAAACACATAATTCGGAAGCCCTTTTTCCTCCCTCCCACCCACCATAGGACCCACACAGTCCCAAAACTACCAATTTTTTTTGAAACATGCGGTTCGTCAAACGCAAAAAAGAAAAAAAAAAGAAACCTGTTGAATTGGCGCGCGCCTATTGACGCCTCACGCTCCTCCAAGTGAGAGGACGCGCGAAAAGGAGAAGGAAGGCTTTAAGAAAATAATTAATTCGGACAGGTGCTGGTCGCGTGCCTTAGTAACGGTGCCTCGCCGGCAATTTCACCATTCTGGATCATCGTATAGTAAGAAAATCGAAGAAGCCCCCCTGCAGTGTGGGGTGGATGGTGGGACGAATGATAACTGTGGGCTGGTCGATTCGAGTGTGTGTGTGAGTTTTTTTTTTTTTTTAATTAACACTAACGCTGAAAACTGGAACTCAGTCAACAGGAAATCAGAATGACGCTGACGAGGAAGAATTAAGTGGTTTTATTGTTAAAATATAATTAATTTTACCCACCGCCTTCTCCAATTAATTCCACCTTAGCGATAAAACTGCAATTTTCGATTCAATGAAAAAAAAAACAAAAAAACTCCCCCTACATCTCTCATACATCGACTTTTCTAATCTAAAAGAAATAGTGAACGAAGATTTCCATTTGAAGTTGTCAATTTCAGTGACTTAAACGTATTTTATTAGGCGTCAAGGTCTTGCAAATGAGATCGCTAGCACGCGTTGCTTTTTTCAGTTTATTTTCCTGGTGAATTTCAGTTTGAATTTTAGTATTTCCAGTTTGAATGATTTTTGTGTCATGCGGGCACCGGGCCAAGCCGGATAAAAAAATGATAGCTCAAGGTTTTATAAGAAAAAGTGGACTTTTTTTTAATGGAAAGGGGCATTTTTTTAATTAGATATAAATTATCTCAAAAGAGTTCCTTCAAATAATATTTTAAAAATGTGGGCTCTTTGTCCAGATATTTGGATTATTGACAAGAAACCAAGATGATTAAATTTACCGAAATCGCGCAAATTGAGGGTGGAGGAGTGGAGGGGCCTTACAACTGTTTGCGGTAAAAAAAAATATTTGTGGCGTAAATAATCCGCTAATTAGGATTTTCAAGAAATATGTGCGCGGAGGGCGTCAATGATCTCGTCGGACAACGTCCAAAAAAGAAAACTTTCTCCGAACCCCCTCACCCCACCAATCTGGCCACACGGTTACCACACGCTTCATCACTGTCCCGCTAGAATATTTTTATTTTGATCCTTGATTCGGAGCTACATGGACTAAATGGTCGTGTTGCGGGTTTACCGCGACAACTTGACATGTATACCTGTTGCACTAAACGCCCTTTTTAAAAAAAAAAATATTTGGGAAGTCGCCCGAACGTAGCATTTCTCTGAATTCAGGGACGTACTAATATGGAGAGCACCGGTGTGTGTGGTGGACAATTTAGCTGTGAAGGTAATAATTTCGATGATCATATAAAAAAAGGTTTGAAGAGTTGCGTGGGAAGCACTCAAGTATACGCATCTCATTGCGCATCTTCGCAAAATTTGAAGAGCGAGTTGGGATCGTCCTTTCTTTAAACAAGTTAAGCGAGTTTTTGTTAACACGTGGCCATTTTACGCTTGACATAAATTAAAATTAATAAAACTCGCTTTTCTCTCAAATTAATCCCAGCACGCGTGGTTGCTAAAGCCGGATTTTTTATTTATTTAGGCACTACCCTCCCCCTCAAGAAATTCCCGCTCAAAAAAAAAAGGCGCCGTGTGCTTTTCTGAGCTATACACCAACAATCTTAATTTCCTTTCACTCTTATTCTTTCTCCAGAAAACAAGTCCAGATGCTGGGAAATAAGTCCCTTTTACTGAAAACCTTTCGCATCTGCCATTTTAACCCTTTTTACTTTTTTTTCGCACGCCTATATACTTTTGTGACCAGGTGTTTATCACTCGCTCATACAGGTAGAAGGGCTTCTTTTTATTTTCAATGATAAACTTTTCTTCTCCCCTCTTCTCACGAGTTTATGACAAACACTCGAGTACAATAGACAAAAATAAGTATAGAAGCGATGGACTTTGTGGACTATTATGCACCCCCTCCACCATCTCCTTGGTCACCCCCGTGAAAAACACGAGTAAATTGCTGATTGCGGTGGAATGGACCATTTGATGATGGCGTTATCGAAGGACAGGCCCTATGCTCTAACGCTAACTTTCTTGACTTTGTATCATCAGATCGTCTCCCCTTAAATAAATGACGAATGGGAAATTCTTCCTCTTGATGAATGACTTTTTCAACAATATAAAAATGCATTCGAGACTCTCAGTTCAACTTCAAATGTACATTTTTATAACGGAAACCAACCAAAACTGTTATTGTGTCTCCCTTTTTTCCACAAAAAAGGACGCCAAAACTATTTAGAACACAAAAGGGTATATATATTATGATTCTGTTGTGGCGACTGGGCGCGGTCGTGAGGGGATTCAAAATGTTGGGGCTACCGACACGGTAGGTGTATAGGGTTTTTGTTGTAGGGCTCCCGGGTGCTGAATCCCCAGAGTTGTTGGGTTCAGGGGGGGGGGGACGGGATAGAGAGAGAAGTTCGCGTGATAAACGATCTCGAAAGCCACGCCACGTGATTTCATTTTCGAGACTCATTTTAACAACGATGGGACCAGGTTGAAGGAGGGGGAGGAGGAAGCCCTCGACGGAGAGAAGTTCTGGTTTCTCGTGATGAAGGTGAAAGGAACGCCTTTTTAATTATGAAAAACACTGACCTTACCCTCTTTTCTCATGAGGATGAACCTGGAAATGTTTTTAAAAACATCTTTCCATGATATAAACGAATCAGCGAAAGACTTTGACGATTCATCAATTGGTTTTCATGCTCTAGTTGTCCATTCCATCTTGTTCTTTCTTATCTTCACGAGATGTGATTTAAATCGAGCTTCGGGCTTTTGAAGAAGGCCTTCTGTAATTGACTTCCGACCCTCCCTCCAATATTGATCTATATGCTCTGATAGACTGATGGTAAGATATGAAACATATTTTTTTTCCCCTTAACCAAGACCCTACAAGTTGAAGGTTCTCCCATGTAATTGGCCCAATTGGTATGCCCATACAGAGTTATTTATTTTTTGTTAAAAAAAGATTTTTTAACGCTTTATACTACCCTTAAATATTAATATTAAAACATTGCTCGCGTGTCTAAGTGGGAGGGCCTCACGCACATTTATCACAACTAATTCCCTTCCGTGTTTTATTTAAATCTAAATCGATTTCATTATTTTGTTATTATTTGGCAGTGTGAGCCCTCCAAAGGTGTAAATGAGGATTACGGGCCGTTAGCGCGCGTGCTTTTAGCGCGCAATGAAAAAATTGTGTCTTTAGCGCGCATTACCTGGGAGAACACCCTTGTCATAGTTGATGATCCTGTTACTTAATGCTTTCATGGGGCCAGAACTTTTTCTACCATGCCTCTGCTTCTTCTGCGTCATATTATTTTTTTTCTTTTTTTTTCCTTCTTCTTACTTTTTTTCTTGTTTCTACTACTTGTTTCTCCCTAGAAATACTTTTGGAGCTACGCCTTTGATTTTGGTCCCCTGAAACGTTTAACTGCGGTAATTCCAGTCCCTCAATCTGGGCCCATCCATAATTCCACATCGTCGAGAGTCGAAACGAATAGTTTATCGTGAGGAACTCACACAGGCCTGTGAAGCTGTAAACTGCCAAGTTGTGCAGTCTTCGCCACTAGCGCGAAGCCACCTTTTTTGGTCTAAGGAAAAGGGACACGGACTGGAGTAGCTGGCGTACCCCCCTCCCCCCTTACCATAAGTCTTTCTTGCGTAGGGGCCTGATGACATTTAAAAAAATGTTTTCAAACCAGCTAAAATCGGTTTATTAGTGCGAAAATTCAGCGTAATCGTTCTTTGAATTGGGCCACCCGCCCAGCGAAATCGGTTTGCTGGCAATAAAATCTCCGAAATAGGTTCATAAATGTGTAATTTATCGCACAAAATTGACAATTTCAGGAAAAAATAGGCCAAAGCTCAAATAAATGTTAGCTAATTACTGTACGTATCAACAATAATCACCGAAAGGATAATTGCCGCTCGAGTCATAAAGCAAAATTAATTCACAAGTTGAGGGACCAAAAATAAAACTGTTGAGGATAAATTACAATTTCCTCATAAAACTAACCATTTCTGTTTCAAATTGACAATTTCCATGAAATTCGCAACCAGCCTTATAAATAACAATTGGCAGTTTCCTCATTATAATGTTACTACTTTCATTAAAAACTGACAATTTCCTCACAAAATTAAAAATATTCTCTTAAAATTTAAAAAATTTCCATTTTCACTATTTATTATAATATTGCAAGTTTTCCTAGAAAATTGACAATTTTTGCCTCTAATTATTGACAATTTGCTTGGAAAAAACAGTTATTTTCCTAATAAAATTAACAATTTCTTGATACGATTTCTTTTTGAAATTCACAATTTCCTAATCAAACTGACAATTTCCTTGTAAAATTGAAAATCACGAAAAACATGGAAGTAAAATGATAATTTTCTCATAAAATTGACAATTTCCTTATAAAACGAACGATTTAATCAATGATCTGACACCATTGAAACAGAAAATGTCCTCATTTGCGAGAATCAATACCATATTGACAATTTCGTCGTGAAACCTAGAAGTTTTTCCAATGAAATAGACAATTTCATGATGAAATTACCTTTGGTGAAGCGTTTGGCGGCCTGTTCGTGAGTATATTCTCCCGAATGTTGCGTTTTGCCCAGCACAATGCCGGGCATTTTAATGGCGTAAATTTTTCCGCGGCTTGCGGCCGTTTCGAAACAGTTTTTCTTCCGCATGCACATTATAATATGTGACGTTCCGCGTAAATTTTACCCCTTGACGTGACTTTTCGCGTAATTTTTCCCAAGGCGGTGGCTTTTCGCGTATACATATATATTTCTCGGATTTTTGACGCCGCCGTCAAACCAATCTCGCCGGGTGACTCAATTCAGAGGCCGCGACCCTTTTACTTGGGTTACCTGCTAGCAACAAAAAGCCCCGAAATTGGCTGTTCAGCGAGCAAAATCTGAGAAATTTATTTTACAACATGTCAAATCCGGGAGAAAGTTTTTCTTTTGAACGAAAAATTCTTGAAAATAGCGCTTTATCTTAATTTTAGCCGCTTAGTAGCGTTTCTACCCCGTGAACTAGCGAATTTTGTTAATTCGCGACTTGGCGTTTCCCGATTATGTCAGCTGCATATTGGCAATTTTTACAATTTGTAACAGCGAACTAGCACTTTTTAAATTCAGGCTGAAAATTAACCTTTCTCTTATTTTAGCCAGGCTAATTATTGATTTTCTTAATATTAGCCGCAAATTAGCGGGTTCTTCTACATTTTAGCACCGCATTAGCAATTTTGTTTTACTTTTCATTATAGACTAGTGCTTCCTCGCAGTTCTAGCCGCGAATCAGTGTATTTTATTTTTTATTTTTTTACGTATAGCCATAAATTTGCCGTTTTTCTCAATTTTAGCCAAATAGTTACGCTCAGAAGGGGAGTATTTAAATTAGAAATATTAACAAACGCCGCGAATTTGTGGTTTTCCTCAGTTGTAGCCGGAAATTAGCACCTTGTTCTCAATTTTAGCAGCTTAGTAGTTCTCATTTTTAGCCGCGAATTGGTGTTTTCCTCGATTTTAGCTGCAAATTAGACATTATTTCATTTTTAGCACGGAATCAAGTTGAACTGTTGTTCAACAAACAACAAGTTGTTTCTCAAGTTTGTCAAAAACTAGAATTTTTTCTAATTAGTGAATTTCTCAATATTACAATAATAGCTGTGTAGTTTTACAGTTTAGTTCTAGATTGGCATTTTTTCTTTCAATTTTTGTAATGGATTAGAGTTTTTTTGTTCAGTTTTTAGCATCGAACGAAAGCTGTACGCATTTGCCTTTTTTCATTTTAAGCCGGGGCTTAGTGATTTTCCACAATTTTAGCTGCGATTTAGAGCTTTATCTCAATTTTAACAGCGCAGTATCGTTTCTATTACTTGCATTAGTGATTTTCCTCCATTTTATCCACGAATTGGCGTTTTCCTCATTTTCAGCTGCAGATTAACCATTTTTATAAAAGCGAATTAGCACTTTTTCACTATTTCAGCTGAAAATTAGTGTTTTTCTTAATTTTAGCCACGCAAATTAGTGATTTTTGAAATTTTAGTCGCGTTTAAAAAAAATATTTTAGCCCCGCACTAGCATTTTTTTTCTACTCTCAGCTCTTCTTTTCTACTATTTGTTTGCTACTCTCAGCTGCTAGCGCTGTTTTTCAGTTTGACCCCACCCTAGAATCTTTCAGAAGCTATAGATTTGAGTCTTCCTATTTCAGCCGCGAATTACTGATTTTCTTCATTTGTGTTCGCGAATTAACGTACGGTCATCTGTGATTTATCGATTTTTCTCAATTTCAGCAGTAAAGTAGCGTTTTCTGTTAATTTTGCAGTGAATTAGCGTCTATTATCTTTCTTTATTCGCGAAAGTGCGTTTTTTCGCAATTTCAGCTGTGAGTTTGCAATTTTTGCCTAATTTTAACCCAAATTAGCGTTATTTTTGTCGATATTAGCCGCGTTTTGTTTACTTGTACTGCCCTGTACACTCTCTGACCTAGGTGTACTATATTAATTGAATTCAAATGAATGAAATATGTACCTAATTTCTGTATGGATGGTCGGAAGTTGAGAAAAAAAGAAGCAGAAACAGAACATGACGATAAAGAGGGGGAAAATGCAAGTCTCTCTCAAGAAAGCAGTAATCGGATTAAGTTTGACAAGGGTGTTACTACAGGTAGTGCGCGCTAAAGACACGATTATTTCATTGCGCGCTAACAACAAAACCTAAAATGAGAGCTAACGAAGTGACATCGTTTCCAAAAAACCCATGCTCCCGCCCTCTTTTCACCCACGGTCGTTATAATAGAAGAAATTGGTGTTGGAGGAAGACGCTTATTTCCATTATTGTTCGAATCGTATGATTTAATAGTTGGTGTACGCTTATTTGAATGGATAAAGCAGGAAGGGTTAATTATAAGGGCGCAGAGAGCGGCTTATCAGAATACCAGAATTCTAATTGCGCATTTTACCTGAATCTGAACCAAAAATTAATGGCCTTCCACGTTTACACTCACCATGCTCTTAGTTTTTATATGTATACTCTCCCTTTTAAAAACGTTTTTTGACTCAACTTTTGTATTGGGCGGTGTGTGGGGGGGGGGGTGGAAGCGGCCCGATGTTCACTTTCGATGACCATGTACAAATTAATGATTTAAACGTATACATACACGTTGAGAGAAAGTGAAAAAGAAAAGTGATGAGCGATTGTCGCTCATTTTTATCGCTCTTTCCTCAACGGTTCGTGTGTATACCAACCAACACTTTTTCTGGCAGGGTCGCGCGCCGCAGCAAGCCATTTAGCTTCATGATACATCATGTATTCTGACTACTTAAAAAAAGAGAATCTATACCGATAATCGCTGACTCACTTTATGTGTCGTCGTTTGATTGATGATTTTTCGAACTCCTACAAGAAGGATATTTAGAATTACGGAGTGGGAGGGGGTTGAGGAGAAAATTGATTGATAAATATCGCTAATCATGCTGTGCGTATTGCCCTCCCTCCCCCTCCACTACACGGGACTATGAAAACGCATTAGTACAAGGCAAACAACACAACCCTTCTCTGATGAAGAATCTTCGGTATAGACGTCATTTAAATTAATTGGATCGTTATCTTGTGGGTGGCGTGCTGGCGCTAAGGGAGAAAAAAATGTTGGTGGAGCATTATGGGTTGTAAAAAATGACGAGGTTTGGAAAGGGTAAGCGAGGGATGATGAATAATCGAAATTTCTTAAAAGAATATGGCAAGGAAACCGTTCTGACAAATTATTTTCCTTTCTTTCCTTGTTAGCATACTTGGAAAAAAAAAAAAAAAGCGAAATGAAGTAACAACCCGTATAGGTAACATTATCGTAATTAATTATAGGTTTTCAAGTGCCGCGATTCATTCCGTTTCAAAAGTTAGGGGGGAGATCCCTTTAAAACAAATTAATAGCGGAATATAATAATAATTTATATTATATTTTTAAATCGAAGAGGAAACAAACTCTCACGGTTCCGGCCGGGGCCCAGACTGTTTTATGTTTACCGAGCTTTTAGTCGCTCCGTATAGTATGTCGCTCCAGTTCCTCTCCCCGAGAGCGCCGTTTTCTTGCACGCCCTTTTTTGAAAAACCAACCAAAAAAAACAAACAGAAATCTCTCATTTCTTGCAATGAGAGCATTAGAAGGGCTCGTCCAAAAAAAAAAAAAAAAATTAAAATCTGGCCGAGAAAGGGAGGAGGGGGGTGTCTGTTTGCTCCTTCTTTTCACCGGTAGCTTCTTTGTATAAATGAAAGGTGACGCCGCTCTATAAACTTCCTCTCTTAATGGGATCGCAGTTGTCTTAGGGCAGTTTTCTTGAACTCTTTCTTTTTCTATATACGTTACGGATGGGTGGGGGACTTTAGAATTTGAGAGGTCCTACAGTTTAAAAATTAAGAAATAATCATACTTTATGAACTCATTTTTCAAAAAAAAAAAAACTACTTTAGTTGGAGTTATAAGCGGTATAATCTCGTAGTATTAAAGCGTTTTAGTTCGGTTAATAAACCAGAGCAATACTATACTTGTGAGCATGAAGGCCTACTTAATAATGCGATTACTTGGTAATCCTTGCCCTCTCCCTGTCGTTGTCTTCCTATCCTTTTTTTCCTTCATGCATTATTAATGTTTAAATGTTGTTGCTTTTTTCCCTTATACGTTTTTAAACATTAATTTTTGAAGGAATTCGAAGCTCTTTACACTCTATTGGCATTAAATTTCAAAGGAAACCTTACACTTTTACTTGTTCTCTCCGACACTTCCTCATCTTATTGTGATTGACAAGAAGAAAGAGGAAAAGAAACTTTCGAACAAACATTATACTCATGTTTGTTCACGGGAACAAAAGCCCGCCCTCCTCCACCCAATCTACCTCCTCTATTCCTCATTTTAAAAAAGTTACCTGAACTTCAGTGCCCTTATTGCAAAAGAGCGCCCCCCGAGAGAGGTGCGATGGGAATGGATAAGTTTCAAACTTTATGCAATGTATACCCCTACATTTAAATGGAAGGTTTACTGTTTCCTTCTTGGGTGGTTTTTTTTTCACGTTTTTCGCGTTTGAAAAACTTGCTTTGAATAGCCCCCAAGTCCAGGGGTAGCAATGGTTGACGAGATCACATAGTATAATGGTCACTCGATCACCACTACGATATTTACGTGTACACGTCATACGCTATACTTGTAAACACGGGTGGTGATGCGTGAAAAAAAAGAAAAAAAAAAGTGCGGTTTTTCATCCGGACAGGTGCAATCCGAGGAAAAATCTTTGATGCGCGGTGACCCATGGATTTACTAGCCGCGGGGTGGAGAGGTAGTGATTGATTTTGTGGCGGACGGTGTGGAATGATAGGTACAGGGAGGGTGGATGAGCTTCTGGAAGTAGTAGTGTACGTAAGGAAGATTCTAAAAGTAACGCATCCAAGGGGAAAGGTTAAAATCTAGAGGGTTTTCTCAAGCGTAAGGACTAGAATGTTTATTATTTTGTTAGCCTCTCAGAGAGCCTTAAAGCTCTGCACAGCAGGAAACTTTAGATTTGCCCATTAGATCAAGGAAACTATAAATATGCACGAAAAAAATTTTTTTTTTCGCCGAAAACAAAGAATGTCTACCGCTTAAAAAAGGGCCGGGTTGTAGAGGGGTTGTTCCCACGGTCAAGCGGTCTGCTTTCGATCCGAACAACCAACTTGAACTTGGGAGTCGAACGTCTGGACTTCCAAAAAAAAAAAGATGCAAAGCCAGAGGGGGAAAAAAGAAGGGAGGATGTCTTCCCAGTCCAATCTTGAAACAATAAATAAGAGTGCAACCTTAATATGCACCGAATTGCAACCGTTTTTAGTTTTTTCTTTTTCAAAATTTCAATATTTATTGCCCTTGTTCAAGCGCCCTTATGGGAGATTCGTTGCGGCTATAGCAATTAAACGCAAGAACAACGAACTGTATCAAAAAATTACATCTGAATTGTAGGCAGTAATGTTATAGGGGCAATTTATGGCTCGGGAATTGACGTTTTTTTTTTCTTTTTTTGCTTTATAAAATCCCTTCAGGCACCGTTTTGAAAACGGTTGAGTCAAACAGAGCCCGAAATGAAGCTTTCTTCGGCTTGTCTGTTTTTCTTCAATCTCTCACGGGCTTTGAGGGAATGTATGGTGGAGCAGCGTGGGGGTGGGGGGGGGAGAGAAAAAACACTGCAAAAGAAAAAAAAAAAAAAAAAAGAAACCTTTAAACTGAGATGCACTTTTTTAACGCAGCTGCATTGTGGAGAAAGGACCCTTGAAGGAGCTGCGTCAGGACTTCCCTAATTTCCTCCTCCTCCTCTTCCTTTCTTTCAATCTGTTTCTTGTTTAAAGTAATGGCATTTTTTTTTTTTTTTTTCGAGCTCGACTTAGTGCACGGTCAAATGAAACCGTGACAAAACCGACTTGAAACTGTGTGTACTTTTCTTGAGAGACGTACGTGTTCCGGGTTCTTCGACCTTTATCCGTCGTGTGAACGCCAACAATGTGTTGAGCACTTTGAGAAAAGGTCGGCAAGGGCTCGCGAAGTAAAAAAAAAACCGAGAGTTTAATGCTTAGGGTTATTTCAATACGACTGCAATTTTGAATCTTGTCATTTGTGGAAGATTCGAATAAAAGACACGTCGTATACATTTAGAGTCCTTGAATGAATTCATTGTGGGGCGCCCATTAAGACAGAAAAATGAGGGAAGACAAACGCTAAGAGGTGTGTGCCTATAATAAAACGAAAGGTCCCGGCCTTAATTAACTTCCCCTCTCCTGAGACGACGACGACTGGGATAGTGGTGTGTGTTAACTGTTCGTCCAAACTCCTAAGGTGACGCTCTGTTATTATTTACGTCGAGACCTCTTAAAGTGTAAGGTTTTTCACTTATGAGAAAAGGATTTGGAGCACACTGGTAGGAACCCCCCCCCCGAAGCCCATAGCCCCCTCTCTGACCATTCTCGCCTATCAGACTAAAATTTTAATGAAAATTCCGGGGGAAAAACTAGAGCCCCCTTCAAAGCAATTTCACCCTTGACCAATTTTATTTACGCCGGCTCACAAAAAACAACGAAACAACATTTTCCACACACGGCCCGTGAAATTAAAGACGTACGACCGGAACCTCTGATCCCCCCCTCCTCACTGTAATACTACCCTTTGCCTCGCCCACAATGATTTTTATGATTAATTGGCACCATGTGTCAAATGAGAGTTGGGAGTTGTTTAGTGTGGCGGAAAGGCTCTGAAATTAAATATATAACGCAAACAACACAAAGAACCCAAACCCACAAGAAAAGCATAGAGGCCGCACTCCGCAGCACACTTGAAAAAAAAAAAAAAAAAAAACCTCTAATTCGTCTACCAACCCAAACCAACGCAACAGTTGAAGACTCCACCGCTATTTTGAACGTCCTATACCATTCGGTCCGTTACAAAACGGAAATTTCACGCGGCATTAGCTCATCCACGGACTCCAAAGTCATCTGTGCCCTTTTCATCCTTTTTAGATACGAAAATAGCGCTACACTTTTTATTCATTTTGGGGTTATTATTTCAAGAGAAATCGTTACTGCCAAATCACCCTAATCAAGAGCCTTCCCCCCAGAATTTGTTGATATACCTAGCTATTAATTTATTAAAAATGCGATTTCCCGTTTCAAATATTAACCTCACAACAGGCGAGACCTCTTTCCCGACAAAAAACAAAGATTTCAGAGCAAAATATTCCAACCATTTGTCATTCAAAAACCACTTTATTAAAAGCTTAAAATTGGGAGAAATTTAAGTTTTTGTAGCGGCGAAGATGGATAGAGGACAAGGGGCGTAGAAATCTAGAACTATCATTTCTCCTAACCTATTCCGCTACAGGCAGAGATTTTTTTGTTTTGATGATTTGATCTTCCTCGCTAATAGGTCAAAATTAGAGAGTTTAGCCGGTATTCAAACGACTTATCGTTCATCAGGAATTTGAAATAATTTTGGTCGGGGTGCTTTTTTTTTAATTTCCTCTAATCTTTATGTATTTTGTTATAGAACCGCTTATAATGTCTTTATTTCGATGTCCTCAATAGGTCCTTATAGGTTCTCAATTTTTCTCAGTCTCAGACCACTCTAAGATCGCCGTAGTATTCGTGAGGTTCCAGTGGTTGGGAACGGGAGGGGGGGGTCTGTGTAGTATTACAACCCTTAACAGAGGATTTCCAAACTCAGGAAACGAATAACAAATGGTCTGATCCGAGCCAAGGCGGTGGGCACGCGTACAGGGGGCACCCTTCGAAAGGCTTCCTAGAATTTAAACTCGAGGATTATCAAGAGGGGGGTTTGCCTTTTATAGGCACCCAACACACAAAAAATATGGATATGTACGGTTCTGAAGGGTAGAAGAGAGGGAGGGGAGGTGGAGCGAGTTTTTTAAAAAAAAGGCGACGGCAATAAAATATGATCCTGGGAGAGATTTTCTATTGGATCCTTTGGCTGGGTGACAAATCGATTTCCATATTACGCCATAAGCTTCCCTTGTTCAAATAGCTACCAATGTTATTTTTCTCCAGCTTCCCTAGCATTGTTAAGGTGTTTGCTTAATGCTTTTTTTTTATTATTAAAAAGTTCAGGGAACAAAGCCTTACAGAAAGATTCAAAACCTCAAAATAAATGTTTGCTTTGAGTGGTGAGGCAGGGTTGAAACGATCTGGTTTAATTGTGTGGGAGGTCCCCCCCCCCCCCAATCGCACCATCGGTGGGAAAAATGACTTTTAACATTTTTCTCGACCGCCAAGTAGTCCTTGACCGACAAAAACGTTTTACGATGAAAAACACCTGAAGAATAGTGTGGTTGGAGGGGGGGGGGTTGTGTCAAATCGGAGCACTCAACCAAACGGGCACACTTCGTTTTCTCTCGGTGGCCAATAGACACGGGGCTATTTTTTCCTATTGTTGCGCGAAAAAAAAAAAAGAGAAGAGTATATAAGGTGGTTTTTGGGGCTTTCTTTTGTGCATCAATGGCGCGTTTCCAAACGTTCAACAATGAGAAACGGTCAAATTTATGATAAAACCCATTAAATCTATGAAATGGGGTGCGGGTGGTTAGGAGTGTGGTCAATAGAACTGACCAGTCTTAGAAGTACGAATTTCCGTGACTGGGAGACATTGTTGGAAGACTTTTAAAAGGGAGGCGAAGGGCTCGTGGAAAAAAAGGAGCCTTTTGATCAGACCACCGAACAATGACGTAAAAACAGAATTCTAACGTTTTCTTTAAGTCCTTCCCCGCCCATCCCTCTCAACCACAATGATTTTTTCTTCTTCTTCAAAAGAGCCATAAATGCCCGTAAACCACATATATACCCAACGTCTCGAAAGAAATATGTTTTCAGCTCGTGCCCGAAATTATCGGAGTACCGAGAAGCTTTCCTTCCTTCTCCTCACCCTCATATACAATGAACGTCTTATTACACACCTGACTCCCTTCACATACCTACTTAACAGACACCCCTCGATGTATGATTTTAAAACTGCATAAAAAGAAGGAAAAAAAGTCGCTGGAAGGACAAAACTTCTTCCTTCGGGTAATTGACTCATTTCTTGGCCAAAATGACGTTTTGACGAGGCCCACCACCGGTGCTTTAGTGGGCGGTCTAAAAAAAAAAAAAAAAAAATCCCCCTCGGGCAAATTATTGCGCAATGAGCGATGGTTTGGGGCGTTGTAATGCCAAAATGCAACGTCTTTTTACGATCGTTTCGAATTACATGAAGTACCCACTCAAACTTCGAGGAGTAAGGCTCTCTTGGGTTTGGATGTGCCACTCCTTTTAGGTCAAACACAAATTTTAATTTTATTCGTTTAGTGTATTTTGAAATTGTTAGGACAGATCGGGAAGTGAAACGAATTAATTGATGAGGGCAAGGCGTTAAACGGCGAACAAAGGCCCGCTTTTGACATTTTACTTCCATGTTCCCCTAGGGAATGGAAGTATGGTGTTTTTTTTTATTATTTATTATTCGATGGAATTTATAGCGAACCGTAAACATTTTTAAAACTCGGTAAACCTCATTTTTACTTTACGCAAAAGACACCTCCACATCAACACAGTAAAATACAGAGGAAAGTTTTGAATTTAAATGGGAATTTCGAAGGCGGAGGGTGTTGTATTCTGGCTTGAGACAGAAATATGTAGCCTGTGTCATTGGAAGTGACAAACTAACACTATATGGGTTGTCGAAATCAGTTGGTCCTTTCTCTCATAATCCAGGCTTTTTAATTTTCCAGTTCTTTTAATTTATGTAATTGCTTACTCCCGAGAAATGACTACGCTTTGTGGGTCATTTGTTGTTCCTTCTTATGGCTCGGAGGCAGGAGGGGGGGGGGGAACCAATAAAATTGAAAGAATACTGATAAAAATATTTTTTGACAAAGTGGAAATTGGAGCGACCCACAGCTTTAAAGAACATGCGGGGTACGGGGTGCCGGGTAACCCCCTCATCATGGTCACACCGTGTGACAGGAAGTTGGTCATATTGGCCCACTTGATTGCTTGCCGGTGGTGAAGGAGGTTACACCATATAAACGGCGAAGAAATGCGGGGTACGCGTGAAGGCCCGTCGACCGTCGAGGACCAACGAGGAGGAGTCGATGATGTGCCAGCGTCTGAGGCTAAATGTTTCGCACGGCACGATTGGACATATAGTTGGGCTGAGACTAGACCGTTGACAGGCCATGAAGCAGTTTTGTGAGACAATCGAACGGAAGTTATGTTGTGTCCTGTCAGAAATTCTGGTATTTACAGTAAAATTATGTACAAAACATGGTTATGCTGTAACGAAACCATTATATTATCTATACCTATACCTATATAAAGAGTGTATTCGGTCCTTGTGGCGTAAATGAAGGGGGTCATAATTTGTAAAAAATGACTAATATCAATATCAGTATCCAAATATCAACCGTTTCCGATAAAAACACTCTCAGTAATTAGTTCTTGAATTGTGAAGGAAAGAAGAACACTCTTTTCCGCTTTCAACGCAACCCTGGTATCCTTCAAACAAACTGCAATAACTCCCACAATTTTCGTCGTACCTAACATTCAAGCACACCACTGAAAAGGGCACAAAATTGTCTTTTTATTATGTCCGCATATAGTCTGGAATCAGCTTAAGATGAAGGCTCTTAATGCTGGGACTGAATTCCCAAATCGTCCTATTTTACCAACAAACGTGGGTTTTCTAACGTAATTTCACACACAGCAGTATCAAGATGAGTCGCTCTGCGGTAAAAGCGTCCTCGAATAGTAAGCTTTCCAATGACCTGACAATGAAATGGACATTGCCACAGTAACGGTCGAGGTATTTGGAAAAGGTTGGAAATTTTCAAGTGAAATCGTTAAAATAAGACTGATGTTGTTGTAGCCACTGGAAATAAAAGAGAACTATCGTCTTATTGGTGGATGATTGACTCCAAATCGTTAAATTGGTCTCAGGAAATCATAATAACCGCAGCTGTAAAGAAACACGCCTTATCCTGTAGAGCAACCGGTTACTTCAACTAAAAATTCCCCATTTTATGCTATTTTAACTCTCGTCTATGTCTTATAACAGGTCTATTCCAGCAAACTGCTTCGAACATGTTCGGAGCAGAATTGCCATGGAGACAATCTAATTTGCAGAACGGACAAAAACTTGCAGAATGGGGTCTTGAACATTTTGTACGACGTTATTAATTTTGTACTAGACGAATGTGTCCGGAATACTTTTCAATTTCTGCGAAAAGTACTAGTACTTCTCACCAAGAGCTATTTTGGAGAACGGACAAGAGCTTGCAGACCGGGGTCTTGAGACACTTGTACGATGCTGAAAATGCACACACAGTCTTCCACTGGTACTAGGCAAATGCGTCCGGAATACTTTTCATTTTCTGCGAAAAGTACTAGTACTTATTACCAAGAGTCTGAGGACATCGAGTAAGGCAGGGCTCGATAACTAGACCTCCTCTTTTCATTGCGTACGCAAGCTTTCCTGTACGCCGACGATGTCACATTGGTCGGATCTGGGGATACGACGCATGAGGCTTCTGGTAATTTGTAGCATGCGACCGAGACTATCGATGGCTGGTGTCTGGCTGTAGACCATTGATATTCATTCATAATATTCATTGATATTAATGTAAGTATTCATGAGATGATTAATAATTTAATTACATTGACGGCCAATATAATATATTTTACTTCAGAAATAAGTGAAAGACCGAGACTTTGGGAAGCCAAGCGAGGCGAATCCTTTTTTCTGTTTTCGAATATTTTATCCGGCAGAAAGTAGCGAAACAGCCCAAGCCCGTCGACCGGGGCGACCTGCGAAAATTGTTATCTTTGTTACATTTCGCTGAGGTCTTCGCCGCTGGTTCGGGTACGCCTTTTTAACCCTGTGCAAAACTGGGGAGAGCCTGGTCCCTTTTTCTAATTGTGCTACCTCCGGTACTATATAATGCGGGCGTAGATTGCACTTTCCCCTGAAATAGGACAGTAGATTCCCGGTTTATGACTTCTGAGGTCGGGAAGCACGTTGAAACCTAGGGTTCTTACTCACTCAAAACGTCCCTAAAAGATTATTGCTCCGTTTATTTATTAAGGTATGTACTTCGAAACTTGCCCCCACGAGTTTGCTCCCCCCCCCCCCTAATGCCAAGGTTTTGTAGTCATTGATGGTAATCGTAGTCGAAGCAGCCTGGACCTGTGGGCTTCACGGAGGGTTAGTAGTGGGTCCATTTCGAGCTCATTTCTTTTCAGGCATCTGAGCCTAACAGGAAAGGAAAAGGAGCCACAAGAACCTAGGGGCCACAGCATGGGCCTAGCCAGAGGGGGGCCAGTTGCCCTTCCTTATAGACTTGAAAGCGCAGACTTAGTGGGACAGCTGACATAGAAAAGTTAAAATCTGGTAGGGGGGGGGGGAAGTCTACATTTTGTTTCGTCAAAATGTTCCCAGGCCCTGGCTCAGCATTAAACCACTTTCTTGCAGAAATTTCGCGCGGGGTGCTCCCAAATCCAGAGACTGTTTTTGCTTATTAGTTTTGCCTGAAAAAACGTCTACCCGGCGGATCTGGCTCACTTAGGAATAAATTCCTCAAATTTTACTCACTAAAAACCAATTTTGCAGACTTTTCTTGCTAAAAAACCCATTTTCGCACGTTTGACTCGAAAAAGTCAATTTATCGGATTTTGCTAACTGAAAAACCTATGAAGCTGAAAAAAACAATCTCGTGGAGTTTGCCTAATTCAAAAACCAATTTCGCGGATTATTCACAATAAAAAGCACATTTCCGCGCGTCCGACTCACTTGAAAGACCACTTTCGAAATAAAATTCGAGGATTTTCGTGGCTGTAAATCCAGTTTTGTGGTGTTTGCCTCATTCAAAAACAAATTTCGCGCATTTTGTTCGCCAAAACGCAAATTTTTCGGGTTTTGCTTGTTAGGGAAAACCATTTTCTCACCTAAAACCCGCTATTTCGTGGGTATTGGCTTGCTCAACTGCAATTGCGCTGATTTGCCTCATTAAAATGATTTAATTCACAATTTGGCTCACTAAAAACCTTTTTTTTTTTTTTTTTCAAATTTTTGGCTTCGTAAAAATCCCAATTTCGCGAGTCTTTGTTTTAAAAAAAATATAATTTGCAAGGTTTTGACTCGCTAGACATCCGGTTTTGGTGTACCTAATCGTTAGAATGAGGGCTGGTCAGACGTGTTTGCCTCCTGCACCAGGCAGACTTATGGTGTAATGCAAACGCCAGCTCACGGAGCTGGTATCGTCCTTGCCGTGGACCAAAACTAAAAGTATATTTCCAAAAGTAACACTTTCTGAGAGGGGGGGGGGAGTTATCTATCAGTTTGTGAACTGAAAATTCGGAATAGAAGGATACAAACGACAGGTTTCCAGCTGAGATCTAGTTTTTGACTGGTAGTGACAGTTTCTGATGACGGACTAGCTTCGGATCACCGAATACACGCATAATGAGGCAATATGGTGCATCTGGCATTTACGCCAGTGAAGCTGCCCACCCCTAGATCAAGGGATGGATGCGCCACAGCCCTGGATCTGGTAATCAACGAGGAGTTCAGTTAGCCAGGGGGTCGACCAGTATGTCCTGCAGGCCAAGAACTGACGATTCTATCTCACAAATCCCCGGGCAAAAAATAAAATAAGGATGGATGGACGTAAGCATCAGGTTTTGACGGAACAGTATAAAAAGTGGCAAACGCTTTTGCATTCAGCAGGTGAAATCATCAGGTTTTTGGTTTTATTAATTAATTAACTTTTTCGACTTAATTGAAATTTTTATGTTTCAACTGTTACGTACTTTCTTGGGGCTCAAATGAATGTTTTTGGCTGCGGCAGTGCAAACGTTGCACGGTACTTCTTTTTGCTGCCACTCCCTCTCCTTGAGTAAATCTCTTGCCCACGTCTGGCCGGTTTCAATGAAAACATCCAGTCAAGTAAAAACACAAACGTGTATTCAGAAGGAAAAAAAGTCAGATATTGATGCCAAATTGATAAATTCATCCAAAAAAACAACGGATAACTATGTCAAAAGTGGAAATTTTTGGCTATTTTCCGTCGTTCGGCCCAGGAACGTTTCAATTGAACGTAGCAGGCTTCAACAGATTTGTCGAGCAAGCGGGTTCTCGTTTTCCTGGTTGAAGACGTGTTTTGAGAAAGGACGGCCTCCCGGTCCTAAAGCCAAAAATAGGAATCATACGATAACGATGCCGTGGATTGTAGAATAAGTAGGAAAATATTATCATGTTGGCTTACTCACTTTGGCAACTCAGCCGCATAGCTTCGGAAGGAATTACACAAACAATGAAATCCATGGCACGTTTAAATTTCGACCCATCAGCCAAAGGACCGAACGAAAAGTGAAAAATTTTAGTATTTGGGCACGAAAAATAAGGATTCCTGACAAAATTTAACAAATCAAAACATCTACCAGTTTTTATCAGAAAGGTCAGTGAACCGCGATCCCCGAGAGGTAAGAAGTTTCAAAAGTTTAGGAGGTAAACGGCTGTACAAAGGAAGGGGTAAGGGGAAGCTCTCAGTGAGAACTTAGGTGGAGATTCGATGTTCCTCAATCTTTGGCTGGGCTATAACCTTCTCGTTTTGAACACATTAAAAACCCAGGATTTCAAACTAAATCTCTCCAGCACTCACAATAGACTCTCGCCTCTCTTGGGCGCCCCCAAGTTGATGCGTTGTATGGGGTCCTTTCTCGGTCGCACTTTGGTCCTCGACGGCTATCTTTCTCCGTCTCGCGCTCCAATGCTCCGAATGGTTTACGTTGCATTGTTTCACTCAAAAATGAACGTATGGCAATCTACATGGGGGAACTCTGCTCATGCCACCAGGTTCCCAATCAACACAAAAAGTGTCAATATTGTTGTTGAAACGTCCAGGGGCGTAGCCAGCCCATGACCAAGGAGTGGGCAGCCAGCCAGGCACACGGATTCAGAGTTGGGGGGGGGGGGCGCACGTCTTGAGAAAAAGTGCTCGTTCGCGGATGAAATCCATGAAAAGGACATTTTCCGGCTAGTACTGAGCGAAAACACCCATTCACAGCTAGAATTGAGAAATAGCGCTGATTCACGTTGAACTTGAGAAATAAATCTGCTCATTGTTCGCGGTTGAAATTGAGAAAACACGCCAATTTGCGGTTTCGCGACCCAAAGTCCGGACCAAAATTAAGAAAATGCGCTAACTCACGGTTTAAAGTGCTCTTCTCTCGGCTAAAATTGACAAGATAAATTGCGCGTTCAATGTAGAATTGAGAAAAATCGCTCATTTGCGGCTAAAATTGAGGAAAAATGCCAATTCACGGCTAAAATTGAGAAATGGAGCTCATTCACGCATGCAGGTAAAATTGAGAGAAGGCACCAGTTCGTGGTTTCTCAAACCAACTCTCGGTGAACTTTGCGAAAAAGTGATAATTGACTGTTTTTATACATTTATATAGCAAGTTTGCGGGTACAATCGAGAAAGAGGGCGACTTAGCGCACACATTTTTGAAAAAGTTCTTATTTTCGGCTAAAATTAAGGCACATTGAGGAAAACGCCTATTTTAAGGTTCGCGATGCAACGTCCGGATCAAAATTAATGAAATTCGTTAAGATGAGTATTATGTGAACCTTTTCACTGCTTAAATTTGAAGGGGGAAATTGCTCAAGGCAGAATTGAGATTAAAGCACGAGTTTGCGGCTAAAATTGAGGGAAAATGAATTGGCAAAATTGTCATAGTTTTTTGTTGATTATAGTGTAATTATCGTGGCTAAAATTGAGAAATAGCGTTCATTCACAGGTTACATTGAGGAAAAACTGTTCTTTTGCGACTGAAATTGACAGAACGCACCTATTCGCGGTTTATAGGCGATGCCCAGTGCCGTAATTAGAATAGTAAATCAAAAATGCGTTATTTCACGGTTTTTTGAGACCTTTTTACGGTTAAAATGATGAATATAGGCTATAGTTCGAGGTAGAATTTCGGAGTTGTTGTAAGGGCAAACTTACGTATTTGTCCACTTTCGCACGAGCATCACCTAACGAGAGGCCGAAATGACATCGAAGTACTCAGGTGCCGATTGAGTTGCTCTCAGGCAAACGATCCGCGTTTACTTGGGGCCCCAGCTCCTCAACAGGCTTGACCTCGTTTTCAGAGACTTGTCATTGAGAACTTTCAAGGACAAAATCAAGGCTCGACTTCTGGAAATGGCGCCTTATTCCATTCGCTGATTACCTTGAGTCATCTTCCTCGAGCTAGTTGCCGCAACAATTATACGAATTTGACGATATTCTATTTTTATGATTGTAATGATAAAGGTAATAAATAAATAAGTAAATAACAGTGGAAGACTGTATGTGCATTTTCAGCGTCGTACAAAATTTTCAAGATCCCGTTCTGCAAGCTTTTCTCCGTTCTGCAAATTAGGGCGGCCCGTTGCCATGGGACCAGCAATAAAATTTAAGTTGATTACATTTTATTGGCTGGTCCCACGGTAACTCTGCTCCGAACATGTTCCTAGCACTATGCTGGAACAGACCTAATTATTTTATTCGATGAGGAGGAAAAATTGGGAAACATTTCAAAGCCTGTGATTGAAATTATGGTACTTACGGTATACGTCCAGCAACGCCATCATGTACGTGATTAGCCGTTGATTGTAAGATAGTTCAAATTTCGTTCCAATCAGATAGGGAACGGTCTTGCAAAGCTTAGAAACTAAAAATGATGTGCATTATACAATTCGCGATTAGTCCACAGTTGGAACAAACCCTAATACAGATCTACAGTTACTCGTTTATTTATTAGAAAATAATTGGAAACCACATCTCCCGAACTCGTCATGTTTTTCAACATAAGAGCTTTGGAGTAATCGCTGTCAATTAGGGTGGAAGGAGGGTATCTCGAATAATGTGAGGGACTGTCATTTTCGCCGGAATTTTAATTTAAAACAGAAAGTAAACGTTTTTAAAGTGGTCGCGTGCCGTTAGGTACTCCCTCTTCCCCCGACATTCGAAGGCTTCTGGACGTAGCAAATGACGAAAGGAGGCTGGGAGTATAGGAGACCAGAAAAGAGGAAACGTGAATATGGATGAGCTTTCAAGTCTAGAGTCTCAACTCGTTTTCGTGTACCTGTGGGGAGGAAAAAAAAAAACAACGTATACATGTGTATATATATTTCGTTGAAAAGTAATCACCCTCACTCCCTCCCTCTTAAAAAAAGGCAAACCCCCAAGCTTCAACGCACGGCGCTTCCCAACGCATTATAAAATAGTGCATAGCATATGAGAGAAGATGAGCGGGTCGAAAAGTGGGCATGGCTAAGGGTAATCAATGCCTTTATAAATGCCTCCTCGGTGTATACGGTCAAAAATCCCTCTTAATGCTTCTTTCTTCTCCCTTTAGGGGGTTTTCTCTGCTCCATATTTAATTACCACGCGCGGAGTTAAAGACTGAGCGCGCCTTGCATCGCATGCTGAGGGGCCTCTGATGAATGGCTGGCTACTCGTGTAACAAAACTTTTACTAAACGCGAGCATGTGGAAAAAAAAAAACAACAGAAAACAATTGAAATTCCCCCCACTACCTATCCTTACCTTTCCTTTCTTTTGATTTGTTCAGTCTCATTAATATTAATCAAATGCCACTGGGAAGTTTATAATCGGATCATGTACCTTTTTATTTTCGGGGTGAGTTTGAATAATGTGGCTTCCAAGCTGCATTGCCCTATTTTCCAGGGGGTTTTGTTTTGTTCGCGGTTCCAAATTCTTTATCTAATGAATGTGATGGAGATGAACTGTGTTGATAATATGAAATATTTTATCTATATTATAGTGATCGTCCAGAGCAGGCTGACTGAATTTTAATAAGCGACTGGAAAGCGGTTAAAATAATGAACTTTGACCCCTTCGGACCCTGAAATCCAATTATTTTTTAAGCGCGAACCAAAGTTGAACGTACCCCTGTTACGCTTCATTAACACCCGGAAGAAAACAAATACGTAATATAGAAGTGACTAGAACGGTGGGTTAAGGCGGCAGTATACGGTACTGACCCTCTCTCCCTTTGTAGGCTCGGGGATAAATTGTCTAATGATGATTGCTTTAAAAAAATTCTTCTCTTCGTCTTGCCAGCAGCTGTCCTTCCCCCTTTTCACTCTATCGTTTTCAAGGATCAACCCCTGCTGCCACGGTCCCCGCAGGAGGGTGGGCAATTCAAAACTATATATATACGAGCTCCCCCTCCCTATATTTCCCGCGTCCAGTCCGTGCAACTTTTACAATAGCCCTAACGCCAAAAGAGCATGTTTGAATGGTTTGTGTGTAGGTGAGAAGGAGGAGCGGGTTAAAGTGAGCTGAGACTTGTCCCGTGGGGGTATGTGGTATGTGAGAGTGAAGGGGTTAGAAAATAATTAGTATTCCAACGTCTTTCTTTGTATTTTTTTTCTTTTTTAAAAGAGATGCCCACCCTCTCACTTGAATCACAACATTAGCCGGGTTTCTTTTTTTCATTTCATTTTGAGATTTATTCACTATGGGAGAAAAGCCGGTAAGGGTGTCGTACCGTGAGGGGGGGGGGGGTTCTTTGGACGTTATTCTCTTTCCCTTTATTCTCCTTTTATAAAAACCACCCGCCCCCTCCGCTCATGCCTTTCAATTGACACGTGCGAGATTCAAACGAGCCTAACCGTCACTTGCCATACCTTTACAGAAGCTTTGATTGTATGAGAGGGGTGGGGGGTCCAAAAACGTTATTAGCGTTCACCATTACCGTGCGGGGCTGTCTTCACCCAAAACTTGTTAACGTTTTTAGACTTAAAGTTTTGGACGGGTGGGGTGGGGGTGAAATGAGGGAGAGTATAATGTCTCTTCCCGATCCCCCTAAACGTCGTGGTCGTAATATAATGAAATAGATTGACGCGTGCAAGGCGTGTGGTGGCTCTATTTCATTTCTAGGCGTTTCCTGTTGTGTCTCCGAAGTGAAAAAGGGTCTCCTCCACCCTTTGCGATACGATGGACCGATCCCATTAAGACGTGGAGTATTATATCTTGTAGGTGAATCGTTGGAATAAAATTCCAACGTTCGTTGGAAGGTGTCCCGGGATTAGCATTAAATTAAATGAGTTTCACTTGTTTTTCCCCTTAAAGAAAATAAAAATGTCTAAAATTGAAATTAATGGCAAAACAGAAACTTTACAAAGAACGAGGGCTACAAGGATGCGAATTAATTGATACGCTCCAGTAATGATTTTTGTTTTTAATTAAAAATAATGCACCCACCAATCTGATAAATGTGAACAGACTGCAAATCCGCGTGATTCCACGAGTTGCTGCACCCTCTTTTTTTTTTTTTTACAATCACCCCCCCCCCCCAATCATGTAGACGAACCGGTTGGTACAACTATACGAATAACGTGCGATCAAATTCTCCCGCACATTCAAATTGAAGATAACCCAGTTTTACATAAAAGAGATCACCCCGCCCCCGTCACCGTAATCCTTCAAAGTAACAAGTTTTTTTATTTTAATTTAACAGATTAATCCATTGAATTATCTTCTTTAGGTGTGTGATTGGGAGGAAACGTGTAGTAGAGGGGTTGCATTGGTTTGAAAGTAAAAATGAGACGACACTTGATAGACAGATGTTTTTTCGGTGGAGTTTGAAACATCTGGCTAGAACTTTTTTGAGTATCCCAAACATTTTGAACGTATTCTTTACTTCCATGTTCCCAAAAAAAAAAAAAACGGTCTGTGGAAGGCATAGGGATCGCAATTTTTGTCCCCCTAAATATAAAAATCCCCATTTGAGAGCACTCGTCGTTGGCTAATATACAGCCACACGTACACCGTAATCGCCCTCCCCCCCCCCAACTCTTCTCACATTTTCGCCTTGTTTTAACCTACTTTTTCTTTACGGGCAGTCCAGAAGGAAAAAGTTTCGTGGGCAGGTGCTAAAGAAAGGTCGCGGGGAGGAGAGGGAAATCGAGTGTTCCTTTGTTGTTATCACCATATTTTTTCGAGCGTATACCCCAAGTCTCTCTTTTTTGATTCCCTCCGCACATATACGCGTTATACACAACAAACATGTACCCCCTTGGTCAGTGTAGACACCTGGCTGTTGGTGGACTCGCCCCAGCGAGTATTCCTATTTTTTATTGAAGCGGGTCCAGAGTATGGTGGCGCAGTGTATGCGGTTTTTTTGTGTGTGTGTATACGTGATGCACTAGGGTACCGGTTTCTGGCAATTTAAATTGTTTACATTAAAAAAAGATCGATTTTTATTGTGCACCTGGCTGACAGAACAAAAATAGCGAACGATGGGGGTAAAAGTAGAAAAACTCGTAAAGTTTTTAAAATTCTGTACATCCATGTTGGGGGTGGGTGCCCAATTTTCAAATCTGTTCCTTGTTTTGGCCTCTTCTGACCAGCTTATTCAGTTCACCCCCCCCCCTCCACCCTAATCCATCGAAAAACTAAACAATCACAATAAAACCATCAAACTGCAAAGAAAAGAAGTGTTTGGGAGGGGGGCGGGGGCGAGAACCATTTTGATATTGCCATATGGGATAGACAGAAGTGGGCCCACATGTGTGTGCGACTTGATTGGAAAGCTTGGGGTCAGGAGGCTTGAATGACAAGTGAATAGACTTATATGATTCTCCCCCCTGCCACGACTGTACAAAACACTTGAAAATGCTTTTTAATTTAATCCTGGAGGCTCTACACGCATTCTACTCTCTTTTATTTGTTATTAGGACGAATTCTTTTTCCCTTTACCCACCATGAAAAAATCCTCTCCGCCTATTGCATTTAATACGAATATGATTACAAGTTGGAAGTAACTAGACCGACCCTTTGCTGGGAAGCTTGAGGGTGAATCCAGGGCTGCATTTTTTACGTCATCCCTACATTCAGTCACACGTTGGAATGCGAGGAAGGGAATATTGTTGCGTGCTCGGTAGGGATAGTAGGCCGAGAAGTAAGAAAACACTTTAGATGAACAAAATGTCGATTTAACTTCCAAGAGATTCGTTTTTTAGCCACGCGCTTCCATAATTATTTCGCCGCCTCCTGCACTGGCACACTGTGACACGAAGTTTGACTAAAGAACGTTATTGAGAGGACGAAACGGCGAATGACCCAAGGCTCTTTATAAAATTATCGCCTTTCGCTGTTTCGCCCAAACTGTTTTTCGTGTTGGGGTGTGCCAAAAACCGTAACTTTTGTGTTTCGAAACCATCACACTTGTTCGTCCAGTAACTGAGGTACTTATACTACAGGTACCCTGCATTATCAATCGCGAAATTACAAAGTTAGCCGCAGAATTGAAGATTCACTTCCACACACTGGGAAACCCTGTGTGGTGAACGGTCACGCGTAGTTGTGAGGGGGTATAGAGTGGGGACTGAATTGCCGCGTTTTCCATTGAACCATTCTTTCATTATCCCTGAAAAAAAAAAAAAAAAAAAAAAAAAAAAAAATTATGAATGGAAAGCACCCGTCATTCCCTCGTTTTCATGCACAAAACCACCTGATCGGAGGGAAAATATAGGGCGAGAGCTGGTGCTGGTTATACATCTGCCCTTTTTTCGTAAACGCACTCCTGACGTCACATCTGTATGTTTCTTGACGCTTCATAGACAGCTGATGTTGATGCTCCGGTGATGCCACCACGGTTTGAGAGGGGGAGGGGGGAGTTTTCTTAAGGCAGGTGAGAATTAATTTGAAAAGGTATAACCGAGGGCGAGAGATTGACATAAAAAAGTAGCTTGCCTGCCCGTGGTCATCAAGTGCAAAAGCACCTCATTTAATGTATAATATACAGCTGTATACGTTTAGAATTAAAATAGGGGAAATACAAAATGCACGAGTGGAAGGGTGAGTAGCGCGTGTATTGGCACCCCTTAACTCACTTGGTGAGTACACCCCCCCCCTCCTTGAGTGCAGGTTCTGGCGTAATTGAACATCTGCAAGTTTTTACCTTTCCCCGTATTTGAAGTACATCTGTCATTTTTTTCTCAATCTTCTCTACAAATACCTGTTTGGTCAAGTCGTAAGGAAACTTATTCCCCTGAATTTTACAAGAAGGCTAATTGTCTGCTTGAAAAGGCTTTGAACGCCCGGCTTATCGAATTAATTAACGAAATTAACGTTCGGAAAACCTTCAAGGAAAAAAAACCCAACCGTGTCCAAAACGAATCTTTTAGCCATATGTCGTCTTCAAAAAAGCACGGGCTGTCTTATGAAAAGCGTCATGTGTTTTTCTATAAGCACGCGAGCAGCATCTGCAAAATTAAGGAAGCCATCTTCTTCGGTTGAGTACATTTTGTTTCAAAAACGGTCACAATGAAGTGACTGTCTCGTTTAGACGATATAGTTGTTATTTGAGTCCCCTTCCCTCCCCTGCCGCGTTATCTTTGACCAATGAAAACAAGTTCAATACGTATCGTCGTTTTAAAGTTCAGTAAGTCAAAGCAAGCTATTGGAAGGTATCTGTTGATCCAGTTGGAGTTTCCCTGTTGATTCCTGAAGTGCATCTGTCCGCCCTTCCCTTCCTCGCCACCTCCATCATCAACCACTGCAGTGTGACGTCGAATCTTTAGCGGGATATCCTCGACACCGCAGCTACTCTACCAAAATACCTCCAGCTGTACACCTCAGGCTCATATAGTGGGGCAGGTGTCCTCCTCCCTTTTTACCCCTTTCCCATTTCACTACGATCACTGTTTTTAGCCCTCCGACTACCCTCCTGCCTCATCCACCCACCTTCTTCTTCTTCATCATCAGAGGGAACACCTTGTCTGTCTGTCTTGTCGTGGCGAAGAAGCAGAGAAGAGACCCCCTCGAGGCACGTGGCGATCGCTCCTTTTCGACTGGGCCACACAAAGCCTTTTTCTCCCCCTCCCCCCCCCCGCGACCAAACCCATACTTGGTGAGAGAATGACTATTTTTTTGGAAAAATATGAAAAGTAGTCTTCAGGGGATTGTAAAGGGCGGGGTGGAGAGCGAAATCTTTTATGAAAAGGTGGCCTAATCTTTTAAATTCAAAAGAAAAACTTCAAGGAGGAAAAGAGCTTAGAGGTACCTCCCCCCCCATCCAAATGCTTAAAACTCGTCTGTAACCCTTTCTTACTTCTTTGGTAGATTTGCAAACAGCTAAACAATAACTTCTTGAAACCAGATCTTTTTAAACTGGGGGGAATATGGTGGGAAAACCATTCCCCAGGGGGTAGAAAGGAAAGGCTTAAAAATGGGAAGGTACATACACGCAAAGAAGAATCCACGTCCTGTAGCTATTTTCTATAAATCATGAAAATGAGTGACATTTTTGTAGTTTCATTTTCTCGAGTTACACGAAAAATGAAGAGGATGATAAAAAGAACTGCATTAATTCGAAGCTATAGTACGCAGCATTAACCTTATTGCATAAGAGTCCAGCCCCTAACACAAGAACACCTTTCTGGGGGCTGGCGCACATTTAATACAAATAATAATAATAAATAAATAAATAAATAAGAATGGGTTACGCAGATGGGTTTGTGGTTAGCCCGGCTTCCTCTCATCCGTATTGTTCTTATACCTGCATCACGGACTGTTATGTTTCGGTTGCTGACCATCGAATCCGAGCCGATCTATCGATTAAATTACTCCTACCGGCGTGACTTTAAACAGAACGCAGACAGTCACTTTATTGAAGATTGGGAAAGGCCAAAAACTTCTTAACAAAAACAAACATTTAGTTGTTTCGGGTTTATCTAAAGAAACGGGGTCTGAGCTGTATCAGAGTAGGATATCGGTAGCATAACAAGGGAAGAATTTTACAGGAATATTTCAATCATATAGGGAAATGAGGAGAATACAGCTGAAAAATCCATTTAATTGACGTTCCGATTGGCCCGATAAAATAAAAAAAAATAATTTGAAATTCTTGAGAAAATTGTCTGTATATAGCGGCCCAACGCCTTCCCTTCACTATGTAGGGTTGGGAACTATACTTCAAACGCGGGGTCGATTGAGAGACGTTTTGTTACATTTTTTATGGGCTAATTCCATAGTTTTTTTTTTTTTTACTAAAGCCAGATTTTTACGTTCCTCAAAAAAAAGACGTGGAGCTTAACGTCTCCCGTCCCCCCCCCCGTCCAGTCGGTTTAAGAAACCGAGCTTTAAGTAACATTTTGACAAAATTATTAGTTTACTTTGCACTCTTGTTTGACGATGCAAATCCCTGGAAGCTTCCAAAATTGCGGTGAGACAGATCGTAAAGATTGCGTTGTCCTGTGCGACTCGTATCCCCCCCCCCTCAAACAGGTTTTTAAAAAATCATCGGCCCATCGCACCAGTGTTGATGGACAAAGTGCATTGGAGGGGTGCGGGGAGGGTTAAGGCTTTTGTGTACGCCAGTCCCTCCCCCCCCCATCACCTTTTCACCAAGATGGGGGGAGTCAGTCCCAGGAACTTCGATGGAAAGTATATAGACGTGATTTGTCAAACGACGCGCCTATTTGAATATCCCCATCCCCCCCTTTCCTATCGTGCATCCAAATCCCCGTGCATTTTGTGTATTTAAATCTGCGGGATTTGTGGATCGTTTAGCATGTCTCGATGTAACACGACTAAAGTTGCTAAATTCTCCTTCGAATTTCAAATTTTGTGTGTAATTCAACAGCGATATAGGTCTTTGACAATGAGAAAAATGCACTTTCCCAGAGTGTAATCTGGTGGTGGTAGAGGGGGGGGGAGTTGAAGGGAGCCTAACTTTTGAAGCCATAACAAACAAACCTGTGTAATTAGCGAAACTCTTAAAATGAAAGAGAAATAAACTAGGGCGGAGCTTTTGTATTCCTTTAATGCATTAAAACTTTTATCTCTGTCATTGGCAAAAAAAAAAAAGTTTATACCCCGGCCTTTTCAATCATTTAATGTTTTTAACTGGGCTGGTTTTCAAGCCCAATTTTTTCACTCCCTTCCCCTACCCCACTCCGCGCAGATTCAGCTATAAAAAAACATTACGTTTTAATTAGTCGAACGGGAGTTATCTTATTTCTTGGTTTAGGATTTTAATTTAATGTCCTTTTGGATAACGATTTAATTTTGTTTTGCGAAGTGGTCGTTAAAATTTGGTTTGTTTGTTTCTCTGAATGCGTTCTGATGCCCGAAGAATTTGCAACTACCCCCCACCCACCATGGAAAGCGCAGTACGCAGAGAACTGCAATCAATATAGGGCAGCCTCTGAACTTGAAATTCTTCAAACCCCCCCCCCCACAACGACCTACTCAACATCACACTTGAACACACACACTCTCGCTCTTTTTAAAGGTAACTTAATAGCATTACACGAACAAAAAGACAAGTCTACGCACCGATAGAAGCCTACCTGTAAGCACTGAACAACTCGTTATCTCACTCTGTATTGAGTTTCAATCTTTGGGATACTCCAAAGAAGTAAGATATACTTTCATGCTCGTTCGGACGCTCATCATTACACTGCTCCACCCCCTTCCACAACCATTTTTTTTTTTAAATTCACGCTATTCTCGGACCTCGGGCCATTAAACAATCGCTACTGCATCCCAGGTACACGCCCCACCGTATCGAATTTTAAACTTTTTTTTTTTTTTTTCGCCGTGATGTGACGTTTTTAACGAGCTTCTGGACTTGAGATGATTTGAAACCTTTTGAAATGAGAGAACTTTGTTGTAAGGAACGCCTTCCCCTCCACTGCACGACCCGCTCTTTTTTTTCCCCCGCTCGGGGGATTAATATTATACGTACATGTAAATTAAGTGCTTGCAGCTGTACCCTTGTGCTGGGTAAGATCTTTGAATATTTATAGTATTTTTATGTGCGTTAAAAATGAGGGAGCTCACTGAGGGGGTTTTTGTACGTGAATTAAATATTAGTCCTATAGCGGATGGATTAAAACAAAAAAAAATTATGTTTACTATTTGAACAAATAAATATATAAAAAATTGTTGCCCACCACCATACGTCTCACAAGATGCGACATCTCCCAAGAGATAAGCTACCGGGACAAATGTGCTATACCCTTGACCTAATGAATAAAATCAGTTTTATCTTTTTGATATTGTCCTGTTTTTTCTTTTCATAATAAACATCTTTCGTTCCTCAAAGATGGAGATATCAAAATAAGGACACCCCCGTGTTGAACATTTTTTTGAGGTTAGGGTTGAAAAAATGAGACCTACAGGGATGAAATTATAGTGACAAGGCTCGATTCAGACGTTAAAGGGTTGGATGGAAGCTTTATGTTAATATTTATTATTCATTTTTTTCTATGGGTACGGATAATGAATGGGAATAGATGCGCTCAAACACACAAAAAATCGTCTCGATGTCCCCATTTGAGCGTTTGAGCGGGGTGGGCTGAGGAGAGAAAATAAATGCCAAATTAGGTGGTTTTTACCTGGATTTAAGGGTGGTGGGGAGGTGTTCCCTTTGGGAATTTTATATATGCACGGGAGAGGGTTGAATGCCGCGCATTTTTTCTGTGGAGTACAAAATGGTGGTACAGGGGGTGCGGCGTTGTTCTCCCATTTCTTTTCGCCGTCGACATCGTCACAACACTTGAAAACACGTGCCGTTGGAAAGGAAGTCGGAATTTCCCGACAGAAACTGGCCGGTGCCCATAATTCTTCCGTGAGTTTTAACAAGGTGGGGTCAACAGAGCTTTACCTTCCTACCCTCTTCACCCCCTTACCCATACTAAGTATCCCTGGACCCAGCGTTCGCTGTCAATTATTCCTTCTCATTTTTTTTTTTTTTAAGGTCTATTTTCACCCTAATTTTTGGAAACCAGCTGTGATTTCCACTCCCCCCCCCACCCTAATGTCCGGTGTATACCCGAGGGTGCGCGTGTCCGGTTTTTCTTAATTTGATGTGTCCTTTTAAGCTTGAAAGACCCCGTAACTGTTGGGGGCACGAAATATGGCGCGGCGAAAAAAAAAAAAAATTACAAGCTTTTCGGGGTGGAAGTCTGCATGTGACTTCGGTGTATACCTTTCGTCACGAAAAGCTCGTTAACGCCGAATTTATTTTTGCCTTGAAGGTAACGTCTATCGGCCGCCCCAGTATGAGGGTATAAATTATCCATTAATAATTAAGGTATAAGAGGGGAAATAACACAAATATTAATTCTCAGGGAGCTCTACCGAACAAAATGCCATGTTTTTCTTACATATTGGGTGGGGACTGATGGTTTTTTAAAAATAAGACTGTAGCTAAAAAAAATCGTTAATTGCAGATTATGACGAAGAAATTAGAGCAAAAAGTTTTTCCTCCGGGCCGGATTTGAACCAGCGACCTATGGATCTCTGCTTTGTTTTATTCCTACTACAGTCCACCGCTCTACCAACTGAGCTACCAGAGGAAGTTAAACGTTACAAGAAAACAACAACTGTTAGATCAGTGCTATCGATCCAATCCAGAGTGGGATAAAAAAATTAGCAATGTAGGGGAATAGGGTAGGGCTTAACTTCAAATTATGACGTTTGAACTCAAGCGAAGCGTAGACTCAAAATGAAAAACGCACGGCACGAAGAATGTAAATTAAAAACCTTATAACGATGTAGATGTACAATTCTGCAATTGTCATTGGTATCGCGATCATATAGGTCCACAACGAGCTACCGGTACGTTTGCAGAAGCGTTCCGAGGGGGTACACTGCTGACTATAACAATCGGTGGATGGGGGGGGGGGGACAGCACATCCAAATGACACAAATACACGTTGGCTGTGCTGCACAGTGCACAGCCGCAGGAATCTTCCTGATAGTCATTAAAAGCAGAATGATGCCTAACATTTCGAGAGCGTTATCACATGCTTTTGAGTCCTCAAAAAAGTCATGTGGAAAAACAAGTTGAAACAGGGGCGTAGCGTGACATTTTGATGCCTGGAGTGGTGGCAGTGGCGTGCCCAGGAATTTTTCTTGGGGGGGGGGGTTTCAAATTACATAAAGGGCACGGTCCTTTATAGTCAACTCTGCGCCAATAGTCAATTCATCTTTTAAGGGCGCGAATAGCCAGTTTGGCAATTTTTTCGGTGCAGCATGGCACAAATCGTCATTTAAGCCATCTATACAAGGCGCGAATGATCGGTTCCGGTATTTCTAAGGCACGAATTGTCCGCAGTTTCACCGTTTTCAAGCCGCGGAAGATCAGTTTTTTTTGCTGGTGCCGATAGCCACTTTGAAGACGCGCAGTAGCCTCTGTAGGGCGCAAAAGATCTGATTAGCTAATCTTTGGACCGTGAATTTCTGGTACGAGTATGCCATTTTTAAGACTTAAATAGTCAGTTTTGCTATTTTTAGGGAACGAATCGTCAGTTTAGACATTTTCAGGGCATGAGGTTCAGTTTGGCCATTTTTTATGCTGGATAATGGTCGATTTTGCATTTTCAGGACATGAATCATCCGTTTCGGACCTTTCAAAGCACGAATCTCGCGGGCCGCTATATGTAGAGTTGGTATTACTAATTTTAGGACGTGAATAGCCAGTTTGGCCATTTTTACGGCGCAAAATGTCAGAATGGTCATTTCTAAGGCATGAAGAGTCAGTGCGATATTTTAAGTGCTCGAATCATCAGTTTTACTAGTCGAAATGGTCAGTTTTGCTGTTTTTAGAGCGAGAAATTTCTATTTTTCTAAGCGCTAATGGTCAGTTTGGCCAATTTAAGGACAGGAATCGTCTGGGTTTAGGCATTTTCAAGGCGCGAATCGTCAGTTAAGCTATTTTTAGGGCGCATAGAGTCAGTTTTGCCGATTTCATGGCTTGCATAGTCAGTTTGGCCAATTTTAGGGCGTTTAGTCTTGAAGCATGACATTTATATAGGGCGTCAAACCAAGGCGATAATGGTCAGTTAGGGCATTTTTGGCGTGCGACTGGTTGATTTTGCCATTTTCAGGGCGCGAATCGTCAGTTATACTTTACCCAAACATAACAGCATATAGGCGGGTTCAATTAGTCACTTCTAGCCAATTACGCACGAATCGTTATTTTGACCATTCTTGGCGCGCTAATGGTCTATTTTGCAGCTTTCAGGACAGGAATATAATCTGTTAAGGCATTTCCAGGCCGCCTAGAGTCATATTGACCATTTTAGAGCGAGAATCGCCAATTTGGCTATTTTTGGGGCGTGTGAAGTCATTTTGGCGGTTTTATAGAGTGGTAAATGCCAATTTTTAGGGCGCAAATATACATTTTAAATGCAAGAATCGTCAGTTTTGCCATTTGCAGGCGCGATTATAGTCAGTTTAGCAGTTGTTAGGTAGTGAATTACTGCCCTGTCAAGCCATTTTTAGTCAGTCTAGCGAAGCACACAATCTCCCAAGCCCAAGCCCCTCGCTTGAGCAAATCCTAGATCCGTATCTGAGTACGAGTATGCCATTTTTAGGGAGTGAATAGCCAGTTTTATTTTTTTTATTATTATTTTTTTTTTAGGGCACGAATGTTAAATTTAGACATTGTGAAGGCTCAGTTTGGCTATTTTTGACGCGGGAATTGTCGTTTTTGCCATTCTCAGGTCAGGAATAATCTGTTTAGGCCTTTTTAAGGCGCGAATCGTCAGTTTATTGTTAAACTGACTCTATGTGCCCTTGTCTGGGGCACATGGAATGGTGTTGCCGATTTTGTGGCTTGATTGCCCAGTCTGGCCATTTTTAGGGCGCGTAGAGTCAGTTTGGCCATTTATATAGGGCGTGAATAGTACGTCAAGTCAAGGCGCGAAAACCGTCAGTTTGGCCAATTTTGGCGCGCGGGTGGTTGTTTAGCCATTTTTAGAGCAGGAATCATCTGTTCAGGCATTATCAGTGCACAAATTGCCAGTTGATCCAGTTTTATGACTCTTAAAAAAAGTCAGCTTGGACAATTTTAGAGCGGGAATCACCAGCTTGGATATTTTTAGCGCACTTATGTATAATCAGTTTAGCTTTTTTCAAGGCGAATCAGTTTTAGCTATTTTCAGGGCGCGTGAAGTCAGTTTGGCTATTTTTATGGCTCAAATACTTAGTTTTGCCATTTTGGGGCGCGAGTATAGTCAGTCTAGGATTCTGTATGGTGGGAATAGCTAATTTAGCTAATTTTAGGCAGCAAATGGCTGCCAAGTCATCTTTAGTAGAATTTCTCAAGCCCCTCTCTCTTGAACAAATCCTGAATCCACGCCAAGACAGTGGAATAAATACCATATTATGCCGTGGATAGTTACTTAGGGTACTAAATTGCTAAAAAAAGAACTTTTAGGGTCATACAAATCACGTTTTTGTTGTTTCTTTTGTTTGTTTGTTTTTTTACTTATTCATTTCATTTTATTTATTTATTTTGTATTTCTATTTCTTTTTTATTTCTATTTATTTTGGTGGGCTGAAGTACTCTGGGGGGGGGGGGTTCTGACCCCCAAAACCCCCCCCATGGGCACGCCACTGCCGGTACGTTTGCAGAAGCGTTCCGAGGGGGTACACTGCTGACTATAACAATCGGTGGATGGGGGGGGGGGGGAACAGCACATCCAAATGACCCAAATACACGTTGGCTGTGCTGCACAGTGCACAGCCGCAGGAATCTTCCTGATAGTCATTAAAAGCAGAATGATGCCTAACATTTCGAGAGCGTTATCACATGCTTTTGAGTCCTCAAAAAAGTCATGTGGAAAAACAAGTTGAAACAGGGGCGTAGCGTGACATTTTGATGCCTGGAGTGGTGGTCACGGTATATGCCCCCCCCCCACTATAAAAACACAGAACGGGGAAGGACCATGTCCTATTTAACATATTCGCATTTTTTCGGAATAAACAGACTGTCGTGTCAGATTAGTGATACAGGAGACCGAGACGAGACCATTATTTCTGGAGCGAGATCGAGACCGAGATCAAGTCTTCTGGTCTCGAGCCGAGACCGAGTCTGGTCTCGGTCTCGGAATCTTATATATACTTATTAATTAAAATAATGAAAAAATGATGGCTCATTTATGAATACAGAACATTTTAACATGAAATGACCTTGTTTCATGCCGAGACGGCTATTGTGTTATGGACCTCCGGGCTGTGGTGGATCCAGGGGGGGGGTATAGGGACATATCCCCCCCACCCAAAGAACAAAAATGACGTAAAATAATCGAAAAATATTTACTTTTTGCAAAATGATCATATAAAACACGCCAATTTCTTCTAGTCCGAGAGCCCACCGTATGAAAAATCCGGGTCATTTGATCGTGTCTGGCACCTGCGCAGGACGTTTTCTATGGTCTAGTCTAGGAGATGACACTTCTAAGATTGCCAGAAATTTTCCGTGCGACAGGGGCTCACAGCAGAGATAGCAGTTGACAAACACACCTTTGGGTGCTTTGAAAACGACTGGTGGGAGTAAAAAGTCTACGCTCTACATCGGGTGGGCCCAAAACAGGGACTCTTGAATTGTTAAACCCTGAGATGATGAGTATTATCTTTCGATTGATGAAATCTTTGGGACTGTACATGTCAAAATTTACCGAGGATGATGTACATAATGGAAAATGTTAAAACCATATCTCCAATTTAATTACTCGTAGTTCTTTATAAACTTCGACCGTTTATTAATTATTTGATTGTTACCCTTTAGTTTCTCTTCACAACTTGTATTTTTTTAAAACATGAATAACAAATTCAATATTTTACAATGGAATGCTCGATCTTTGGCTAACAAAATAGAGGAAACAGAAAAAATCCTAAGCTCAAAAAATATCCAAATAGCCGCCATTTCGGAAACTTGGTTCCGCCTGAGAAAAGTGTATAACATCGACGGATATAGGGTTGTCAGGAATGACAGGCGTGACGGAAAAGCAGGAGTAGCCCTTTTGATACACCAGTCTATACAGTATAGTATACTGCAAAATTTACCGAAAATTGACGGTCTGATGATGGTCGGGATAAATATTTCAATAATCTCAAGATCTAGTATAAATTTAGTGTCTCTTTACAACGCTCCCCATGCAAAATAATTTATCAGACCATCAATGGAATCGAGTTTTTAAATCCTTCAATGGACCAACTTTGGTAATCGGGGACTTTAACTGCCACCATACGGCATGGGGATCAAGCTTCTCCCAAGGGAAAGGCAGAATATTTACTGGAAGCTGCCCAAGAATGCAACTATGTGTTTCTGAACGACGGCTCCCCCACGTTTATAAATCACACTAATTCTTTAAATAATTCGGTACTGGATTTGGCCTTTTGCAGCGCTTCCCTGTCCTCAGAGTTCGAATGGTCGGTCTGTTCGGACCCTTTAGGATCTGACCACCTTCCGATTATTATTTACACCTCACTAAAAATCAACTCAGTGAATTTGAGGCCACGCTCGCGAGTTTGGAAAACACAAAATGCAAACTGGGAATTGTATTCATCCAATCTGGATTCTCTCTTGAGTGACTCTGAAGAAGTTTCATACGACACCTTCGTCGAACAGATTAAACATGCCTGTGACTCATCCTTTCCCAGATACAGAACGTGGGGGAAAAGGAAGCCTGGACCTATCTGGTGGAACGATGCATGCTCCTTAGCGGTTTTGGAAAGGAAATCGTCCTGTCTCAAGTTTAGATCGTGCCCGTCGTTACAAAACTTCCTGGAGTACAAAATTAAATCCGCTAGTGTGAAAAGGCTCATCAAAGTCACGAAACGCAAGGCCTGGAAAGATTTCTGTGAAAATCTCACAGGGAGTTTTCCTTTATCCGACATTTGGAAACGTATTAGGAGATTGAAGAAACCTGATTTAGACTCTACTCCAACAATCGAAGGGAATTGGGTAGATGACTTCTTGTCAAAATTGGCCCCAGACTCCGTTCACTTTCCTTTCACGCCGGATGCCGTTGCTAACACTCAGGACTGCTTCCTGCTATCCCAAATAACGCTCCACGAACTTGATATGGCGATTAAGAAATCAGCAAATACAGCTCCAGGACTTGACCAGATAGAGTATTCCATGCTGAGAAACTCTTCACCTTCCGCTAAAATCAGGTTACTTAACCTCTTCAACGACATTTGGAGATCTGGCAACGTCCCCAAACAATGGAAAAACTTCGTGGTCATTCCGGTGTTAAAAGATAAGAGAAAACCAAATTTAGCCGACTCATATCGGCCAATCGCCCTTTCATCGTGTGTACTGAAAACGTATGAGCGTATCCTTAAGTACAGAATGGAGTTCTGGCTGGAAAGTCAAAACCTTTTACCTCAGAGCCAGTTTGGATTCAGGAAAGGTAAGTCAACTTTTCAAAGCTTGGCCACTCTTATTGCCGATATCCAACTTGGACTGACTGCTAATCACACTACATTGGTGCTAACGATAGATATCAAAAGGGGCGTATGATAATGTTAACCTCGATATTCTTCGACAATCTATGTTAAATATTAATCTTCCCCCACTGTTCGTAAGTAGAGTCCTTTCGCTGATGTTAGATTGCAATGTATCAGTGAATCTTAACGGAAATATAGTAGGACCCAGGGTTACTTCTGACGGGTTACCTCAAGGAGACATTTTGAGTCCACTATTGTACGCAATTTATGTTGCCGATTTAGAGGAGATTCTCCCGAGTGATTTGAAAATCCTTCAATACGCAGATGACATTTGCCTTTACGCCACAAAACCGGAGGTACATAATTGCGTCGAAACTTTACGAGAGGGATTCACAAAATTCATGGAGTGGACAACTAAGAAAGGCCTAACGATAGCGCCTTCGAAATTAGAGATCTGCCCATTTTCAAAACACCGAGTTTTCCCGCTTCCGGTCGAATTGACGTTGAATCAAGTCACTTTCCCTGTACGGGACTCTATTTCGTTCCTGGGCTTGAGGATAGATAGAAAGCTTGCATGGAAATATCACGTAGAATTTTTAACTACCAAGACAGAAAAATACCTAAATGTCCTTAGATCCTTCTCCCACGCCAACTGGGGGGCTGACCCGACGGTGTGTCTTTTATTCTACAGAGCTACAATACGGTCGATTTTGGATTACGGCTGTGTCTTTTATGGCCAGGCGTCGAAATCCCTTTTGACGAAGGTGGATCGGATCCAATATCAGAGTTTGCGGGTCTGCTTAGGTGCGCTCAAGTCTACCCCAACCGATGCCTTGCTTAGTGAAGCTGGTGAACTTCCTTTGTTATTCAGACGACAAATGTTGAGTGACCGACTTGTTCTCAAAATTAAGAGCCAACTCCCCGCTTTGTGGAAAAAAATCGTATCGCTTAACATCGAAAATCTTTCCCATCCATTTTGGAAAAAGAAACCACCCCCAATGCTAACTGAAAGTTTTCTGCGCACTCTCCAATTCTCCTCGCTTGTCAATTGCACACCCTACAAGTTACCAATCTTTAGTATCACAGAACCTCTTTTCAAACATCTAGCACAAACAAATAATTTTATTAAAGTAAAATGCCTCAGAACTAACGTCCATAATCCCTATTCAATAAATGTGAAGCTTAAGGCGGAATTGGAGAAAATTGATAAATGCTATCCGATCTATAGCGACGGCTCCAAGACAAAAACTAGTGCAGGATGTGCATTCTACGATGGTATTTTAAATATAGGCAAAATGTTCCAGCTCCATCAAGTTTGTTCGGTTCTAACATGCGAGCTCAAGGGAATTGACGAGGCCCTCAAGTACTTTCTAAGCTTGAACTCCTGGGATAACCCTGTGATCCTCACCGACAGCAGAAGCAGTATAGCACTTAGAAGTAGTACTTCTAGAAGTAGTACTTCTAAACCCAGTTATGAAAGGAGATGCCTCTGAATTGACACTTAACATTCACGAGAAGATTCACCGTTTAAAAAGAAATGACCAGTCTATTACCCTGTTTTGGATTCCCAGCCATTCCGGTATAATAGGAAATGATAAGGTGGATGAGTTGGCGAAAAAGGCGTCCCAGGAGGGGGAACAACTCAACGTTAAACTAGAGTACAAAGATTTTTTCCCGATGGTAAGGGCAGTAGCACGAAAAGAGTGGCAACGGAAGTTCACGGATCATGCCACCTGTATTTTTTACAAAACAATCAAACCTACACCTGGTTCTGATCCTTGGTTTGGTAATCATTCGATCTCCAAAAAGTTGTGTAAAACAATGACCCGTTTGCGAACTAACCATGGTTTGTGTCCATCCTACTTGAAAAAAAATTCAGGTGGCTCCTTCGGAAATCTGTCCAAAATGCTCGGAGGTGTGCGACTTGGAGCACATTATTATGTTATGTCCCGATTTTCAAGTGGCCAGATCTAATTTCTTCAGAACCCTAATTCCTTTAGTTGAACAGCCGTTTAATTACAAAACTCTGCTAAAATCGAATTGCATTGAGATATATAAGAGAATTTTCAAATTTTCAGAGGAAATTGGAGTTATCGTTTAACAGAAGCATTCGCAAATAGGTAACTATGATGAATTGACTAGGTGAATTGGCATGGCTGTATGGACCTTGTCCCAATGCCAAAAAAAAAAATAAGGTCGTTTCCCACGTCCAGTACGTTACGAAATCAACATCGTAGATAACGCCGTCAGCGAGCTTTAGAAAATGTGAAATTTCGTGGACTTGCCAGCCGTTTTCAAGCAGCCCAAAGATGTGTTTGCCAACAGCTAGCTCTGTTGTGAGCCCCTGTCCCACGGAAAATTTCTGGCGATCTCAGAAGTGTCATCTCCTAGACCATAGAAAACGTCCTGCGCAGGAGCCAGACACGATCAAATGACCCGGATTTTTCATACGGTGGGCTACCGAACCATTCCTTTCACGAATTATACATGATGGTTTGTGTCTTTGTCTCGAGGAGACTCATCCAAACCCGTACAGATTACAGCACCATTACAGATTTTTTTTCGTGCTTGAAAATTCTATGTCCCCCCCCCCACCTCAAATGCTTTCTGGATCCGCCACTGCCTCCAGGCTTCTTCCCTCTCATCAGAATTTTTGATTTGGAGTTTTGGAACCACAGATCACAGTGGATTTGGTTGTCATGAGAAAGTTGTTCTGTAGACTATCTTTAGACTACCCTACAGATACGCAACGAACTGAAAACTAAAAGACATATCTCAAGGGTACTTTTTAATTAGGTGATAATTCGATAAATCGCTGGTATTTAAATGTTTAGTAAGGAAGAACATGCTTGCGTTAAAAAAGCCTTGTGAGTCTGTATTTGGGAGGGGGGGCATCAACTACGAATCACTATCCAGACTCCTAGACTAAGAATGAGTACGGTAAGTGCAAGACGGTCAAACAAAAGCCAGTGGTATAACCTTCTCGTAGGCCTGTCTGCGATAGAATTTGACGTCCAGACTTTCATTCTTCCACATAACTATTGTCAAATATTTATTTTACTTCACTTGTCGCACGAAAAATATCGTACACAACTCAATTCACTTGCTCGTACTCATTTAGCCGTCTCGGCTTCGCCTCGCCAGCCAAACAAAGTACTCGCAATCGCAAGTAAAGTGGCACTTACGTGTCTCGTTATGTAAGATAATATTTTTTTAAAACAGCTGATTATTTTAGAGACTAGGAGATAAAACACTCACTTTATCGCTGGGGCCCAAAAAATCAGCCCATGTTTTTAAAAAAAATACTGTACACACCGCGTCATAAAAGTGATTTTGGGGGCCTAGAGCCCCAGGCCCTGCCACGCCTCTCGCCCGTCCAATTTTTCTCCCTCCAAAAAATTGATTTCTTGCATAGGTGTATAATTAATCTACTATTCCTACGATCATTCGCACGAATGATCATCGTGCCTCCTTCGTTAAAAACCTCCTTTATGCCTACGTATCGTAATACACTTAGGGTTCCGGGGGGGGGGGGCGGTGAAATACATTGCAACCTATGGGTTCCCGCGCACTAGGCAGCAAAGATTTCCTGGATGGGGCAGCCACTAGAACAAGCCCAACTGCACATCAGCCAACTGGCTGCCGCGGCCAGGCTGCCTAGTGCACAGGAACCCTGATTTTGCGTTTGAAACTTCCCTGGGGCAGAATAATCAAACTAGACACCGCTTTCAATTTAAAAAATAATAATAATAATAATAACATTGCCAGTTGAAGCATGAGAAATAGTGTCTGATGGATGAGGGGGATTGCGCACCTCTGCCTCTTCGTGTCTGGGAAGGGAAGTCTCTTGCTTGAACTAAATGAGTTGGCATGTGCGAGATTTTGACTTGACCTCGTTGAGTTTGCAACTGTTCCCATTTCATGTTCTCAGTGTGACGATTGTTTCAAAGGCACGTACTCAGTAGTGTTTCACTTATCCCCCTTCGTGCCACGAACCACCAAGGAAGGAAAGCTATCGTCATCTGTAATCATTGAGACGAGAATTGGATCACTCGTCACTAATATCACACATCTTTGAATTCACTCCTTTAACTTTTCGAGACGAGACCGAGACCGATACTGAGACCAATCCCTCATGAGCGAGACCGAGACCACTCAAGTCTCGTCTCGGTCTCGTGCATCCTTGTCAGATTGACAGATTCGTGGCGTGGGAATGTTTCTCGGGGCATCGAAGCCTTTTCAAAGCCTCTGTGAGTAGAGCTAGATTTGCAGTAATAATTAAGCCAATATGATGTACAATCAAAGATTGTTGGGGGGGGGGGGATGTTCCGCAGAGAATCAACTTCACGAGAACGGTTCAACCGTTGAAAAAAACAATCTCGAGGGTTTGGCTCTGCTTTGAGGGTCCGGCTTTTCAAAAAAATTCTTTCACGGGTTTAACTCCTGAAACCCCTACTTTCGAGGATTACCTCTGAGTGGAGCCAACTTCACAGGTTTTGCGCTTCAATAAACCAATCTCAAGGGCTTTAGTCGTTCAAAAAACCAGTCTTGATGGATATTATCTTCAAGCAACAGAATTCGCGGAGGCATACTCAAAATACCAATTTTGGGGGTTATATTTGGTTCAATAAAAAACAATTTTACGGATTCGGCTATACATAGAAACAATTTTTCCTCCTATGGTTAATCAAAAGACTTAAATTCCGTAAGGTTGGCTCTGGCTCTGGTTAAAATCGCGAAAAAGTGCTAATTCGCGGCTAAAATTGAGAACACACTATAGCCCTGTCCTAAGTGAGGGGAATCGCGCGATTTCAGAGTGTACAGCGCTTTCAGCGGGAAACGCCCGTGCCCGTAATATTCTATAGCCCGTCAAGAAGAACATGAACCTGCGGCCAGCGCACTCTCATTCGATTAGTTGCAACTTCACTTCCCTCTACTTTCCTTGTTACAGAATTGGTTGTCCTACTGTTTACCAAAGATAAGTGTTATTATCGAGCCGAAGTTCCATTGAGAGGGGGTAAGGAAAAATTGCTGGAGGGGCTCTGAACACAGGAGGGCGAGGTCCACGTTTAACTTGACGGGCTATACTATTGGCGATTCAGATTAACCAAATGCGCTCTGGTGGCGGCCCCACCGAAGTAAGAAGAGCGGTAGACTTTCCATGGGCTCTTATGACAAAAAGCAGTTTTTGTTCTTTTTTATGAGTTTTTAGGATTTTTAAAGTTCGTTTCTTTGAAATATTAGTTGGTATTACTACCGACTATTAACAATTAAACTCACCATCGAGAAATAATTGAGATAAAATGAAAGAACTCGCGGTGAGAAAATAATGCCGTTTTCCATTTACCGGGAATTTCGCGCTGCGAGAGAGATTTTTCCACCCGTTCTTGATGAATGATGGAAAAATCCCCCTACCCTATGCGGAATATTGTGCAAATGAAAAACGCAATAAGTTTTCAAATATCTTTGCGAATTTCCGGTTAAGAAGGGTTGTTCAGCCCCAAAAACAGACTGTCCTTAACCAAATATTATGTAATTTTTCCCAACAAGGGTGTGTTTATCAATGCACTTATTCTACAGACAAAGCTGGGATAAGTCTGGTTGCTATGGGCCTTTTGGTAAACAGTAATGCAAAGTTCTCCGAGCTACATGAGAAATCCGGTGATTGATAAACCCACCCTGCATGGTGTAAATATCCATCACATGAATCCCCTCCAGTAGGCACAGGAAGGTAATTAAAGGAGTTATTAATAAAAGGTTTTCTGTATGAAATTTTTACTAGTCACATTTGAGACTTTTTGAGACTCAAATGCCTTGTTTGAATTGAACAAGCTGGAACAAGCCGGATTATGGATAAGTGGTAGTTTTTTATCCAAGTGGTTAAGTTTTCAAGTAAAATCAGCGCATTAAAAGACGCGATTTCATGAGTTTACCCTATTCTGCAAAGAAAGCGAATTTCATCCCAGAAACTGACTGTGCTCACATAAAAAGGAACAATTATGTTCCACGAAGAACTTCCACTTTTGCCGGTTAAACGATCGGTGTAGCCTTCTAATGGATAAAAGCTGTCAATTCTTGAATTAACGATTTGTCTCCATTTTAGCCGTGAATTAGCGATTTATCTCCATTTCAGCGATTTTCCTTGCAAATAATTTGTGTTTCTTCTGATTTGAGCCGCTAATGAGCCATGTGATTATTACCCGTGAATTAGCACTAAATTTTCTAATTTTAGCCACGAAGTTGTCTCAAGAAACCGCGATTTGCCATTTGCTCTATTCAATCCGGGGAATATAGCAAATGTTTTCAATTCAAGGCCGTAAACATCCATTTTTTCCTGACTTCAGCCGCAAATTAGCGTTTTTCATCAGTCTATCAGCTAATTAGAGATTTTTCTACGTTTCATCAACGAATTAAAAGTTCCCCCAATTTTCCCCGCGAACTACCCAACGCTTTTTCTGAAATTTGGCCGCGGATTAGCGATTTTTTCCATTTTCTGGCACGAAGTTACGATCAGAAGCCGCGAATTGACGTTTTCTCTACTTAATCCACGAATTAGTCAATTTTATTGATAAATCAGCAAGTTTTCTCCATTTTAGCCGCTAATTAGCAATTTTGGTCATTTCTGCAAGTTTTCACCCTTATTAGCCGTGAATTATAGCGATTTATCAGAATTTTGCAGTGAGTTCGTATTTTTCTTTATTTCAGCCGCTAATTAGCGATTTTTCTCAATCGCATCCATGAATTAGCAACTTTTCTTAATTTCAGCTCCGGCTTAGCGATTTGCTTCGCTTGCTTTTAGCTATGGATTAGCGTTTTTTCGCAGTTTGAGCCACGAACTTGCCTTCAGAAGCTCAAAATTTTCGTTTCCTTACATCTAGCATCTGGGCGCTTTTATTTATTTATTCGTCACGTTAGCCGTGAATACGTGATTTTGACTGCTAAAGAGCGATTTTCCACAATTGTATCCGTGAACTAGCACTTTAGTTAATTTTCCCCACGAATTAGCTTTTTTTTTTCACTTTTAGCAATGAATTAGCGTTTTTTCAGATTGAGCCAAGAACTTCCGTTCTGAATAAGCCGAGAATTCATGTTTTCGTAATTTTAGGGGCGAATTAGCGCTTTTTTTCATTGGCGAATTATTGATTTTTCACAATTTTATCAGTTAATTAGTGTTTTTCATAATTTTAAACGCTAATGACTGTAATTTACACTTTATCCGCGATTTTAAAGCTTTTTCTCAATTTTTGCTGTGAAGTTTTCTTAACTTTATCCGTGATTTAGCACTTGTTCTTATTTATGGCCGAGAATCAGTTTTTTTTTCTCAATAATTTCAGCCGTTAATTAGCCATTTATCTCAATTTCAGTCCCCAATTAGCCTTATTTTCCGTTTTGGTCTGGATTAAGCGGGGGATTGGCCGACCACGAGAAGGCGCGAGTTTGTAGCGATTTTCATTTCCACAAAAATCCTAGGGGCGCCAAAATCCAACATTAAAGATGATTATTTACCACTGTATGCCACGGGCGGGCCATTTAGGAAGGCTCAGCTGAGTCAGCGGGCCACTTTTTGGCCCGCGAGCTCTCGGTTGGGCCCACGGCGGTCTACGCCTTGGCGTCCTCTATTTGGCCGCGTATAAAATATTTGGTGCTTAACTCCACTTCCCCTTTTTCGTAGCTCCTTGGTGAGACCGTGCATTTATCAAATTTATATTGATTCACATAGGCAACATTGTGAGACAACAAAAAGAGATAATGACTACGTACTGTCCATTATAGGTACAAACCATAGGATACTAAATTCACTACGTTCCCGAAATGTAATCCTTTGAAAGCAGGTCGTAGAAGGTCGATCGAAGAAAGGTCGTAACCTCAAATCCTTTTTCAATCAAGTGTGGCGATAATTAAGACGGAAAACATTGTAAACTCGTTAAAAACTGTAAAAACACCATTATTTAGCCCATACGTTGGTGGTAAGAGTAGGGCTCTTTTCCGCCATTGCGCCTCGACGCTAGCGCTACAAGTGATAATCTGAATCGCCAATAGCTTCGAGTTTTCGATGAAAGCGCGCCCCCTTCCTCCTACAAACGCTAAATCCGCTCTAAACGCTAAAATCACGTCAAGTCACGTAGGTCACGGGGAATTTCACGGATAAAATTAAGGAATAGCACTCATTCGTATAGCTAAAATTAAAAAATCATAAATTTACGGTTTTCTTGGCTAGAAATGAGACAAACCATGATAAATACGTGGCTTAAATTGAGATAAAGTTCTAATAATGGCTACAACTGGAAAAGTTACTAATTCGTCGCTATATGTCGCTAGTGTGAAAAGCGCTCATTCACAGCCAAAACCAATTCGATGATAAAATTGAGAAAAACGGCAATTATTAATGAATAAAATTTGGGAAAACAGCTGATTCGCGGCTAAAATGGAGGAAAAAGGATACTTCATACAACACGGCTAAAATTGAGAAAACATATTATTTGTGGATAAAATTAAGGAAAAGAAGCGAAGTAAAACAAGGAGTAAAGAAAAGATGAATAAATGCGAATTCATTGACAAAAACGAAAAATCGATAAATCACTGCTAAAATTGAGAATAAGCGTAAATTCGCTGCCAAACTGAAGAAAAACCGCCCATTCACGGTATAAATTGAGACAACGCCAATTCGTGGATTGTGGAGACAAACTTGACCATTAAATTTTGAAACACGGCTAATTCGTGGATAATGGTGAACAAAATCGCTCATTCGCGCCTAAAACGGGGAAAATCGCTAATTCGCGGCTAAAATTAAGGGCTAGCTCTCATTCATATCTAAATCGAAAATGAAAAATGAAAATATGGGCGTGTTGGCCGAAAACGGGTAGCACACGTCAAGTGAAATTAAATAGCATATTATTTGTATATGACTGGATTAATTCAATAGTAATAATAATAATAATAATAATAATAATAATAATAATTTATTCAATACATTTATTTACCGACTTAAAGGCAGTTTCGTACGAAAACCTACAAATCTGGCTTCTGTAACTGAAATAAATGAGCGTACATTTGAGTAACAGTCTCTCTCTCTCTCTCTCTCATAAGTGCTCATTTGCGTAAATGAATAGTTCAAAGCGCAAATACACAAATTTATGATGTTTTAATGTGAGAAAAGTACAAGTTGTCCCATAAATTTCCACTGTGCTAGTCCGCCAAATAGGGACAGTGGTGGCACTCGGACGGGATAAACATTTTAAACTCGCGTTTGGAGTCACTTTTTTTCTTTTAGTGAGACAACTTGTTTTTCTACATGACTTTGGTCCTCAAATTCGTTGTTTGATATAGTTTCAAGGGTATTGCAAGGTGGGTAATTATGAGGGGGTAAGGTCTCAAAGATCGGGTTAACGGAGGAAATAAAGCATAATTCCTCTTATTTCATACCAATTTCCCCTCTCCCCCTTTTTCCACACAAGCCAGTCGACATATGTTACAACTCTATCAAGAGCCATATGGGGGTTTTCCTCCCATCCTTTTCTAACCATATTAAAGAACATTTTCGACAGATTTTCTGTGTATAGGGTTTTTTTACCACCCCTCTCATCGAAAAAAAAGGAAGCGTCTTCCATAGTTTACCCACTTCCGCTACTCGATTAGTTTTCTATAGATCTGCCATCCCTTGGACTTTTATATTTTTCCACCCTAGTGAAAAAAGCTTTATTGTATCGAATTTGTCCATAAAAAAAGACCCACTGGTTTGTATCTCGAGATTTCCTCAGATTTTTTTTCTTTTTTATGTAAAAGGAAGAACACTTTTTTCTTTTTAGGTATAGGTGCGTATAAATTAAAAAAAAAAACATGGAGAAAGAATCACAATATAATCTTGTTAAAGAATGACCGTTACACGTTTGGCTCAGCCAAGCGTGGGGTCCCCTCCCCCCTTGCTGCAGCACCCTATTCTTTTCAAGTTTCAAAAACCACCGCCCCATGCCATAATATCGAGGGGAGGGCTGAAAAATCCTTAAAGGTAGGGTGTGGGGTAATACAGCAGTGCCGTGGAGAGAAGGGTCATGTGAAATGTCACCAATTCTTTCCCTTTGAAATACGTTCGAGTTTTTTTTGAATATATATATTATGTATATATGTTCATTATTCCAAAAGCAACCCCCTTGTTTTATGTTGTCTTGAACAAGGGGGGAGGGAGAGTAATTACAACCCCTCGCCTCGTTCACCTCACGTTTCAACTTGTTATATAGGCTTCCGCGGTGCGAAATACGAAAAGTCAACATAATTTCGGTGAACATAGTAATTTACACCTTTTGAAAGTTGGAATTTTTTGCTCCAACCGACCAATATTGCGCCGCAATTATATCTCACTGCACCGCCTGCACTGCCTTCAACTTTACGAGGCGTAAATGAAATTGTTTTTCTTCTAAAATTGGAAACGTTAAGTGCACCCATGGGGGGAAGGGAAGCACACTGACCGAATAAGCGATGTGTACCGGTCAAAAAGGGATCAGGTAACAATACAAGTATGATGAGGAAGGTAGGGAGTAGAACCTTTTTAAAAAGTCAAGAGGTTTTTGCGTCAGTTGGACACAAAGGTTTGAGAAAATGAAGAGAGAGAGTGAGAGAGACAGAAGAAAGGCTCTCCCCCCCCGGGTGATATTCAGATGAATGTGACACTTTATTCAGGACGATGTAGCCCTTCAACCTATATACCGTCTTGAACTAAAATTTCTCCGCGGAGGAAATGAAAAAACCGCCGAATTCTTTTTCTCCCTAAATGTCACCGAAAAAACTTCCATTTTCTCACGAACTGCCAAAAACTATTTCAAATTGGGGGCATCTTTCCAACTCAGGGGACGGCATTTATTTAATAGTGATGACGGGGGAGCAAAGGCGTGGGAACGAGTTAAAGACGAACAATGGAAACAATAATTTTTTCCTTTTTTCGGACGCTCTAGGAAGGGATAGCCTTCTCTTTTCAATCCTGACTGGTTGAAAAAGCTGAGCTGTGCGCTTCAACCAATCAGAGGACTCCGAGCCACAGCCAGCTTTTCACCGCTCGAAGAAAACAGATCAAAAACAAAGATGGTTCATGTCTATCTTTCAGCGCCCAAAGCCCAAAGGGTTTGAGCTGTGGAGGTTATTTCTGTTATCAATTTAAATTTATTATCTAAAATGAAAGTGTTTAGCGGTGACAGTGTCTTCTCGTGTAATTTCCTTGCACCACTAACAGACATAGTTCAACGCCGAAATGTACCCTGGTGGACATCTGAGCTGGACACACTGCGCAAACTGGTTCTTACGTCAAAAGCACGCCTCCACCGTGCCAACTCTTTGCGGTGGATGGCAGTACTGGACACCTACATTGTCAAACCGAACCATTACAGGAGAGAACTGCGACAGGCCAAACGATAGGGCTGGCGGCGCCTTATCACTGATCCAATGACCCATGGGGGCTCCCCTACCAAATCTGGAAGCGGGAGGCGAACACAGAAGTTATCGCTATACATGCATTGAAGATGACGTCAGCGTTGACACAGCCTCAGCTGCTTCCAACACTCGCTACCTCTTGCAGCAGCAGTTCGTCCCAACTGACGAAACGCCCGTGGACTTACCGTGTGACGCTGAAGTACGGATGAATGAACAGCAAGCTACTGGAATGCAAGGATCATCCACGTCCAAGGCCCCAGGCCCTTCTGGCATTCACGGGGAGCACGTCCGTAACGCTACCCTCAGCAGACATTATATTGATATGCTAACGAACATATTCAGGCAGGTCCCTGCCAGGCTCGTACCGTCCTATAAGCATAATGTCAACTGAGGCTAAGAAGCTTATCCTAACTGCATTGCAGCCATTCCTTGAAGCTAGGGCGCACCCATCACAGTATGGTGGCATGCCCGGGTGCTCGACAGCACATGCCCTAAACCGGCTCAGGGAGGAACTAGCGACGCCTTCGCGAGATACTACTGTGGTTCTCTTCTTGGACATCTCAGGAGCATTTAACGAGCTATGGCAGCCGCTATCCTAACTGCCCTGCGCGAAACGAGAATCCCATCCAACTTGTATCGCCTCCTTTGTAGCTACTTCACTGGCAGAACTGCATACTGCAACGGCGCAACCTACCCTATCACCGCAGGATGTCTCCAAGGAGCGGTACTCGCCTGCGCCCTTTGGGCTTTAACTTTCAGCGAACCACTGCGGCGCCTCACGAATCTTAATTTCCAAACAATCGCGTATGTTGATGACTTGGCCATCATCATTAGAGCCACCGACAATGATCACCTCTGTGACCGTGTCTTTGAAGCCTTGAAGTGCGTAGAACAATGGTGTGATTCAACGCGCCTGCGTCTCGCAATCTCCAAAACACAAATTCGTGGCTCAAGGCCGAACACGCACCAACCACACATTACTTCGAGACGGGAGAACTCTCTCCCTGACCAAAAAGCCAGTTTACCTTTGCGTAATCCTAGACTGCCGTTTCACACCGTTGCCACATCTCGAACTGTTACGGGAGAGAGTTCTACCGCTTCGTCGTTTCCTTCGTGAAATTTCCGGCCCAGGATGGGGGGCATCTCTATCCTCAAGACTCGTATATTACCAGCAGGTACTGGTTCCACGCATCCTTTATGGGTGTATTGCATATGGTGGCCCCGGGCTAGTCAGCGTGCTAGAAACAAGACTCTCACGATTCAGCGTCTGCTAATACTGCAGGTGCTTAAGGGGGAACTGCATTGATGATTCCTCGACCCCCCTCCAATCAACCCTCGTCTACTACTCGGCATACATTTTCTGGCCTTATTTCTGCACCAATCCTGGTTTTTAAGGACTCGTTTTAATCTTCAGAAAATTCCGTATATGCAGTAGTTTTCCTTTTTTCAAATAAGTCGAAAAAAACCGTGAAATTACAAGGTAAAAGTCCAAGGCGAATTTAAAATAACTTCTGGGATGAAATTTGAAAAAAAGGAAAACTACTGGATATGCGGAATTTCCTGAAGATTAAAACGAGTCCTTAAAAACCAGGATTGGTGCCGAAATAAGGCGAGAAAATGTATGCCGAGTAGTAGACGAGGGATGATTGGGCGGGGGGTCTCGGAATCACCCGTGCAACTCCCCCTTAAAGCATACGCTACCACAGCGCACTCAACATGACATGTTCTGGCTGGCGGCCCCCGATTGACCTTGTTCTCGATGAGAGCCTTGCAATCCAACTTGAACGCCTGAATTCGGATCTTCCACGGCCAGACAGGATTATGGCAGTTCCTGATGAGGAGGATTTTATCTCGTACTGTCGGGCTGTAAGGCGTGCCTTGATTGCACAGAGGCAACAACGATGAGACCAAAACAACACCGAGCGTCATCTACATAACATTATTCCCTCGATTCAGCAGTGTCTGCGTATCGCTGGACATGGTAGCTTTAACGGCAAACTCCACTTCTACCGGAGAAGAGACTCGCCGGATTGCCCACGTGGCCACCGAGAGGAGACCGCAGCCCATGTCCTCTGGAGCTGTCCAAGTTACACGGATCTCTGCGTCATCTGGACTCAACCTTGATAACCACACCATATAAATTCCTCTCGAGCAGCTGTTCAGCGGTTGAACGGATTTGCTAGGGGATGGTACCATCGAAGAGGTCTCGGGGCAATCATGGCCCACACTAATAACCCGCTTGCATCAACTTCCTGATTTGGCCTTCTATACCGAGCTGGATTGATGTTGCGGGTAAACCACGAGCAATCTCTGATCCCTCTGACCCCACTGATATCCTTCTGACCTCCCCGGCACATCCGTCACCAATCCCCTGACACACACCTGATTGCTCCAGTTCACTGTCAACTTCGCGGCTGGTCCCTCAATGTCCGACCGGGTTGATGGTGCTGGTAAATCCCCGCAGCCAAGCGGATGCACCCCGTACTTCATGGCACTTGCACCTGCATGGCTCCCCACCGCCACTCGGTCTCACCCACTACTTTGGCCGGTGGGTGTGGCTGACGGGGAGTTGAAGTACGGGCTAACAGACATTGCACGTTTCGGGCTACTTCCCGATCGTACAAATAGTATGACAATAAACTCCAAGGAGTTTCAGTCAGGCCCGAGAAGAAGAAACATGTCTGTAGGTGTGATAACCCCCCCCCCCCTACAGGTGAGCCATGGAGTGGGGGTTCGTTTTTTTAGTTTTTTTCTCCTAACTCGAGAACTAGAAGGTGTAGCTAAATCCTTTGGGCGTAAAAATTAAAGCTCATTAAATTTCACTACTTTGGTGAAATGAACTATTATTTTGATGATTTTTTATTTTGGAGGCAGGAGAGATTAGATTTTTTATTTTCAATTTCAACGACCGATCCTGCCGGCGTTTTTTGCTTTTCTGCGGCGTTTCGTTGAGGGATTCTCAACGTCCTCAGGCGTCTTCTTTTTTTCTTTTTATTAAGCTTTTGTTTGTTGGGGGGGGGGGGGTAAGCCCCCTTGGGTTTCAGTCAGGTTTTCAACATTTTTTTCAAAAAAAAAAAAAATTGGGGGCCCCCCAAAAAGGCTTAATATCGGTCCCAACTTCCTTATTTTACATTACTTTTGACTCAAATCCATAAAATTGGTGGGGACCCCATATTTTATTTGTTTTTTAACAAAAAACAAAAAAATTGAAATCCTGACCAAAATCCAAGGGGGCTTGCCCCATAGCAAACAAAGAAAAGTGAGTGATCCGTATTATCTGCCGATCCCCGAGCAACTTATAAGTACGTACTACATTCCTAGAATATCCGTCATGTTTCGGGAATTTGAATCTGGTGGAAAATGTTCGTGATCTTTTCACTTAAAAGAAAAAAAAAAAAAAAATTAACCATTTCCATACACAGGGCCGTTCCTAGCCCTCGCGGGGCCCCTAGGCGATAGCTATCGGGGGGGGGGGGGCAGCAGCCGGTGAAGACGCGGATTCAGGTTTTGCTTAAAAGGGAGAGCTTCAGATTTTGTATGCATCGCTCTACAAAAATCGTGCTTGATAGCCACTCGCACCCTTCAAATGGCTAAACTATAGGTTTTCCCACAAAAACCGGATAAGCTGACTATATGTATTCGCACCAAAAAATGACGATTTTCGCGCCTTAAAAATGACTAAACTTACTATTTACGACCTACAAATAGCAAAACCGGCGATTGTCGCTCAAAAAATAACCAAACTGGCTTCTCGTGCCCTATAAATTGCTAGGCGTACAGTTGGGGCGCCACGAAAATACCTGAAAAGTTCTTGATTCCCTCCCTAAAAATGGCTAAATCGACCATTCGCGCACCAAAAGTGGCCTTGGCTTCCTGGATACTTGGCGTCCTAAAAACAGCTAAATTGGCTCCACGCACTCTAAAAATGGCTAAAAACTGACGATTCGCGCCTTGAAAATGCCTATACAGATGATTCCTGCCCTGAAAATGGCAAAAGCGCGCCAAGTATGGCCAAAACTGAGGATTCACGCCTTGACTTCGCGCCCCATAAACTGACTCTATACGCCCTAAAAATAGCTAAACTGACGATCGCGCCTTGAAAATGGCTGAACTCGCTGTTCGTTCTCAGCAATTGACTAAAATAACGTATTCATACCAAGTATCAACACCGGTTGTGTTTTATTCGTTGACTCGTTTGAGAATAATGGCGTTTCCGAAACCGAGATCACGATAGTCCAAATAAAACAAGTGAGCACTAGCTTACCGTGGTAGGGGCGAGGGGGGCGGACCGCCCTGGGCCCCCTGTCAGGCGGGGCCCCCGAGAAGCTTAAATGCGGAAAAATTAGGATTTTTAGGTTCATTCATGTAAAAAGGTTGGACTCGATCCGATTCGATTGAGGGAAATTCACGGCTAAAATAGAGAAAATGCACCGCCCCCCACTCCCAAGTTTCGTTAGGTCCTTAAGCGCTCTAATGTACTGATCCGCAGTTTGCAACGCGCTGATATTCGTGGCTATGTAACTGCGAAAAAGTGCTGATGGTTCGTGGTCTCACGATGCAACTTCCAGACCGAAATTAATGTAGGCTGAAATGTAGACATCAATGCAAAAATGTTGTTTCTGGGCCAAGCCCGTGGCTACTATTGAGAATGAGAATATACTCGCTACTAATTCAAGGCTGTACAAGTAAACAAAAATCGTGGCAGTTATTGCCAAAAACAACGCTTATTCGAGTTTAAATTGGATCAAAATGGCAAATTCACAACACAAATTGCGAAAAATCGTTTATTAATAAAAAAAAGAGAATAGATAATGTGCTAATTTACTGCAAAATTATCAGAAAACGCTATTTCACAGCTGAAATGAAGAAAAATAATTAATTCGCGGCTGAAATTGAGAAAACGAAAATCTGTATAGCTTCTGAAAGAATCGAGGCTCAAACTGAGAAACAGCGCTAATCCCCCTCCAAAAAATAGCTCACGCGGGGCTAAAAACTTGAAAAAACAACGCGGCTAGAATTGACAAAAATATTAATTAGCGCGGCAAGCATTAAGAAAAACACTAATTTTCAACTCAAACTGAGAAAAAGTGCTAATTCGCCGCTAAAAATGAAAAAAATGGCTAATCTGCAGCTGAAAATGAGGAAAACGCCAAATCGTGGCTAAAATCGAGGAACGAAAGAATCCCTACTGCACTGCTAAAATTGGTTAAAAGCGCTAACCCGTGGCCAAAATTGGTTAAAGTCACTAAATCTTATAAAAAATTGACAAAACGAAAATGCGTACCTTCTGTTCGAGGCTAAAACTAAACAATAAACGCTAATCCGTAGCAAAAATTGAAGGAAAAATGCCAGCGTATGACTGAAGAGTAAAAAAAAAAAAAATCTAATATTGAAAAATTCACTATAATTAGCCTGTCATAAATAAATAAAAACTCTCGTTTTCAGCTCAAATTGTAAAAATTGTTATTCCCGGCTAAAAATTGAGTAAATCACCAATTCGTGGCTAAAATTAAGGTAATTCGCGAATTCACAGGTTAGAAACGCTTCAAAGCAGCTAAATTGGAAAAAACGCGAATTCGCGGCTAAAATTGAGGAAAATAATCGCGGATAAAATGTGTTGGAATTTCTAATTCCGCCTTCTGACAACAACTTTGTGGCTAAAATTGAGATAAACGGCAAATTCATGGTTATAAGGAAAAGAAAAAACACTGATTCACGGCTAGAACTGAGATGAGACCTATTCTACATACAGTTAAAATTGAAAAAAATTACTATTGCGGTGACAAAATGTAAAAGAACCCGCCAATTTTGCGGCTAATATCGAGAAAATCAGTAATTGTTCTGGCTAGAATAAAGAGAAAAGTTAATAATCAGCCTAAATTGAAACAAAAAGTGCTAATTCACTGTCAAGAATGGAAGAATTGCCGATTTCAGTAAAAATATATTTTTCTTTTTTTTTTCCTCCACTATCCAAGAGCTGGGGCATGGCACACGCCCCAGGTACGGAATCCTAAGTGGATTATTGTGCCGCTCTTGGATCGGTTGGTCTAATCTAGAGTCCCTCTCACCGTATGAGTTTGAGGAGGTCCTCAGCTAGAGTCTCGCTGGGCGGAACATATCAGGCGTGTGAAGCCCGAAAAGGCTGATCCTGCGAAGATAGCTCTCTCCTCTTAATAAGGTTAGAGGTCGTCGCTTCTTAGAAGCGATAAGAGATAATCGCTAACTGGACCCTTAAGCACAAGAGTGACAAGGATGACGAGCTAGCGCGCGCCGAGTGCGTTGCACTCGAAGAGATAAGCCCCTGCACCGGGGTGTGTTCTTTAGAACGGCCCGCCGAGGGTATGTTTTTTAAAAACTCCCCTCGGCGGGTATGCTCCTTAGAACTGCCCTCCACAGGTACGTCCCTGGTCCCATCAATGTCGTGTTTGACCTCGGTGGTATCCATGGACGGAGCAGCCGGTGACTGCGGCGTTCACGGAAGGTTCTCTGAGCCCCTTCCGAGTTCATCATATAAACTTCTGGGTGAGCCCTTCAAGGTCCTGCCAGAAGCCAGGGTAATATAAGTCCACCGCCGGCAGAGCCCTGCATGCCGTAAGCGCCGAGGCCTGCGGTAAGCCTATTACACCAGGGGATCGGCCGGTGCCCTGGGGGTCCGTTCAAAGCACACTTTGCCCCCTGTGCCATGCAGACCTTAGGTACGGACCAAACACCTTGTCTTGAGGGGGGGAAGGAATAGCTAGAGGAGGTAGGAGACGCCACCCCCTTCTGTCCCGGACTCAGGACAGCCCCTAACCCGTTGTTTGTCCACGGGGTCGTATTCGGCCCCCATGTCCAATGGGTGTGTCCGACAACGGACTCCCCACAGCACACGGTGCGCCTTATTCCGACCCAACCCACCATCGCACCGTATCACGGGTCGGCCCAATGGTGGGGCCCCCCATCCGCAACCCGGGGGACGCGCCCGATAGGGGAAACGAACCCCGTGAATGGTTTGTAGCCATTCACACGGACCAAGTCCGTCACGGGAGTAAAAATATTGGAAAATGCCAATTCGTGGCTAAAATGAACAACATTTGCTAATACACGGGCTAGAAATAGCTACTGCACTGCTAAAATTACGAAAAAGCGCTAATTCACGGTTAAAATTGAGACAAATTTCAATTTGAGTCAAAAATTGGAAATACGCTAATTCACGGCTTCCTCGGGCAACTTTATTTATTGCTATGAGTGAAAAACTCGCAAATTCGCGGCTGAACACACAAATGTGTGGTTATGGTGAACAAAAAATGATAGTTTGTGGTAAAGATTTCGAAAATACCGGTATTTTACGGCTAATATAGAGTAATTTTCAACTCATACTGAGTAAAGCGCTGGAAAAAATCGCTAATTTGCAGCTAAAATTGTGCAGAACGCCAACTCGAAGAAAGTTGAAGAAACATCGCTGATTCCCAGGATAAAAAATCTACTTTGCTGCTGAAGTTGGGGAAAAGCGCAAATTTAAGCCTATAAGGTGGGGGGGCGAAAAGCGCTAATTTGCAGTTAAAGTTGACGAAAAATCAATTTCGCAGGATCTTTAAAAATCGAATTTCCAGGATTTGGCGCTTTAAAGCGTCAATTTGACAGATTTATCTTCTGTTAAAACCCTCGGTTTGGTCCACTTTAGCAGTCAAATTTCTTGGATTTGGCTATTTAAAACGGGCGTTTCGGGTTCGGGCTCAAATACGCCAATTTCACTTTCACATGTCTGGATCTTTCAAGACCCCTTTTTGTGGATCTGGCGCCTTCAAAGCCAATTTCGCGAATTTTCATGGTTCGAAAATCCAATTTCGTGGGGCCGAATTCTTCAAAACCCCAATTATTTCGATTTTAGCCGAGTGTAACTCCTAAACGATTATTTTGTAATTATTTTTATTCCAAGCCGGGCCCCCCCCCCCATGGGTCGGGGCCCCTAGGCGGTCGCCTACAACGATATATGAACCTGGATTGCTCACAGAGGACTGGAGGGGCGTGGAGGGGGCAGGTCGTCCCCTGGTAAACAATCACCCTGTCCCTCTCCTTGTGTAGTTATGGCAATATGGCACTTATTTTGAAACTCCACCCGTCTCATCCACTATGGGAGCTTATTTGATGGCTATTATCAGCTGGTCTTTATCAGCAGTGATGAGCAATCCAGTTCTTTTATACATCGTTGGTCGCCTACCCTGCCTACCCCTTAAAAACTGCCCTGTCCACACCTGTAGTGGGTACAGGAGACCTAACCCCTACACTTTCCCGCAAAAAAAAACCTTCCGTGGTATTTAGTTCCTCTATTTTTCTTATTTTTAAAGGACTATATGTATTTAACAAAGTTAAAAATACACGCTGAAGGCGGCCCCCGTCTCTAAATTTCAAATTCTGTTTTTTTCTAAAAATACCGCCAGCCTGTGGAATTTATTCTCGAAGAGTCTGCTGGTGGATGGATGGTGGTGGGTGTGGGGAGGGCAGGTGCAAAATGCTCTTTTTTTTTCTTTTTTTTTTTTACAGACTTCAAGAGGACACGCGCCCAACTTGTCCGACCCCTCTCGCCCCTTCGTGTCCCATTAATGGTTTAAGATAGTACATTTTTTTTTTTTTTGAATGGGCATATTTGCACATTTGATGAAAATTTGTGCCCGCATTGATATTTCTGAAACTGAAGGTTACCAGACGGTGGAGAAAATAAAATAACGACAAAAAGAAAGGATTTGGGCAGTTATTTCACCTTCGCATGTCCTCTGTTTTTACTTTTCAAAAATTTGTCTCAAAAATCTCCTTTCTCTTCCTATTTAGGCGACGTCTTTGGTAAAGTTTTGTCTGTTGACTCAGGTTTTTCAAAAGAAAAAAAAAAGACGGAAGACAGTTTTGAAGGAAGGTGGTAGCCACGTGCTGAGGATGTGTTAGATATGTGACAAATGATTCGGCGCGCGGGGTACACATGGTCAGGAAATCAGTGAAATAGGTTGAGTGTGTGTAGGAGTGGGTGGATGGGGGGGAGGGTGAGTTACGCTCTCGGATGTTTGGGAGGCTTTGTGATTTAATGAGATCCAGCACAACGGACCTGTTCCATACTTTTTTTTGTGTGTGGATGTGGGGGGACTCAATCTTGGGAGGAAGCGTTTACATTTGTCGTTTATGAACCTGAGAAAAAGGGGAGAACTGATTGGCATCACAAGGTCCAGAGACTTTTGACTTTGTTATAATCTTCTTAGGTGCAATGAAGCGAGCGCGACAAAATATAACGGGCAATTATACTCGCCTAAAAAGTCCTACTTTAGGCTTAAAGTCGCCCCAGCCTTTTTATGTCGTTAGATTAAGGAAAAAGAGGGGTATTTATGGTATGTTATACGCCGCAATTACACTTAGGGAGCTTTTATTATGCGGAGGCCCACCACCCTCATGTCGTCTTCATGAGAAAATTTCTCTTAGCCAAGGCCAAGTTGAGCCGTTTTTTTAAAAAGTTGTCTCCCCCCCCTCCCCCCTAACATCCATCGAGTCCTCTTCGTCAATATTACAAGCCCCATTAGTCGTTCATATCCTTTTTGCTCCATAGTCTTGTACACTACAATTACATTCGGACACTTTCCCATGGACTCTATAAAACGCACTTCCTGTATCAGAGTCCCAGGTGTGCGGGTGCTACTGGATCAAAGTGATCACCTGCGTGGTTTACTGAAATGACATTTACGAAGGATATGATGGAAAAAAATGATAGATAATCGCTGATGGCGGGTAAATTATTAACAAAAGCTCTTCGGAGCGACGCTTTTCAGCCGACTCTTAAACTACAGGTGGGAAAGAAACTTCGAGAACTGCGAGTCCCGCTGAATTTCAGGATATCGATAGCCCAGAAAGCTCTTAAGTGTGGTCAGTTGGTCATGTCTCCATTTCGGACTCACACCTTCAACCTACAGAGCTGCTTTATCGTATTAAAAATTCCACGGTTTAGCCATTCGTGAGCAAGTGATGAGGTCGAAGATATTTCTGTTTTATTCACCACGAGTTATCAGTTCCCGCAAATCTATAAAAAAAAAAAACATCGTTCATTATTATTTTTTGTTCGTCTTCACCATCCTTATAATAAGGCGCCGGCCGTTTAATCGTAGTCATAACTTAAAATATTGTCTCTCTTCCCAGATAGCCCCTCCGTTTTGTGAATGGTTTATATAGTATTAAAGAGGGAATTGGGTGTTTTAAAAAGCTATGTTGATCGGCTCCGTCTTCCCGAAGGGAATAAACACTTCGTCTTTAAACACAAACACAAAAAAACGGCCAACGAACTGTAATGAACCAATTCGCAAAACAAAAGAGAATGGGTGGGGTGGGGGTGACTTAAAGAAGCAATTAAGCTGCTCGGGAAGGGACCACACTGGTACGACGATCGATCTCTCATTAGAATAAGATAAAACTGCCACATCTGAAAAAAAAAAACTTGAAATTTGTCCGGCGGGGGGGGGGAGAAGTAGATGAGATGATTTCACTGACAAGGATTGAAAGAAACAGAGCTATTAACATGCAAGATGAGAGATCAAAAACTCTCCTTTTTTTTCTCCACTTGTCTCGCGATAGAATTCTTTGTATATTAATTGGGTGGCTCGTCAAATCGTGTTTTATTGAAAAGGGACATGTTTAACAAGAAAGCTTGACAAATTTATTTTCCCAACGTCTGTGAATTGTTGTTGCCCAAATAGGTGATCTCCGTGGGAAAAAGCCATTTCATTTTAAAACGAAGGGAAAACACGCCACACGATGCCACAACTCCCCCACCCCCACAACCGCATCCACACTGTTTTTCCATTCCCATCCCAGAGTTGTCTTCGCACCGTCGCGTCGGGGCCCCCTGTATACAGAGGGTGATCTATACGTGGGAATTTGTTAAGCCCAAAAGTTGGGGTCAATTATAAGAAGCTGCATTTCCTGGATAAAGGCCACTGAGAGAAAGCCCCCCCCCCCCCCAATGCTCTCAACGGCAGTTTTCTCCTCCGAGGCTTTAAACAAGAAAAAAAGTGCAAATTGGAATGGACTTTTTAATTACAAAACTTGAAGTGGTCATTCCAATTTTCAAGCATCGTAAGTGAAGTGCTTCGCGAAAACGTGAGTTGTGCAAAGTTTCACTGGAAGGGGAAAAAAATTAGGAGAACCTAAAAAAGACGGTACAAATTCCTCTAAAGGCAAACATTCTCGTAAACCATAGACGAAGGAAGAGAGAGAGAGAGAGTGAGAGAGAGAATAAAAAAACACTCAAAAATAAAAAGGCGCCATCATTTCAAAGAGGCTCGTAAATTTCAAGCTAACAGCCTCCCGCGAAGGATTTATTTCGCGAAATACGTCAAGGATGGTTAAAGGGACCATTTTCTCCTCTACCCCTCCTACTCGTGTCCTACCTTCTTGGACATGGTATAACGTAGTAATGACCATTTAAATCACAGTTTTTTATCGCTGATTAAACGTTGATAAAAGTTACGTTTATTCTGTTTCATTAAAAAAAAAAAGTTGATATTATTGTAGTTTGTTTGGGTTGTTCAGTTGACATGATGGGAGTAAATCGAGTGTCGGCCTTGTCAAATATAAAGAAAAATTAACTTCTGTACTAATACGTAGAAAAAACATATTAACAACGATTCTGTTAGTTGGCGCTTGCCACCAGACCCCTCCCCCTGCATCATAACCCGTAAATAAATCATTTTTTAAACGAACTTTCAACGGTGATTGCACACCCAAGAAGATACTTACATGTAGTTTTACAGATTTTTCTTCCTTTTTTCCTCGTTTCAACTGCAGTAAAAATGCCAGATGTAAGCACACGTTCAATCTTATAGACTGTCTGATAGCTTGTATTACACATCTGCTTGGTTTACACCTGGGCAAGAAGTGCGTCTGACCGATAATTTTTCTATAGATATAGACGGATTTTTCAGAGAGAAAGAAAAAAAAAAACATTGCATTTTTCCCTCTTCTTCTGACTGCAACAACGCAGGAAAGCGATTGATTTCAAGCGTGATGAGGTTCATTTTCGCCCGCATATAAACCAAGGTCGCGGAGAATTATATACGTAACTATAGCTATTTTTTACCGGTCGAAAATGAGTAATACGTTACATTTAAAGTGGGCTTCTCAATTAGCGGTAGAACAAAATTAAGGCAAGATGACATGACCTACCCGAACAAGTTGCTGCGTTGTATTCTCCAGTCCCCCCCCCCCTGCACAGGCCTATAATCAAAGTATCGGGGTTTCCTACAAATTAAGCAAAGCGCGAATTTACAGGCGCTTTTAACGCCCTGTACACCTACAGGGCGTGCAAATGATGATCGTGTAGGGAGGGGGGGGGTAACAAAAGAGATGTTCTGTGAGATATATACTTCCATTAAACTGTCATAAGAATATTACAGCTCTTCCAAACGAGTTGATTGAGAGCTCATTCGGATGATTCAAACTGATGGAAAGGCTGTTGATAATATATGGTTCCCCGAAATTATAAGGCTCGCAGACTTTTCGTGACTGGTCAAAGGCGCCCCCTAATAGACCCCTGACTTTTCGTCGCTGGGAGTTTACGAGTCCATCGAGCAAAAACTCAGTTTTCGTGGCTCTAAATGTTTTCCTAGCAGCTTCTTTCAAATTTAAAGTCAGTGGCCTTCCTCCCATCTTCCTCCGTGAGGACCTTCCTCTCATAAAGTCGCTGATTGGTTGCATTAAAAAAACACTCGTATAGTTCGCTGTCCTCAGTCTCCCCCTTGCATATATTTGTTGGACAAAGCCCTTGTTAATTAGTCGCCAAATAACTTTCAAAACCAGCTGCATTTCACGGGGTAGGGAAGAAAAATCCCAATAAACAAAGAATCCACGAGTCAAACACCCTATAGCAGGTGAAAAAAAAACATCTTAAGCAGGTGATTTCGACGGAATTGATGAGCGTTGGGTTTGGGCGAGGTGGACAAGTGCTGGACTCTTCTTCTTTTTTCCAGTCTCTCTCCCCCCGCCGCCACACCAAAAAAAAAAAACACAATGCGGAACTTGAAATTTTGGAGAGGGCCCTCCCTCCACCCCTGTCCATCACTGTATAGCCTATGAAAAACTCCACCTTATTCCCGTTCGTATACGGTCTGCGAATCGGTATTTCTTTCTAACTGCTTATTGTAGCACCTTGCGCCAGGCCAGGTTGACGCCGGATTTTTTTTTTTTTGGGTATATGCGCGTTTATTTATTGAGTTGAAGCTGTTATTCCACCTGTTGTTATCGTTCATGAATTTTCGCTCTTTTTTCTTTCTGAACGAGTATACTGAATGGGAGGGTGGTAAGAGTGGAGTGTATCAATGAGGAGGAGGGGGTGCTAGAAAAGAAAAACATCTGCATTGTAAGCGTGGCAGGGTAGTCTTATGACGTCATGATATTCGGTGACCGGTGTTTCGGCACAGGGTGGTTACAGGAAGCACCTACGTATGAACTTAAAGGGATAAGGGTTGCATGTGTGAAGAAAGTGAAAGGTGCTCGAATTAAAGAGATCTTTCACGTCACCAGGGGTGTAGGTACGAGGGGAGGGATATGGGGGATAGATTCGCGATGCATGGAGGCCATTCTACGAATAAATTGTGGAAATCAACGCAAAAGTGTTGTATTTGAGGAAACCCCGCGGTTAAAGTTGAGAAAACACGCTATAATATTGACAAATAAAAGACGCTTTCAGGTTAAAATTGGACAAAAATGGCAAATTCACAACTGAAATGGCGTAAATTCGCCCATTCACGTATGAAAAATGGAATAGGATGCTGAATGGCCGCAAAATTAGCACAAAACGCTATTTCACAGCTGAAATCGGAGAAAATCGCTAATTTGCAATTTGCAGATATATAAAGTTATGGAAAAACGTTAATTCGCGGGCACAAAATGAAGAAAATCACTAATTCACGGCAAAAATTGAAAAAATCACCAATTAGCGCAGCTAAAATTAAGAAGAACGTTAATTTTCAGTTTGAATTGGGGAAAAGTGCTAATTCTCAGTTAAAAATGGAAAAAATTGCTAATTTGCAGCTTAAATCGAGTCAAATGCCAATTCTTGGCAAAAATTGACAAAACTCGGCAGGTAATGCACGGGTTGGAAACGCTACCACAAGGCTAAAATTTAGAAAAAGCGATAATTCTCTGCTAAAATTGAGAAACATCACTAATTCTCGAATTCTGACGTGAAATTTAAAAATGATGATTTTTTGACAGAAATGGATGGATAGATGAACATTTTTTTGGTTAGAAAAAAAAATGTACATTTATAATTTAAATTCGCACCATCTGAAGGCATTTTTTTTGCTAAAATTCAGAAAAATGGCAAATTCATGCATGGCTATAGTTCACTGTTAAAAAATACGCTAATTCACAGCTAGAACTGAAAAGCAGCAATATTCTATACCTATAAAAGTTACACAAAATTGCTAATGCGGTGGTAAAATGTGAAAAACCGCTAATTTGCGGGTAATATTTAGAAAATAAAATAATCAGCCTGGTCAAAATTAAGAGAAAGATTAATTTTAAGCCTAAAAATTGAGAAAATTGCTAATTCGCGGCTAAAAATGGAAAAAATCGCCAATTTACAGCTAACATTGCGCCAAACGCCAATTTGTGACTGAAATTGAGAAAATTCGCTAATTCACAGATTTGAAACGCTACGACGCGTCACTGCTACAATTTATAAAAAACCCGCTAATTCGCGGTTGAAAGTGAGAAAAGTTCTAATTTGCGCCAAATACTGATTGGTTTGGCTTGAAGAACCCCTAGTAGCAAGCCCATATTTCTGAAATATGTTAGAAACATAACAACGTGTCTAATGCAATCATTGCAAGTGAAAGTTGTCTGAAATATTTCAAACACCAATAATTTGAAATATTTCAGAAATTATCTTTCTGACACTGTTTAAACGCGCGTTCTTAACATTAAACGAAAATGGTTATTTTATTTTTCCAACTATATAGTAAACAAAACTCATGTGTTGTAAACTTGATTCCAACACATTTCCTCTTCTTGAAAAGTTCTAAAGAGTAACGTCCATGCTTTTTCGAAACTTCCTGCCGCTTCTTGTCCTGCCAGTAACAACTGTCCATCCGTCATCCACTTCAGAATGATTGAGAGCCGGGCATCTTCTTCTTTTCCCTGGTTTAGTTGTGAATCATATTCCACAGTTTCTTGACGAGGCGGCGAATTATGATAATTTTGGTAGCGAAATGTAGGGGTTTCAACAGGATCTTTCTTCGCTTGGTTATCTTGTGGAACGAATAACCGCCGATTCTGAAATTCATCAAAGGAGCGTCTTTTCATCCATGCCTTTGTTCTTTGAGCATCCTGATTCGAACGAATTTTGAATGAAAGTTTTGGCCCAGAAGGAATTAAATGAAAACTATTTCTACGAATTATTCCAGTATCAGTTTCAACCTGATAACGTCGAGGAGCGTCGTTGCTTTTTGAATTCACGGTACCGAATTTATTTTTATCGCGGATGAAAACTTCTTCACCGTCCTTCAGCGGTCTCAAGGGGCGGGAAGCATGTCGTTTGTCAAACCAGATCTTTTGATTTGCAACTTTCTTGTCATGGATCACTCTGTATTTTTCAAAATCTGGCCATTGAGGCACTAACGACTCTGGATCAATTGGTAGTGTGCCCCGCATCCTGCGACCCATCAAAAGTTCCGACGGTGAATACTGTTGGATTTGAGGTGAAGAACGGTAGGCAAGGAGAGCTATTTGAAGATCATCAGATTTTATCACCATATTTTTCGCTATTTTGACCAAGGATTCAGCAAACCCATTCGCTTGAGGGTATTTTGGACTGTGAACTATTAACGAAAAGCCCATTCTTTGAGCGAATTGTTTAAGTTCAAATGAACTTAAATTTGTCCCCGGGTCGCAGCGTATCTCTTCGGGGATCCCAAAAGGAAGTATTTTGAGAAGTAATCACCCACAACCATGTACCATGTACCTTTTTCTTTGAATAAATCCATCCCCAAGCTTTGCCATGGTCTTTTCGGAAGCATCGTCGGTATCAAGGGCTCTGGCCGCTGGATTCTAGTAGGCACTCATTGCCTGCATCGGGCCACCCTTTCTCGTATTTGTTGATTTATGCTAGGCCACCACACAGTTTGCTTGGCTCTCTCCACGCATTTACTTTCACCACCATGGTGTTCGTTATGGAGCCTGTTCAACATATCATTTTGAAGAGCAACTGGAATAACGTATCTATTTTTATACTTCACAGCACCGTTGTACATCCATAAATCATTTTTGAATTTAACATAAGGAATCAAGTGGAAATCAACATTTTTAGGCCAGCCGTCGCTTATGTAGTTTTTCAACAACGAAAAAGAACTATCCTGGTTTTGGGCTGTTTTGATGGCTTCAATTCTGACATCACTGACATTTGCACTGTAAATGTGATCGACAAAAACATCTAGTACATCGACATTATCTTGTCTAGTCGGAAGAGGAGCTCTCGATAATGTATCCGGAATAAACATTTCTTTGCCAGACACGTATTCCATCCGATAATCAAACATAAGTAACCGTATTTTCATTCTCTGAATACGAGCAGTTAATTCCGAAAGAGGTTTTTTGCCTAAAAGCGAGACAAGAGGTTTGTTATCAGTTCTCAGTATGAACGAAGTCCCGATCACAAGATCTGCGAACTTTTCACAAGCAAAGACAAGGCCTAAGGCTTCCCTCTCAAGGTTCGAATAACGTTTTTCGGTGTCTGTTAAACTTCTTGACGCATACTGAACCGGCCTCCATGAAGTTGGGGACACTTTTTGCTCTAATATGGCACCGACACCATGCAAGCTGGCATCGGCCGTTACTCGAATTGGCAATTGGGGATCATAAAAGGCCAGTAAGGGTTCCGAACACAACAGAAGTTTGATTCGGTTGAAAGCTTCGTCATGACTTCGGTCCCAGAGCCAAGTCCTATCTTTTTTTAACAAATCTCTCAAACCGTCGGTTTCCTTACTTAGACTAGGAAAGAATTTCACATGATAGTTGAGCATCCCTAAGAAACGTCTTAAATCACTCAAATCCTTAGGAGGGGGCAGTTTCTTAATTGCTTCGAGTTTAGATTGATCTGGCTTTATGCCATCTATTGAAACAATATGACCCAAGAATTTCACTTCCGTAACTTTGAACACACACTTTTCCTCATTCAACGTTATTCCTTCATCGTTCAATCGTTTTAAAACCAATTGGAGTCTTTCGTCATGTTCGGATTCTGAGGATCCGTAAATTAGAGAATCGTCGAGAAGTGTTACAACTCCTGGGATGCCTGCAAGAATTTTAGTCATAGTTCTATGGTAAACCTCTGGCGCACTATTAACGCCCATCGGAAGTCTATTAAAAACAAATCGCCCAAATGGTGTTAAGAAGGAAGTTATTTTCCTTGAATCCTCATCAAGTTTAATCTGATAATATCCACTACGACAGTCAATTTTTGAGAATAATGTGGCTCCAGAGAGCTGATGTAAGATTTCGTTCACTCCAGGCAACACAATCCGTTCTCTTTTAATTGCATAATTAAGGTGGGTGTAATCCACACAAATTCTGACCTCTTCAGTTCCCCGTTTTGGTACAACCACTATTCCCGCTACCCAATCAGTCGGCTCTTCTATTCTCGAAATCACTCCAAAAGCTTCCATCCTTTTAAGCTCCTTTTCAGTTTTGTCTCGCAAGGGAACAGGAAACCTTCGAGGTGCCCCGATACTGTACGGGCTAGCTCCTTCATTTAACTGAATCTTATAGGTATAATTCATCGTCCCAATACCATTGAATAAGTTTGGAAACAATTGTTTGATTTTTCCTTTAAAATCATACTGCGAACCATTGTCAATTCTTCCTATTAGTCCCAATTTATCAATAGCTGGACGACCTAATAGTGGGAACTCTTGTGCGCCCTTCAAAACATAAATGTCTTCATAAATGCATTTCGATTTGTAAACAATTCTTTCTTTAAATTTTCCTAAAACCATTAGCGGATTTCTTCCAGCACCAAAAAATAAATTCTTATTAACCACCAGTTTGTGGTGAGATTCAAAGTGGCGATTGAAACATTCTTCAGAGATCAATGTCACATCTGCACCAGTGTCAATTCGAAATTTTAGCTTCACTTGCCCCAAATGGAAGTTGACTTCCCACATCTTGTTTGAAAGGAGTTTGTTATCACCAGATTTCACACATCCCATGTGAAACCCAGTTTCAGCAAGGGGTTCTTGATTCCAACACAGACACATTTCCAACACAACTGACCAACATATTTCAAAAACTCTTGTCCAAGACGTATAGAACACGTGGAAATTTGTGTTTTGAACACAATGGGACTCTCGTGGCGGCTGTATCGTTTCAAACACATGTCAAACTCATTGAGCTGAACATATTTTTGAGAAATAAAAAAGTGTTATTAGGAGTATTTCAAACACGTGACAGAAAAGGTGTTATATTGGCTGCGGTTTCATGGATTTTGCAGTGTTCTGGAAAGCTTTCCGACACGTTTTCAACATTATGTGATGACATATTTTCGACATGAAGAACTTCGGCTTCACTTGTCAGATCGAGTTTAATAGCTCACTCAAAACTCAAATAAATTATTATAAATCCGGTTACCATATTGAGGAACATAAGTTGTTTTGTGCATTTCATTTTTTCCTGAAAGTTAAAATGAGTTCAAATCGGTTCAAATTCCCATGAATATTTAGCCCCAAGCCCTCACGCTGTGGAAATTGAAGGCATCAGCCGTCTAATCTACCTCGTCTTGTTGGAGACACATGATGATGACTGAAGCTAAAGAACGAAATTATGGTTCAAGCGGGTTCAACACGTCTAGGCTGCCCAATTTGATTGTTGGTAAGGTGTAACAAAAAGATATTATGGCGTCCTTCTTATTGAGTTAATTTACAGATTTTACAACACAAATGTTTGTCGGCAAAGAGAAAAGGAATAATTAATTGACGTTTCAAAAGCGTGTCTTTCTCAGGTTGGGAATAACATAGGGTTTTATTGCTAAACCTGAAGCAAAGAAGCTGCAAAATGCTGATGCGTGTAGAGGCATGGGCAAGACTTATTTTGGGTTCTAACTTCATTAGAATTTCTTTGTAATAACTACTTTGTGGTTTAATATACGATGTCTATCTATTCTAATTAAATTTGATTCCTATGAAGCGTCAAACGCACGCGTCAGTGACTGTGGAGTTAGAGCACTAAGGGCGCTTTCACACTTGAGATTCCAGTATCCGATTTCCGTACCGAGGATACTAAAAATTCAATACGGCAAACGCGCTCATTCACACTTAAGATTCCGGAATCGGATACTAAAAGTATGCTTTTCCGGAATCTAAGTATGAAGGAGCGCCTTGACTGTAGTGTATTTTTAATTTTTTAGTATCCTCGATACGGAAATCGGATACCGGAATCTCAAGTGTGAAAACGGTCTTACTCTAACTCCAATAGCCGATGAACGCGAGCATCTGATGCTTTCATTCGATAGATGACTGACATCAGTATGAAATATGACTAACACGTGTTAGTGTCGTGGATGAGAACATGAATCTGTAATGATATTGACAACATTACAACGTCATGATGAAAATATGTCATAACATAATGTCAAACACGTGTTGAAAAACTGTCCGAAATAGTGCGAAATCCATGAAAAAGCGGCCAATAACACCTTTTCTGTCATGTGTTGGAAATATAACTAGAAATATTTCAAACATATTTCATTGCTACTAGGGACAGTCCAAGTTCAAAATATATAATTTAATTAATTAATAATTAATCCGGAGGACCTTGACCCTTAAAATTTGGGTTTACTCACCTCCACGTCCCTCGTCCAAGGCTTGTCCGTCCTTCGATCCTGTACAGGAGTGGTGAGGAAAGGGAACAATTGGAATTGGACCGAAATTGTGGACCCGAACGACGTCACAACGCGAGAGGTGGCAAATAATAGTTTTGTATTTTGCAGAATCTTCCGCACACAACTGTCTCTCCACGAAAAATAAAATGAGTACTTTCAAAGTGATCAATATGGAAAGCTTTCCGACACGTTTTCAACTTTATGTGATGACATATTTTCGACATGAAGAACTTCGGCTTCACTTGTCAGATCGAGTTTAATAGCTCACTCAAAACTCAAATAAATTATTATAAATCCGGTTACCATATTGAGGAACATAAGTTGTTTTGTGCATTTCATTTTTTCCTGAAAGTTAAAATGAGTTCAAATCGGTTCAAATTCCCATGAATATTTAGCCCCAAGCCCTCACGCTGTGGAAATTGAAGGCATCAGCCGTCTAATCTACCTCGTCTTGTTGGAGACACATGATGATGACTGAAGCTAAAGAACGAAATTATGGTTCAAGCGGGTTCAACACGTCTAGGCTGCCCAATTTGATTGTTGGTAAGGTGTAACAAAAAGATATTATGGCGTCCTTCTTATTGAGTTAATTTACAGATTTTACAACACAAATGTTTGTCGGCAAAGAGAAAAGGAATAATTAATTGACGTTTCAAAAGCGTGTCTTTCTCAGGTTGGGAATAACATAGGGTTTTATTGCTAAACCTGAAGCAAAGAAGCTGCAAAATGCTGATGCGTGTAGAGGCATGGGCAAGACTTATTTTGGGTTCTAACTTCATTAGAATTTCTTTGTAATAACTACTTTGTGGTTTAATATACGATGTCTATCTATTCTAATTAAATTTGATTCCTATATGAAGCGTCAAACGCACGCGTCAGTGACTGTGGAGTTAGAGCACTAAGGGCGCTTTCACACTTGAGATTCCAGTATCCGATTTCCGTACCGAGGATACTAAAAATTCAATACGGCAAACGCGCTCATTCACACTTAAGATTCCGGAATCGGATACTAAAAGTATGCTTTTCCGGAATCTAAGTATGAAGGAGCGCCTTGACTATAGTGTATTTTTAATTTTTTAGTATCCTCGATACGGAAATCGGATACCGGAATCTCAAGTGTGAAAACGGTCTTACTCTAACTCCAATAGCCGATGAACGCGAGCATCTGATGCTTTCATTCGATAGATGACTGACATCAGTATGAAATATGACTAACACGTGTTAGTGTCGTGGATGAGAACATGAATCTGTAATGATATTGACAACATTACAACGTCATGATGAAAATATGTCATAACATAATGTCAAACACGTGTTGAAAAACTGTCCGAAATAGTGCGAAATCCATGAAAAAGCGGCCAATAACACCTTTTCTGTCATGTGTTGGAAATATAACTAGAAATATTTCAAACATATTTCATTGCTACTAGGGACAGTCCAAGTTCAAAATATATAATTTAATTAATTAATAATTAATCCGGAGGACCTTGACCCTTAAAATTTGGGTTTACTCACCTCCACGTCCCTCGTCCAAGGCTTGTCCGTCCTTCGATCCTGTACAGGAGTGGTGAGGAAAGGGAACAATTGGAATTGGACCGAAATTGTGGACCCGAACGACGTCACAACGCGAGAGGTGGCAAATAATAGTTTTGTATTTTGCAGAATCTTCCGCACACAACTGTCTCTCCACGAAAAATAAAATGAGTACTTTCAAAGTGATCAACAAGGGTGAAGGTGCCGGGAAGGAAAACGTTGGCCTACTAACCAATTTTCTTACGAGGGGTGAAGGGCTAAATCTTGTCGCTTCCCCATTTAAATTCACTTCCTTTTTTTTCCAGGCTACTAGGAAAGGGGAGGCAATTCCGCGCAAACACTGATTATACGCCAATTTGCAGATTCTGAAGGCAACTTTTCAGGCTGAAATTGAAAAAAAGCGCCAAATCATGGTAATAGGTGAAGAAACCGCTAATTTGCGAGTAAACTGAGAAAAATCGCTCATGCATTGCGTATGGTGAACCAAAAGATCCTAATTCGTGAAAAGTCCCTCTATATTTGCGGCTAGTATTGAGGAAAACACTTAAGAGAAACGTTAATTTCCAGCTAAAACTGAGAAAAGTGCTAATCCACTGGAAAAAAAAAATTTAAAAAACGGTAATATGCTGCTAAAATTGAGGAAAACGCCAAAACTCGTGGATATTTAAGAAACATCGCTCACGGGATAAAAACGATACTTTGCTGCTAAAGTTGAGAAAATGCGCTAATTCATGATTATGAGAGGGGATGGGGCAAAACTGCTAATCCGCGGCTGAAATTGAGAAGAACGATACACTCGTTCAAAATTGAGAAAAGCTCTAATTTGCGGGTAGAGTCCAAAAATCGCCCTTAACTGAGAGATTGAGGCTATGACGAGGCCAGCAAGATGTCCAGATTCAAGAGTGAGCTGGCTGGGTGGAATGATGACTAAAATGTGAAATTACCCCCCTCTCCTCACCATTACGCGGTTTGAATCTGACCCCCCCCCCAGGTCAAATTCCTACCTACGCCACTGCACGTCACAGTCATTTTCCCAGCCACGCCACATTTTTTAGTGATATAGGCAATTATTGCACGAAACCGTATTTACAGCACATTTAAGCGTTCTAGGTTTCGAAAGTTAGGTCAGAGTTGAGAAATTAATAAATCTGAACAAAATGAAAACTGAGGGGGATGAAGGTTGTTCAAAGCTTTGGGGTGGAAAACCCTCGTAATCCCCCCCCCCATACTTTATTCTTTTCTTTGTTTTTTTTTTTGTTTTTATTCTCCAAAGCGCCTGGAACTCGCGCCGAGTAATGATCCATTAAATTGCTGTAAGGAGAGAACAAAAGACCGCCGACCGCCGCTATGGTTTTACGTGTGAAATCACAGTCTCGGAAATCTCAACAGTAGTAAACGGTCGACCTGTCTCAGCCTCATTTTCCTTGTTCTTTATCGCCGCCCTCGTATACCCTTCCCCCACACACTCACTCCTTCTCACTCACTCTCTCTCTCTCTCTTGGTCCACACGAAGGAGATCACGTTCCTTATAACGTACAGTAGAAGCGTGGGCGTCAAAACGAGAGAGATGAAGGCGATGACAATCCACCGAAAAGGTCGGCCACTGGAACATCGGCCGCTTGAAAGCGTTTTTTTTTTTTTTTATTCGTTAACTGTTTTTTTTTTTTTTTTTAATGATTCTGGTTGGGTATACGATTCCAAAACTATAGGCGCCATTTCGTGAGATACTTCGAAAAACTCCCATTGAACGTTTTACTTTAGTTCAATGACTTTGTTTTTCCTCTCTATCGGTCGTTAATTATCCCTATAATTGTAGCACTACCACCATCATTGCAAGCGTTAGTCGTTAATGGTTGAAGTAGAGGTGGAGAGGGGGATACTTCTAACACGAAATATTCTGGTGTTGTGCTCAACCTCCTGGCTTGCACTCCTTTTTATTTGCAATTCCAGTCGTATTAGAGTCCTCTGATCCTGGAGTTAAATTTTCTTTTCTTACGATTCAAAAAGTACGGGTCCTACAGGGCTTTCAATCTCACAAGTTTTGACACTTGTCAAGAAGCAGAATCAACAGGTGGCCTTTGAAGGCGAAATCACTACGCGGATTTCAAATCAACAGGTCCAGGTTGCCATCCTTTAAGGGTGGTTTGGGTTGGGGAACAAAGTTGTTCTCCGAACAAAGAACAGATTTTTTCTTTTCCCCCACAACCACGCCCATAATTTTTTGGCTGAAATAACAGCGTCCAGAGATATAGCCCGTCTCATTCACCACCCCTTCATAGCCCATTAACAGTTAAGAATTATACGCCTTTTTTTCGAAGACAACAATGACGTACAAGCCTCTTTACAACACGAGTTCTTCCTGCGGTCTGATTTTTGCGAAGTTCTTTACGCTTCTTACATTTATTAATGGTTTCCCCCCTCTTCCTCTGAAAGGGGATGTTGATCAGTGATGCGTGAACCCTAAGAAAAGGGCAAGGGGGAGAAATTCGCAATAAATACTTGTCGTATTATTTGAAGCCGAGTTATAACTCAAGGCGCGTTGAAAAAAAAAAGGAAAAGGGTTTAACGCTAATGAAGGCTTTTTCGTCTCAATGTTTAAAGAGCCGAAGCTCGAGATCAATCCCGACGCTTATTGTGAAGATTGGCGGGTGGTAAATTTATTGGTTTCAGCCAATTTAAGAAAGTTTTTGGACTAAATTCGACGCCATACCCTCGTAAATAAAATCCCTTCTTCCTCTTAAAAGTCGTAGCGTTTCCCTTTAACATGTCGAGAGAACCCACTCAGGAGACGACACGTTGAGTTATTCTAAAAATATAACTTCGTCTTGAACATGTGGAGGAAGAGGACGGGTGTAGACATTTACGAAGTAAACATTTGGCGTACGTCTTTACCCTACTTTTAAAAGCTTCGTTTTTTAACAAATACAAAAAAAAGAGCGATGTTTACAATGACACTTTTTTTTCCATCAAAGTGTTGTGATGGATTTCAAGGATTTCAACGTGTTTGTTCGCTCCACAGAAGCCCACCGGAGTTGTGTAGTGTAGAGTGTTACATATTTCGTTCCCAGCCACAGATTGTTCCTCCGGACAAAAAAAAAAAAAAAAAAAAAATTAATAGAAAGGAATCCCTTTCCGTCTGATCGACATAAGGGAGCATCAGCCTGCAAGCATACACGGTGGATGCCTTTCAGGTTGCGTGGGAGTTAAAACTTCTGCCGATGACCATATGGTTTTACTCCAAGCTTGGCACATGACTATTAACTTCCCCACCCCCCATCCATAACCGTTACCTACTCCTCTCATCATTTAAGGGAGGAAGGGTCGCCAATGTGCAACCCGCGTGCACCTATGCACACTGTCTGGCGCAGAAACACATGTCTTAGATGTCCGAGCAACTCAACTGTGTTCTTCTAAAATCCCCTTGAAAAAAAAAAAAAGGAAGTGGACATGGATACACATACGTAGGGCAGAGACTTTTCGTTCTTTGCACCCTTTTTTTCGCTTATTTGAAATTATTCGAGCGCACTAAAAACTGGAATAAACTGTGAGGGGCTAATTCGTAAACTGTAACTTACTCTCCCCCCCCCACCATCAACCCTCCGCCAGCCGTCAAACACCACACAGAAGAAATTGCTACAGACAGGACATTATTTTTCCATCCCTTTCACCCTCCGCCCCCTCACCACCACCACCACTAAACACAGTACATGTCACCCATACCCAGCATGAATAAAATACTCGTGTGCCTAGACTATACCTGATGTGGGGAGGAAAACCTGCATATAAGAAAGGACAATGGAAAAACTTGACAGTTTAAAAAAAAAAAAAGAGAATCAAGGTGAAGGGCGGGTGGCGGGGGACGGAGTAGCTCACAGGTCAACCTTCGGTAGCCTAAATTTCGAGGGATTCTCCTATTGTCCTCGCATCTCGGCGTTTTTCTTTGTCAATGAATACCTTTAATTCATATTTCTCTCCTTCGTATAGCTCCTTTTTCAGAAATGTGTCTTCGCCTGTGAGTGGGGGGAGGGGGCAGGTAGATCCGTGAAAATAGTGTCTCCCTGAGAATATTTTAAACAATGGTTGGTAGGGGGGAGGTCAAGAAAATAAAGAAAAAGAAAAAAAAAATCGGGTAGTCCAAAAGTGGAGGGATAAGGGAAAATAAAAGAAGAGCGTGTGAAATAAGTGACAGTGCCCAATGCCAAGCGTGAATCGATCTCACTTTTGTACCGTTTAGACGGATATAAAATGTAAAAATAGATGGTATAGGAAAAGGAGTTAGCAGTTCTATTGATTGTGTGTGAGGGGGGCGGGGTCACAAATAGAAGACCTTCGAGAAATTAAGACCAAATTAATAACTTGATCGTGGATAAAACTTCATTGCTTAAACCATTAAATTACTGAAACACATAGTAAAAAAAATCTGGGAGCCTTGGCCCTTTCACATCCCGTTTTTTCGAATGCTGGGGGACGCCCGCATGGTCATCCCTCCGAATGGAACGCCGCCGCATATTTAGTCATCGCATCTTTTTAAAAATGTATAACGGTAGTGTTTTTTTTTGTTCCCCCCCCCCTCCAAATAGGACCAAGGGGCACGGGGTGAGGGTGAGGGAAGTTAGGTAACTATAAATTTCTCTCTTCGAATAAGGCCAACCAATTTATTTGTTAGAAACTTATTTGTCTCTTTTAGATGAATAAAAAAGGATAACAAACGAGGAATAAAACGGCCACGAAACAATAGTGCTGCGGGCTCATTTATTTACTTACGCATATACGAGCGTATATAAAAAAAAATAAGGAGATACCCGAACACTAAAAAAAAGGTGCCACAGGAAATAATACCAAGATACGTTTTAAACGATATAGGTATATACTTAGAGGTTTACCGCCATATCTTTGGGTTCCTCGACCCAGGGAATCTAAGAAATCGAAACGGATTTTTCGATAACACGAGCCCCTTTCGAAGGGATTCTCGTCGTAATTCCAGCGTTGAAACCGACAAAAACCAATAGACAATTTGACAACCGGCAAAACGCCAGTGTTGAGGTAGCTCCTCCGGTAGCCCCGTCTTGGCCCCGCCGCCCCAAAATACTCCCCGCAAAACTGCAAAACTGGCCATTTCGCTGAAATGAAGACCCTATATGGGCCTCTTCCCTAGAAGACCCTATGGCTCTTCTTTCAACTTTTCGACATCGGTTTTGGCGAACAATTCCTAGCAATCGTCATGGAAACCCTCGACTCGTGTGTCGAGTAGTGACAACGTCGAGGAGCCGACCTGCCAAGGTTTCAGCTTTTGCTGAAGGAACATGTTTTGGTCAGAAACTTGCGATTTTGAGACTTTCAACTATGCAGGGAAAATGGTCCGAGAAGCTGTAGCGGCCTCCATATTGGTCGTAGAAAAATACTTTGAATGCAAAAGATGTAGGAAATTTTATATGCCCTACCTGTAATGTAAAGGAGAATTTCCTCTAAAGCCGATGGTTTTAGCGATATTTGGCAAAAAATCTTTATAAAAAAGTGCCGAAAAATCGTGGCAGGGTGTCTACAACTTCCCCAGAACGAAATTATCTGACTCAGCAAATTTGTCATGTTTATCCAATTTGATATTGCTAGTAAGATCTAGGCGTGCGCGCGGTCCCTGGACGTCCCGCACGCGAGACGGGACTTGCAAAAAAGTTTGCGGGTCGGGACAAAACCAAAATTTCCCGCGTGGCCATCCCGCGGGAAATCGTGATTTGTTTTTTGTTTTTTTTTTTACTAAAAAGTGAGATGAACTGTGGAGGAACCAAGGGAGAGGCCCATAGGGGCCATAGCCCCTCCCTTGGTGTACCTATGGCCCCACCCTTTTGGAGTGGGGCCAGGAGAACAGAATGTGCGAAGAGCCCGTCGACGAAATAATTTTTGACCGAAGCCGAGCTCCCGGAACATAATTTACTCCTAAAACGAAAGATTGAAACACGCCGCATTGAACTTGAAAAGAGGGAAAAATCGTTGTTTTTGACAAAATTTAATCACCCAGTCCCCCAAAGACCAGGAGAACAGAATGTGCGGGGAGCTCGTTGACGAAAATCAACGATTTTTGACGGAAGTCAATCTCCCAGAACATTATATTATCCTCATACGAAATCGAAAAATGAGAAATTGCCGCATTACACTGGGAAAAAGGAGCAAAATCGTGGTTTTTGACAAAATTTCGTCCCCAACGACCCGGAGATTAGAATTTGCATGAATCTCGTACAGACGAAATAATTTAAGAATTCGTCCCCAACGAAATAGCCAAACTATGACTATTCCGCTCCATAAAAACGGCTAAACTGACTGTAATAGCACCCCAAAGTGGCAAAACTGACGATTAGCGCCTTGCAAAGGGCTGAACTGACTATATTTTGAGCCCTTAAAATTACCACACTGGAAATTCCCGCTCTAAAAATAGCCAAACAGACTTCAAGCGGCCTGAAAAAAAGCTGGCGATTATCGCAGCCCTATAAACATGTCTAAATTAACCATTCGCGCGCCAAAAATGGTCAATACTGACTATTCGCGCCTTTGGCTTGACGGACCATATTCGCGACCCAAAAACGGCTAAACTAACTATTCGCGACCTGACATGCATTGTCTGCTGTAAAAATGGCAAAACTGGCAATGCCCGCTCTAAAAAAAGGCAAAAACGACCACTCGGACCTGAAATGGCATGGATTTTTGTCCTGAAAATATCACCATGAAATGTCTAATATTCACTCCTTATGTAAATTACCTGACAATTTGCACCGTCGAAATGGCAAACTGACGATTTGCATCATTCGTAATTCGCATATTGGCGAAACTGACAATTTGCGTCCACAAAATGGTTAACGATTCGCGCCTTGATAATGGCCAACTGAGTTCGTACTCTAAAGCTGGGTCACACTTACTTGTCAAGTAACGAACAAATTATTTTCCAATTTTCAGTTGGTTGGTTTCTAGGCACTTGCTAGAAAACGCTTAAACTTGAGCTGAAAATGACTTGATTGACTTATCGCGCTCTAAAAACTGCTAACGAATCATTCGCCATTCGCGCCCTTATAAAAGTTTAATTGACTAAATCGATCGCTCATAACACAACTCGACAGAAGAGTGAGATAGGCCACAATCCTATAAATAGTAATTCTGTACTCTATTTTACTTCCATATTCCCGTTAAAAGGATGACGTTCGTGAAAAAAAAAATCGCTTTGGCATTTTTCCCCGACTTTACTCATAAATTCACAAAATTCCCTGACATTTCCAGTTTTAGAAAATTCCCTGACATTTCCCGGTTTTCCAGGTCTGTAGACACCCTGCGTGGTTTTCGAACTGCCAAAAGTTGTGCCGAGGGTTTCAAAATTTATATTTTTTTTTTCTCATACACTCCTTACCTATACTATCGGTAGCGGTCAGGTTGCTAAGGAGGTTACACTGGTTGGAGGGCAAACGACCCCCCTTCACCAAGTCACCTTGACGACAACAACTGAGCAGTGATGATTGAACCAATTGAACTAGTGAACTTTGTTTGCCTACCAACCAACCAACCTGACACTCCTGACCGCGACCGATATGTAGATACAAGATAAAAAAAATAAAAAATGATGCTGGACCTTTTGCAAGGTAAGCCGTTTTTTCGGACAATTTGACTGGACTATAGTCACTAATTAGCAATAAAAAATCGTTATTTCGCTAAGCCCAAGAAAACGTTTTCTGATTGGGTGAACACCAGTGACGTACATTGACTGGTCCACCGTCGACCCGTCCCTCACACCCAGCACTTTTTCATGCTTTTCGACGTCGTTGGCATTGATTTTAATCGGATATTTATGTTTAACGTGAAAAGCAAAATAATAATGTTTCACAAGACAATACCGCCAGCTCATATTTATAAAATTAGGTTCGTTCGTTTGTCGTTCAGTGTAGTGGTGCAGGCGTAGTTAGAGCAGTCTGGGATTGACGTCATTTTTGAAAAGCAAACGAACGCTTTTTCGTGTAAATGGCTAACCTAACGATAACAAAATCGTTACCTTTATAATTTATTCCCGCTTCCCAGACAGAAATGTTGACGAAAGGTAATTATAGAGCAGGTTATAACATCTCGAGCAGCAAGCTCCTCCTAATTTTTCATTGTAGATAGTGCTGCACTGAACTAGGGGCGTAGCCAGCCCGTGATCAAGGTGTGGGCGGCCAGCTAGGTACGGATCCAGAGTGCGGTTGGGGGGGGGGGGTGCATGTCTTGAGAAAAAGTGTTCTTTCGCGGATGAAATCCGCAGAAAAGGGCATTTTGCTGCCAAGACTAGGAAAAACACTCGTTCACGGCTAGAATTGAGAAATAGCGCTGGTTCACGTAAAACACGAGGAATAAATCTCATTATTCGCGGTTGAAATTTAGAAAACACACTAATTTGCGGTTTCGCAATGCAAAGCTCGGGCCGAAATTAAGAAAATGCGCTAATTCACCGTTCATAGAGCTCTTTTCACAGCTAAAATTGACAAAAATAAATTGCTCGTTCAACGTAGAATTAAGAAAAATCACTCATTTGCGGCTAAAATTTAGGAAAAACGCCAATTCACGGCTAAAATTGAGAAATGGAGCACATTCACGCTGGTAAAATTGAGAGAAGGCACGCAGTTCGTGGTTTCTCAAACCAGCATTTCGGTATAAACATGGCGAAAAAGTGCTATGTATAGCAAGTTTGCGGGTACAATTGAGAAAGAGCGCGATTTAGCGCGTATATTTTTGAAAAAGTGCATATTCACGGCTGAGATTAAGGAAAATTGTTCGTTTGCAGGTAAAATTGAGGAAAACAACCATTTCAAGGTTTCGCGAACGTCCGGGTCGAAATTAATGAAACTGGCTTACATGTGGATTACGTGGACCTTTTTCTCTGCAAAAATTTGAAGGGGGAAAAAATTGCTCGACAACTTTTTGAGATTAAAGCACTAGTTTGCGGCTATAATTGAGGGAAAACGAATTGGCAAAATTGTCAACGTTTGTTCTTAATTTTTGGAATTGTCGCGGCTAAAATTGAGAAATCCACAGCTTAAATTGAGGAAAAACTTCTCTTTTGCGGCTGAAATTGACAGAACGCACCAATTCGCTGTTTGGCGATGCCTAGTGCTGGCGTAATTGAAATAGTAAATCTAAAAAGCGTTATTTCACGTTTTTTTGACCTTTTTACGGCTAAAATGAAGAAAACGGGCTGGTTTGAGGTAAAATTGAAAAAAGAGCTAAACACTTTTAATTTTTAGACCTGAAACGGTAAACAGAGCTGGCATTTCCTCTCCCACCATATATGTACAAAGGGCTAAAATGGTTTGAGCTAGCCAAAACACATGAAATTGCGAGTCGAACATGCGAAAATGGGAATTTTAGTGCGAAAAATCAGCAAAATCGGTTTCCAAATTAAGCCGACACTCGAAATCGGTTTGTCAGCAACATACATCCGCGAATTTTTTGATTTTTGGTGAATGTTTTTTTGTTTTTTTTTTAGTGAGCAAAATCCGCAAAATTGGTTTTATGGAGCGAAATACAAGAAATTTGTGTTTCTGTTAGCCAGATCAGGGGATTTTTTTTTTTTTTTTACAAGAAATAAAAGTATAAGTGATGTCTTAGTGGTCGAAATAAGAGATGCTGCCAGTTGTTTAGTGAGGCAGAGCTTGTAGTGTGCGGAATTTGGTTTTCACCACAATAAAAAACAGTGAAATTGGTGTATATGTATAATAGTGAGCGAAATTCAAGGAATTGGTTCTGTTGCTGAGCAAGTCCTGCGAAAGTTTTAATTATTGCAAATGTGTTAGATTTTAACTTTTTCGTCGAATTTGGTGGTTGGGCAGCTGCCCCACGAAATCTGCGTTTCTGATTGTATGGGAGGGCAACTGCCCATCCCTGCCCCCCGCTGGCTACGCCCATGCACTGAACAGTCCGAGGTTTGACAAACGAACGCTTTCAGTGTAGTTCGATATTACAAAAGAACGCTTTCCGGTCTGTTCGTGCAGTTCAGAACAGCTCCAGACGACAAACGAACGAACCTATTGCTTTGCTTTGAGACAAGTGCGCAAACTAGCAATAACCTTCTCTCTCATGCTTCTTGATTGAGTTGATTTCCATTGCCGTTTTTCTGCTTGTGTTGTGTTGCTCATGATTCTGTGTTCAGATTTTTCCTGATTTCCTTATTTTCCTTTTGCCTATTTTCTTTGGGTCCCAATTCCTGTCTTGTGTTCTTTTCAGAACGCTTGCCTTTCGCACTGTTTCCTCCTAGATAGCGAGTCCTAGATGAGCTGTTTGTTTTGCTCGACTTCCCTTCACTCCTGTGAGATTTTGATAATTTATTTCTTCATATCTGATGTAAATATCCCAGTCGTTTCGCTAGAGAACCTATTCTACCAGGTGAGCTCACGGCCATATTGGGGTAGATAAAATTATCATAAATTTAATAAAGCCTCGTGGTACTCCATAGTACTTCCAACTCTATGCCACCCCTCCTACCCACTAAATATCAACTTTATCTACTCCAAAATGCCGGATGGGCTCACTCGGTTGTATAGTTACCTTACTTTCGCTCAGTACTACTCGGTACGCTTATGAAAGCCAAGTTGTGATTGCCGTTGAGTCGTTGTCAGAGTGTGGTTGGTTGATTTTTCTTTCCGGTTAACAAATTCTTCTCCCCTTTTTTCCCGGTATGCTTCCGAACTACTTTTTCGACTCCCCATAAGTCGTTTATTGTTTTACGAAAAGTCGCTGTTTACCCAAACGGCTTGCTCTACAGAAATTCGATGTATCACAAAAACTTCTCCGTCTTCTAAGCTTCCTTTTGGAATGTTCACATTTCATGTTACCATTGACGTTAACTCGGACAAATTTTGGAGGTCACGTAAATTTGGAAAAAATTCCAGATTTCTGGGAATTGACGATTATTTCAAGCAATAAAATGGCCTCTATCCTAAAGGAAATGTTCCGTAGTTTTTGAAAATGGCATCACTTTTTGGATTTGGTGCGATATAAGTCGAGAAATCGCGGATTTCTTGAAGCAAGCACTGGTTACTTTTTTAAACACACAAAAAAATCATAACTCCGGAACGGATCGACGTAGGACACTTTCGAATGTACCATTTTACTCCAATTTTAACGTAGTTTTACCCAAAAACTTGTGTTAAACTTATACGGATCCACCCTGTATGTACTTATTATTATTAATGATAAAAATTGTATAATGCAAAGAAGGTGAAGAACCAGAGCGTATACCAGAGAAGGTGGATGCGTTGGCTCCGACCAACCCGAATTAACTCTCTTATCAAGTTATCAACCCTCCTTCACTTCTCCTAGAACCTGAGATGACCCTTCGATATTTAGGCAGGTACCTGCTTCAAATTAAATCTAAGGCCGCGACAGCTCATCACAGTTGAATTTAAATATAATTTGAGGAATCATTTAGTTCAAACCGCTAAACTGCATCAAAAATACATAGAATTTACATTTCAAGAAAGCGTAACGTGACGTCACGAGAAATACAAGACGGCCCAATGATGAGGGGGTGGTTGAGGGACCCTTAGAAAATCCATACTTTCAAAAAATTATTAAAATTCTAAGTTTCGGTTTTTGTAAATTAATTTTTCACCAATATTTTTAGAATTCAATATTTGTTTGAAAAAGAAAAATATTCCAAAAAATGTTCAAGTTCCTTATTCAAAATATTTTTCTCGCAAAAAACATATTTTGTGAGTCTGGCTCACTAATGGTGAATTCCACCTCCGTTTGGTTGGAGTTATCAAACTCTTAACATTGTTTACATAAATTGTGATGCATTTTTTTTGTGTTAATACTGAGTTGACGTCACTCAAACTTTAGCTCTCGGTGGTGAAATCCACCATAAGAAACCAATTTATTGGATTTCACTCACTAAAATAGTAAACTTCACCAATTCTTGCAGCTGATAAAACAATTTCACGGGATGGCGTGACAAAAAGATACAAATTTCACGGATTTTGTGCACTAAAATCCTATTTTTGCAGGTCTGACTCACTAGAAATTATTTTCGTTGATTTTCACGCTCTAAGAACCTTTTCGCTGATTTTTCTAACTACGTATTAACCAATTTTCAGGTTCCTGGCTCACAGAAACTCTAATTTCGCGGTTGTTTTATTGCTGAAAATCCAATTTCGCGGCTTTTTGTAGCTGAAAAACCAATTTCTCGGCTTTTTGTAGCTGAAAAACCAATTTCTCGGCTTTTTGTAGCTGAAAAACCAATTTCTCGGCTTTTTGTAGCTGAAAAACCAATTTCTCGGCTTTTTGTAGCTGAAAAACCAATTTCTCGGCTTTTTGTAGCTGAAAAACCAATTTCTCGGCTTTTTGTAGCTGAAAAACCAATTTCTCGGCTTTTTGTAGCTGAAAAACCAATTTCTCGGCTTTTTGTAGCTGAAAAACCAATTTCTCGGCTTTTTGTAGCTGAAAAACCAATTTCTCGGCTTTTTGTAGCTGAAAAACCAATTTCTCGGCTTTTTGTAGCTGAAAAACCAATTTCTCGGCTTTTTGTAGCTGAAAAACCAATTTCTCGGCTTTTTGTAGCTGAAAAACCAATTTCTCGGCTTTTTGTAGCTGAAAAACCAATTTCTCGGCTTTTTGTAGCTGAAAAACCAATTTCGCGGCTTTTTGTAGCTGAAAAACCAATTTCTCGGGCTTTTTCTTATTATAAAAAAAAATAACATCACAAATTTCACTCGCTGAGCACGATTATCACACTAATCAAAGCATTTTCACGATTAGGTATGCAAAATTATATTTTTTTCATTAAGATTGCTGATTTTGCTCATTAAAACGCAAATTTCTTAGGATTTTCCTTGCTATAGAACCGATTTTGCACGCCTTGGCTAACTAAAAATGCTAGTATTTCGTGAGGGCCGTTTCCCGCTGAAAAACTAAAACCTATATTTCGTGGGTTTTTATTTACTTTTTAGGCTTGCTGAAAATCCAATTTCGTAGGTTTTAGGCTTGCTGTAAACCCAAATGTAATGGGTTTGCAGAAAACCCAATATATCGTATGGGTTGGCTCGTTGAAATTATCAATTTCACAGACAGAAACAACTATTTTTTCAAATTCAAACGATCGTAAAAAGCCAAAGCTCCGTGAAAATCTCAATTTCGTGTGACCTCCTTCAGTATACAAGACATCGTGCGATCTTCTCAGAAATATTCGCCCGTGAGCTGGTAGAACGCTTGTGTTTGAAGGCGGACTTGACAGTTTACAGGCCTACAAGTTCCTGACGCAAGGAGCCGCAATTCGTCTGTAAGACAGAAGAGTCCATTTTGGGGGACTAAATTGCCGCAGTTTCCGTACCAGGACTATGAGTTGAAGTTAAGGGTTCTGCGTTGATAAATTACCTAGATCTTTTTCTGGGGACTCATCAACGAATTTAAGTCTGCAATAGTCATTGGGATTCATCTGACTTGTGCTCACGTGAAGATGCCCACCCCTAAATCAAAGGCTGGCTACGCCCCTGCCATGAACCAGCTATTTTTCCGCTTTTAGCCAAGAATTAGCGTTTTTTCTCAATTTTATCCGCGAACTAGCAATTTTTCTCAATTTCAAGCGTGAATTAGCGCAATTTTGGTCGTAAAAATAGGCGTTTTTTCTTTATTTAAGCCTCGAACTATCGTTTTAAAAAAAAAATGCCGCCTTCCAAAGTTGCCGCCGGAGCACGTGACCCCTTTGCCCCCCCCCCTAGTTTCGGCCCTGATTACCGAGAACTTTTTCTGGGGACTCATCAACGAATTTAAGTCTGCAATAGTCATTGGGATTCATCTGACTTGTGCTCACGTGAAGATGCCCACCCCTAAATCAAAGGCTGGCTACGCCCCTGCCATGAACCAGCTATTTTTCCGCTTTTAGCCAAGAATTAGCGTTTTTTCTAAATTTTATTCGCTGTCGCAGCTTTCTCTATTTTATCAGTCAATGGAGTTTTCTCAACTTTATCTGTCAATGAGCGTTTTTTCTCAATTTTATCCGCGAACTAGCAATTTTTCTCAATTTTATCCGCGAACTAGCAATTTTTCTCAATTTTATCCGCGAACTAGCAATTTTTCTCAATTTTATCCGCGAACTAGCAATTTTTCTCAATTTCAAGCGTGAATTAGCGCAATTTTGGTCGTAAAAATAGGCGTTTTTTCTTTATTTAAGCCTCGAACTATCGTTTTAAAAAAAAAATGCCGCCTTCCAAAGTTGCCGCCGGGAGCACGTGACCCCTTTGCCCCCCCCCCTAGTTTCGGCCCTGATTACCGAGAACTTTTTCTGGGGACTCATCAACGAATTTAAGTCTGCAATAGTCATTGGGATTCATCTGACTTGTGCTCACGTGAAGATGCCCACCCCTAAATCAAAGGCTGGCTACGCCCCTGCCATGAACCAGCTATTTTTCCGCTTTTAGCCAAGAATTAGCGTTTTTTCTCAATTTTATCCGCGAACTAGCAATTTTTCTCAATTTTATCCGCGAACTAGCAATTTTTCTCAATTTTATCCGCGAACTAGCAATTTTTCTCAATTTTATTCGCTATCGCAGCTTTCTCTATTTTATCAGTCAATGGAGTTTTCTCAACTTTATCTGTCAATGAGCGTTTTTTCTCAATTTCAAGCGTGAATTAGCGCAATTTTGGTCGTAAAAATAGGCGTTTTTTCTTTATTTAAGCCTCGAACTATCGTTTTAAAAAAAAAATGCCGCCTTCCAAAGTTGCCGCCGGAGCACGTGACCCCTTTGCCCCCCCCCCTAGTTTCGGCCCTGATTACCGAGAACTTTTTCTGGGGACTCATCAACGAATTTAAGTCTGCAATAGTCATTGGGATTCATCTGACTTGTGCTCACGTGAAGATGCCCACCCCTAAATCAAAGGCTGGCTACGCCCCTGCCATGAACCAGCTATTTTTCCGCTTTTAGCCAAGAATTAGCGTTTTTTCTCAATAAGCGCTTTTCACATATTTTAGTCGACAATATATTTTTTTTTTTTTTTTTTTTTTTTTTTTTTTTTTTTTTTTTTTTTTTCATTTTAACCAATAAAAGTCCAGATTTGTCAAATCTAGATGAGCGTTGATTATGAAAACATGAAAAGTTCATCGCCCTTTAACGCCTTTTCAAAGCTTTCAACAATAAAAGCACGAGGAAACTGTGCTCCGAATACATAAAAACCTTCTTTTTTTGTCAGCCGATCCAAGATAACTGAATTACGATTCACGGCTAGAAAGACTTCTCTTCAATTTTTTTTTTTTCATTTTAACCAATAAAAGTCCAGATTTGTCAAATCTAGATGAGCGTTGATTATGAAAACATGAAAAGTTCATCGCCCTTTAACGCCTTTTCAAAGCTTTCAACAATAAAAGCACGAGGAAACTGTGCTCCGAATACATAAAAACCTTCTTTTTTTTTGTCAGCCGATCCAAGATAACTGAATTACGATTCACGGCTAGAAAGACTTCTCTTCAATTTTTTTTTTTTCTTCGATTTTAGCCACGAATTAGCAATTTCTTTCGCTTTAGACATGAATTAGCACTTTATGTAAGCCACTATGTTGCCGTTGGAAACCGTGAATTTTCTCTATTCTGGCTGTGAATGAGCGATTGGTTTTATTGCTAGCCGCGAATTAGCACTTAGTCTCGTTTATAAATCGTGAAGTTGTCCCAGGAAACAGCGAATGTCCGATTTTTCAATTTTAGCTATGATTGAGCGCTATTGATGATAAGTATCTTTGTTCCAATGTTGGGAAAAATAAATCTGAACAATCCGGGGACTCCCTATATAGAAGCGGGGCCCCGGGCCCAAGCCCGTCGGGCCCCCGCATAAAGACGGCACTGCCCGAAACTTAAAATTTTGCTTAAATTAAAATTTCAGTCCTAAATAACTTGCATTTTCCAAGGAAGTACGACCCGAAAGTCGCATTGCCATGGATATTCGGCCATGGAACTTTCAATTTCCCGATGTTTATTACGGCATCAGGCTGAAGCCGACCTGTCGGCGCTGCCACAAAAAACACCCAAATACTTGACTGTATTCAATCTACTTATTTGAACACAATACCTGCTACAAGAGGCACTAGAAAAACTTGAAAGGCAGTTCACTGTATGGATGAATAAATTATTCTCTACAGGCTGCTCTGCACTCCTGATAGTATAAGTAACAAAATTAGTTTTATTAAAATTAATAGTCAGTCCATTATTCGTTATCCAATCATGAACAAGAGCAACTCCTCTCTCAGCTCTAGAATAGGTATTATCCCAGCTAGACCCTTTGAAAATTATTGCCGTATCGTCTGCATAGCATATGATGGATCGATCCGGCATGACCGCCATCATTTCATTGATAAACGCCATAAAGAGGACCGGCTCTAGCACAGTTCCCTGGGGTACACCAAATTTAAGTTCCCTTGAGTGACTCAGGTTTTTCCCTATCTTAACTCTCTGTTTCCTGCCTTCCAAGTAACTGTATTAACGTTTTTCTCGCCGATTTCATCCGTGAATCTGCGCTTTTGCACAGTTTTAGATGTGAGTGAGCCGTTCTTTCTCAATTTTATCCGCGAACTAGCAATTTTTCTCAATTTCAAGCGTGAATTAGCGCAATTTTGGTCGTAAAAATAGGCGTTTTTTCTTTATTTAAGCCTCGAACTATCGTTTTAAAAAAAATTGCCGCCTTCCAAAGTTGCCGCCGGGAGCACGTGACCCCTTTGCCCCCCCCCCTAGTTTCGGCCCTGATTACCGAGAACTTTTTCTGGGGACTCATCAACGAATTTAAGTCTGCAATAGTCATTGGGATTCATCTGACTTGTGCTCACGTGAAGATGCCCACCCCTAAATCAAAGGCTGGCTACGCCCCTGCCATGAACCAGCTATTTTTCCACTTTTAGCCAAGAATTAGCGTTTTTTCTAAATTTTATTCGCTGTCGCAGCTTTCTCTATTTTATCAGTCAATGGAGTTTTCTCAACTTTATCTGTCAATGAGCGTTTTTTCTCAATAAGCGCTTTTCACATATTTTAGTCGACAATATGATTTTTTTTTTTCGATTTTAGCCACGAATTAGCAATTTCTTTCGCTTTAGACATGAATTAGCACTTTATGTAAGCCACTAAGTTGCCGTTGGAAACCGTGAATTTTCTCTATTCTGGCTGTGAATGAGCGATTGGTTTTAATGCTAGCCGCGAATTAGCACTTAGTCTCGTTTATAAATCGTGAAGTTGTCCCAGGAAACAGCGAATGTCCGATTTTTCAATTTTAGCTATGATTGAGCGCTATTGATGATAAGTATCTTTGTTCCAATGTTGGGAAAAATAAATCTGAACAATCCAGGGACCCCCTATAGAAGCGGGGGCCCCGGGCCCAAGCCCGTTGGGCCCCCGCATAAAGACGGCACTGCCCGAAACTTAAAATTTTGCTTAAATTAAAATTTCAGTCCTAAATAACTTGCATTTTCCAAGGAAGTACGACCCGAAAGTCGCATTGCCATGGATATTCGGCCATGGAACTTTCAATTTCCCGATGTTTATTACGGCATCAGGCTGAAGCCGACCTGTCGGCGCTGCCACAAAAAATACCCAAAAACTTGCACTTTAGCTTCAACTAAGACCCTGAACTGGCAGTTTCGCTTGAATGAAGACCCGAAACTTTAAATTTCGGGTACATTCATCCAGAAAACTTGTAATTTGGTTCAAAGGACCCCGAAATTACAAGCTCACAAATATTCATTTCTAAATATTGCAATTATACGACTTATTCTTCACAGGGTATGGGTGCAGTCGGAATCATTCTGGTTTGATTTTGAAATGTTAAAAACATCTTCGTAATTTTAAACTTTATTGTTCAAAATGAATCCCATTTTTTTTTTTTCATTTTAACCAATAAAAGTCCAGATTTGTCAAATCTAGATGAGCGTTGATTATGAAAACATGAAAAGTTCATCGCCCTTTAACGCCTTTTCAAAGCTTTCAACAATAAAAGCACGAGGAAACTGTGCTCCGAATACATAAAAACCTTCTTTTTTTTTGTCAGCCGATCCAAGATAACTGAATTACGATTCACGGCTAGAAAGACTTCTCTTCAATTTTTTTTTTTTTTCGGTCAGATCTTAAAAAAGGGCTCCCGAGTCCCTATGAATAAAAATAATAAGGTGAGAAGTCCTGAATGTTCAATTTCTAACGAATCTGAAAGAAGGGAGGGGGGGCGTTGGAATGGAATAAATTTTCAAATTTTATGCTAAAAAGGTTCCACACTCGGAATCAAAACAAGAATGTATCGGGTTGTCCCAGCAGCCCCTGTAGCCAAAATCTGTCCTGAATGTCTAAAAAATGAGAAACGATCGTTAATTACACTATTTGAATAACATCTTTTTTTTTTTTTTTGTGGGAGAAAGCCGCGCCAGTGGCACCGTCCTCCTTCGGGCGGGGATTGCAAATGAAGACCAAATTTTGCATTTTTTCTTCATTTTTTTTTCTCGGTTGCTTTAATGTCGTTGCCTAGAGGGGGGGAAGTGATCTTTAACAGGACATTTTTTTTTTCACGACTCTGTATATCATTACGTTACATATTACTCACAATTATCAAATCAACCCCAAGAAGATTCCCTTTTCTTTATGGTCAGTGAGAGCGACAGTGGTCGTGGGCCGAAAAAAAAAGGAATCTGGGCGCTTGAAACTCAAAGGACGCTACCTGGAGTCATTAAGTCATGTTAGGGGGACAGGTGACTTTTTATTTTTTGATTGCTCGCTGTCTCCCTCCCTACGAATGGCTACTATACATGTGAAACTCCACTCTAATAAAGGATTCAAGGGATTCGGTATGTTCATTAGCATCGTAATATTCGAACTCATTGTAGTGTTTTTTTTTTTTTTTTTTCTTACAACATTCATACAAATTAAGGTTGAAAAGTTGAAGTGGGAGGAACATCTTCCTTGACAAAAAAAGTTGACTTAATTCTTAATTAGCTAATTTTCATTTTAAAACCAGCTCTGTTGCAACTTCATCACAATTTTTTTTTTAAACACACACCTTGCGATTGACACGTGTCAACAATGACACGTGGGTGATTTAAAACAAGAGGGCTAAAATAAAGTGTGGGCCGAATTTAAATGACGTGTTTAGCGTTGAAAACCGTTAGATTTATGAATATTTTGTGGGGCCTACAAAAAGGGGTGGCGCCCCTTTAAAAAACAAAGGAAAAAAAAAAAATTGCACCTCAGCACGGTGGATAGAGACATAAACCTCTCCTGTGAAGAGTTAAGATAAAATGAACACCTCAAGTGTGTATAGGTCCTTTAACTTGGAATTTTGACTCGTTTCCAATAAGGAAGTAAATAGGCCGTTTACATTTCTTATCTATTTTTCTATTTATTTCTTTTTTTGACCGCTATGGGTCAACACTCTTTGAGTAAAGATTTTTTTTTTTTTTTAGGGATGTTGGTATGTCTATCTCGCTCTTGAACTTAAGGTGGCTATCATCTTCTCAGGCTACGGGTATAATAATTTTCTGGAAGAACCGTTACTTCTTCGATTTTTGTTTTGTCTTAAATTCTAACAAACTGAAAAATCAGGAGACGCGACTGCATTTTTGGTGCCCTCCGGATGTTCCCTTTGTAGAAGGTTTTGGGTCGTAAAATCGGAAAGGGAAACAATCTTGACGAATGAAAGAAAAAGAAAAAGGTGTTTTATCGACTAATTACTCGGATGATAAGTCCGGTGGGGTGGGGTGGGGGTGGGAATTGATGCAAATGAAAAAATAGGGTTAGGGCGAGGGAGGAGGAAAGAGAATAGTAATGAAGAGAAGCCTTAGTGTTATACTTCTATTAAGTAATAAATCTTTCGGGCTATAAACGGCAGTCTCACGTTTTCAGTAGTTTGGTGAGCCGCAGTTCCAACAAGATGAATCGGGCTTCAACGTTGATTTTTCGTCTCGACGGGCTCTTTTTTTTATTTAGGTGATAACTTGGCCTCATTAATGACCAAGTTGGATCCTATTTGGTCTTTTAATGTTATACTCTCACTTCTGAGACTTTAGACTTTTTTTTTTGTCCATTCACTTCATCTTCCCTCAGCTATAAGAATGCGAGGCGTGGGGAAGTTAATTTTTTAATCAATTTCCTCTGGCAGGCAATTCAAATTTAAATTGGATTTCAACGCCATGATGTTAATATGGATATATGTATTTTTCGCACGCACACTTTCGAAAAAAAAAAAACTGTCCGTTGACTGGACTAGCGAAACGACAGGTGTTTGTTCATCCTGCCAATCCTGTTACTGATCTCTGCAATGGGGAGTAACAGAAGGTCCCGAAATGACGTATAGTGAACTTGTGGTGGTGATGTGGAACGTATGTGTCACCAATGCAAACACCTGCACATCTCCTGATGTGACCCACTCCCAAGTGTGTGTGTGTGGGGGAGGGGGTAACAATAAGCCTCGGAAGGGCTGTCATGAGTCCAGGACAGAAGGGGGTGGCGTCTCCTACCTCCTCCAGCTATCCCCCCCTCCCCAAGACAAGGTGTTTGGCACGGCACAGGGGGCAAAGTGTGCTTTGAACGGACCCCCAGGGCACCGGCCGATCCCCTGGTGTAATAGGCTTACCGCAGGCCTCGGCGCTTACGGCATGCAGGGCTCTGCCGGCGGTGGACTTATAATTACCCTGGCTTCTGGCAGGACCTTGAAGGGCTCACCCAGAAGTTTATATGAAGAACTCGGAGGGGGCTCAGAGAACCTTCCGTGAACGCCGCAGTCACCATCTGCTCCGTCCATGGATACCACCGAGGTCAAGCACGACATTGATGGGACCAAGGATGTACCTGTGGAGGGCAGTTCTAAGGAGCATACCCGCCGAGGGGAGTTTTTAAAAAAACATACCCTCGGTGGGCCGTTCTAAAGAACAAACCCCGGTGCAGGGGCTTATCGAATGCAACGCACTCGGCGCGGCTCGTCATCCTTGTCATTCTCGTGCTCAAGGGTCCAGTTAGCGATTATCTCTTATCGCTTTTAAGAATCGACGACCTCTGACCTTATTAAGAGGAGAGAGATATCTTCGCAGGACCAGCATTTTCGGGCTTCACACGCCTGATATGTTCCGGCCAGCGAGACACTAGCTGAGGACCTCTTCAACCTCATATTGTGAGAGGGACTCTAGAGAGGGACTCAGGGAAGTAGCGACGGAGCTCCAGAGGGTGGCGCGGCGCCTGCCACCCAGACAAGGAGTGACAATAATGCGTTTCCCTTCTGTGACGTTTCTACCGGCCGTTCTCGTCCATTTGTGCCTAACGCACGCAGATTTTCAACCAGTTCCACGATTTATCTCATCCTGGTGGCAGAGCTACTACACGTCTTATATCAGAACGTTTCGTTTGGCCACTCATGCGGCGTGATATAAAGAATTGGGTCCGTCAGTGCCACAAGTGTCAAACGTTCAAAGTACAAATGACACGAGAAGACGCCCCTCGTGCACTTTTTGACTTCTGATGAGCGTTTCGCACGTGTCCACGTCCATATCGATGGGCCGCTTCCGCCATCAAGAGGCTACGTGTACCTTCTAACCTGCGTCGATCGATACACCCGATGGTTCTGAAGCATTTCAGATGCCGGACAAAACAGCCTCTACTGTCGCTCGCACTTTTTTTGAGAGATGGGTCGCCCGCTTCGGTTCTCCAGTCAGCTTGGTGACAGATCAAGGCAGACATTTCTTGTCCTCTTTGTTTCGCGATGTCACTTCTGCGCTTGGCATAGAATTACTAAACACAACTGCTTACCATCCGCAGGCAAATGGTCATTTCGAACGACAGCACCGTACTTTAAAGGCTGCTCTGATGTGCCGAATGGACACACAGGAGAGTTCATGGTCCCTCGAGCTTCCGGCTGTTCTACTTTGTTTACGCTCAACATACAAGGAAGACATTAAGGCAACTCCGGCCAACCTTGTTTATGGCATCAACCTCAGGCTGCCGGGAGAATTTTTCGAGACACCATCTTTCGTGCCAACAACCAGCCAAGAGTACTTCCACAAGCTAATGGGCATATTTTAACGACTGCGACCAACCAGCACGGTGGCGTGGCATGGCTCTATCCGCCCGTTTCAAAATACTGATCTGGGAAATTGCTCCCACGTTTTCTTACGTGTGGACGGAGTAAAAAGCAGTCTCCAGCGACCTTATACTGGTCCGCGCTGGTGGTGCTGGCTCGTTCTGCCAAAACGTTCAAAATTCTCCTGGGAAACCGATCAACAACCGTTTCTCGTGACTGTCTGAAGCCCGCATTTCTATCGGAAATAGGCCCCTAGGCAATGGCAGAAAAAACGACCACACCTATCCAGCCAACCCTGGTCACAGCGCCACTCTTGGCCAGCTCGTCTGCTTTTTCATTTCCCTGCCATCCTCTATGACCCGGGATCCATCCCAACGTTAGGGAGTTCCCTTCGCCCTGGAGGTCCCGTATCCCTACTCTGCAACTCGCCACGGCCGCTGAGTCCACCACGGGTTTGGTGATCGCCCCCAGCGCCGCCCTGCTATCAGAGTAGATGCCGATCGCCCTACCTGTCACTTTCCGCTTCAGTAGCTCCAGAATACAAGCATCGATCGCTACCACCTCGGCCTGGAAAACTGTGGTGTGTCCCCCCTAGCGGGATACTTATTTCCACCCCCAGCTCCGGCACGAAAATTCCAGCTCCGGTCGGCCCTTCCTGACCCTTCTTGGAGCCGTCCGTGTAACACACCAGCTCCCCTTGCCGGGATTCCCAACCTTCTTCTCTCATAACCCCCCCTCTTCTCTCTGTTTGATTTTGGTCGAGAAGTCATTCCTTTTAACCACGTAATCCGGCCTAAGTGCCGAGGACGGGGATACTCTATTTAGTTCCCCTTCCCAGTCCCATTGGCCCTGCCTGGCCCTCTTTAGGCCTCCCTGGCATCTCAACCTGCAGGCAACTTCAAGTGCCCGACCCCTGACTTCAATGTCCAAGGGCTTCAGGCCTAGTAATCTTTCCATGGCCCTCGTAGGGCCTACACCATGCCTCGACTATCCCCACCGCCCCCCTTATGAGGGAACACAGTGTGGATAAGTCTTTCCCCCTAACCACTATGGCTCCGTCATCCTCAAAAAATTGCGCATAATAGCCCTTTTCCACTAATTCCCTTATAAGACTATCTACCACAAGTATCCAGAGAAGAGGCGAGAGACTTGAGCCCTGGGGCACCCCCCTACTGGCTCGTTTTTCCACCCTATCGCCGCCCACCTTAGCGACCACCCACCTATGTTTCAGTGAGTAGTCTATCCATTGAATCAGCCTCGTCACCACCCCAAAGTGCCCTAGAGTTGCCACAATACACTCCCTATGTACCCTATTAAATGCCCCTTCAATAACCAAAAAAAGAGCCAACGCGTACTCTTTCTGGGCCACCGATCCCTCCACCCTCCCCAGTAAGTCGTGGAGGGCCGAGTCGGTCGACTTCCCCGCCGTGTACGCATGCTGGTTTTGGTGGATCACTCCCCCAGTAGCCAATGATTCCCTCATGTATAATTCAATTATCCTTTCCATCAGTCTTAAAAGTACACTGCTTACACTATAGGCCTAAAATCCTTCGCTTTGGCATGCTTCCCGCCACCTTTAAGAATAAAAACAACTCTCACCCGTTTCCAGGCCGTGGGTACTTTTCTGGCTGCCAGGCACCTGACGAAGAGTCGTCTTATTCTCTCCTGAAGCCTCCCCCCGGCATGCTGGATGGCACACGGGTGTATTCCGTCCAATCCTGCTGCTTGTAGGGTCCCATGGAGCTGAGTGCCCAGTTGAATCGCTCCTTCGATATCACCACGTCGCATCTATTGCACTCCTCTTCGTCCTCTGTTCCACCCCTCAGTGGCACGACCTCCTCGCTCCTGCACCCTGGAAAATGAGTATTTAGCAAGTGTGTCGCGATACCTAATCCATCAACCACCGAACCACCGTCCGGAAGCGTTAGTGATCCTACATTACCATTCGGTTCTGACCGTACGATACGAACGAGTCTCGCCGCCTCTCCTGTTTCCTCAATTCCCTCGCAATAGGTCCTCCATGTATCTTTCTTGGCGCGGCAAATTCCAGTCTTGTAAGCTTTCCTAGCCGCCAGTCCTCGTCGTTCCCTGTTGCCTTCGCGGTTTCCGCGGCCGCTCTGGTCGCCCTTTTGAGCAAGCGGAGCCCTAAGCCCCCACCAAGGGGATTTTTTGGGCTTCCTCCTTTGCTCTGGGCAGGCCACCTGAAACGCTTCTGTTAGTATTTCCCTTACCTCTCTTTCCTCTTCGTCAATGGATAACCCCCCGGTCTCCACCATTCTTCCTACCTCCCGCTCGAATCTATCCCAGTCTGTATGTCTGGGGTTCCGTTCGGGTTCCGCTTTGTCTCCTTCGGCTCCTAACTGTGAACATAATAGGTCGGTGGTCCGACGTTATCACCCCCTCTTGCACCCTCCAGTTACTAATTAGCCTACTCATACTCCCCAGGCTCAGGGTCACGTCTTTGACCTCTTGCCTGTTCCTAACTACAAAGGTGGGCTCATCCCCTCTATTCTCCACAAAAAGACCTATTCTTACCAAATCCTCAATTAGCTGCTCGCCGGGTCGGTTTACGTTCGACGACCCCCACGCTAGGTGGTGGGCATTCGCGTCGGCTCCGACCACTAGCAGCTTCCCTGTTGTCCGGCAGTGGGAGCAGAGATTTTCAAGCTCCGCTGGTACGCCATCCTCCTCCATCGCTCTGTACCACGACGCCACGACAACCTCCTTGACCTCTTGATTTCGCAGGGTTGCCCTGAAACTGACCGCAATGAGATCCCTGGTTCCGAAGGAGAGCAACTGTATCGGGTTAAAATTCGCCAACACAGCCACACATGCTCTCGGAGCCAGGTCTCCCTCAGTATAAAAAATCTTATAATCCTTATTTCTAAGATAACATACCCTGTTCCCTGAGACATACGGCTCCTGGAACAGGCCCACCTCAAAACTTACCCTACTCATCAGGACCGCTACATCCGCAGCCGCGGTCCTACTGTGCTGCAAGTTAGCCTGTACGCACCTCACTTCGGCGAGCCCAGCAACAGGTCCTCCTCCTACTCATGGACGGTGAGGATCCCCCCCCCCCGTTGCTGTGTTGCTAATTGCCCCTCCACTCCCTCAGCTGGCCTTTGAGTTCCTACCGGGTCGACTTCCATATCTGACCCCTCGCTGTCCATTTCACCCATCCACCTGTTAGGCAGTAGAGGTGAGGTGTGATTTCACTGTCGGTGATTTTGTCACTGTGACTACTCCGTCACTGTTGGCTCCGGTGACGACCACATTGAAATCACCGTTCCGACCCTCTAACGGTGACATTCCTTTTCACTTATAATTCGTCACTTCTATCGCTTCACTGAGCTAGAGTCTCTTGCAGGTTACCACCACTTTACCAGTTCTACTATCGTTCCAATGAACTCAGTAGCGTTCTCCCCAAGTCTATCCCTCGTCCGTTGACTTTTTTTCTTGGACTTATAGTTAGTATTGAACCTTTAGTGTCGGTAATATATTTTTATTCACTTCGTTTTCAAGTACCTGCGCTACAGTGATCTTGTATAATTTTATTTTTTTTAAAAAACATATTCCTAGGCAGGGGCGTAGCCAGCCCTTGACCAAAGGCTGGACAGAGTATGTCGGACGTTATGGAAACTAGAGACCCCAACAAAAGAACTGGTAGCGCAATAAATCGTCAAATTCTTCCCCGGAAACTGAGTTTTCACAAAAAAGGGTCGTAATCCATCAAAAACTAACATCTTCGGTCGGAAATTATCTGTTTTAGCCTTCTATTCCTGATTTTCTATCCAAAAACTGACTATTCTATTCAGACTTTTTTTCTATTAACAGACAATTCGATTTCCCCGGAAATCGTTACTTCGCATTCAAATATGCAGGGTAACCGTCTTTTCATCAACGTATTGTCTGAGAGACGTAAAAATTAAACATTTTTTAACCAAACAATAACGGGTTTTAACTCACAACTGACGTTTTTTAACAAAAAAAAACTGAATATTTCACTCTAGTATAACTGAATATTTTACTTCAAAACTGACGTTTCTACGCCAAAGACGAAGTGTTTACGCCTAAACTAAAAATTTCACAGCACAACTTTTGAAATCCAAGTCTTTACCCCCAAAACTGGTGAATTCCGCCTAAAAATGTCGGGTTTAACCCAAACCGGATTTTAAAAAATGATCTTAATTACAATTAACAGACCACTCAGTACTAAAAACTGCCGATTATATCCTTCAATTGGCGATTTTAGTAAAAAAACAAAACAAAACGACAATTCCTGGCCATGTCTGACGTGCCCCCCCCCCTCAAAATGAAGATGCTACCACAAAACTGGCGATTCTAACCTAAAACTAAACTTTAATGTTTCATTTCAAAATAAATATTTTACACCCGAAACGACAATTAAACAAAACAAAACGACAATTCCTGGCCATGTCTGACGTGCCCCCCCCCCCTCAAAATGAAGATGCTACCACAAAACTGGCGATTCTAACCTAAAACTAAACTTTAATGTTACATTTCAAAATAAATATTTTACACCCGAAACGACAATTTCCCCTCAAAATTAGATAATTTACTCCAAAACTGACAATGTCACACTTTAACTCAAGTTTTCCTCAAAACCGGTGATTTTAGACCATTCTGCCTTGAAAACAGGTGATTTCACAACAAAAAATGACAAATTCATCGCAAATGTGACGATTTTATACCAAAACAGACGATTTCACGCCAAAGCTGACGTGTTGCCCCATAACTGATGACGTTAATACAAAACTGGCCATTTTACCCCAAAACTGACTGTTTTAATTCCAAAACTTACGATTTCATCTCAAAAACGTTCCTAAACTGAAGATTTTACCCTGAAACTTTTGGGGTTCCACCCCAAAAATATCACTTTACCTCAAAACTGAATATTTTACTTCAAAATTGATATTTTACTTTGTTGGGCACAGCTTTTCAGGGCACATAGAGTAAGTTTTGACGATTTCAAGGCTGGAATAGCTATAATTGCCATTTTTAGGGCGCATAAAGTCAGTCTTTCCAGTTATAGGAGCGAACAGTACGTCCCAAGTCAAGGCGAGAACAGTCGGGTTGGCCGTTTTCGGCGCTCCGAATGGTCTATTTTGCCATTTTCAGGGCAGGAGTCACTTGTTCAGGCATTTTTAGAGCTCGATTCGTCGGGTAATCCATTTCTAGAGCTCGTAAAGTAAATTCGGCAATTTCTAGGGCTCAAATATAGTAATTTTAGCCATTTTAAAGACACAAATCGACAGTTTTGCCATTTTCAGGGCTCAAATACCTAGTCCATCAAGCCAAGGCCATGAAGTTTGACCATTCTGGTGCGCAAATTGTCGATTTTGCCATTTTCAGGGAAGGAATCATCTTTTCAGGCATTTCCAGGACACGTGACGTCATTTTGGCCGTTTTCAGGGCTTGATTAGTCCGTCAAGCCAATGGCGCGCATTATGGTCATATTTGGCTCAAGAATGGCCAGTCTGATCAATTTTAGCGCACGAATGCTCGATTTAGCCACTTTCGGGCGGTAGACATGATCTTTTTAGGCATTTTCAGAAGTTCACCAGTCGCCACCAATTTTTAGGGCGCTTGAAGTCCAGTTTTAGCCATTTTCAAATTGCGAATCGACAGTTTTGTTTTTTTGGGCGTGACTTTAGTTACTTTAGCCGTTTTTATAGTGTAAATAGCTAGTTTTAACTATTTTTAGGCAGTGAAAAGGGTGTCAAACCAGTTTTAGTAGAGCGAACCACAGCATTTCTCTAGCACCTCTCTTGAGCAAATACTGAATCCGCGTCTGTCTGCGAAAATGGTATTCTAGGACGCAAAAACGGCGAATTTGGTCTTTGAATTATGTCACCCTTGCGATGTCCGTTTTGTGAGCGACAAAACCCGTTGAAATTAATTTTTTTAATTAGTGAAATCCGTGAAGTTATTTTTTTAGTGAGCGCCGACGAAGCACAATGTGATTATCCTGAATGATTTTTACTATCAGATTGCATCTAGGGGAGGGCAATTGCCCCGCTGAATCTGCATTTTTGAGCCTAGGGGAGGGCAGCTGCCTAGCCCTGCTCCCCTCCGGCTATGCCTATGATCCAAGGTAAATTCGTGCATTGCAGTTTTTGATCCATGACTCACCTTCATGTTTGCATTTGAGGCTGTGGGTTCGCCGTTCATAGGAGTTTTCCACGGATAAAGTTAGAAAAATAATTATAATTTTTTTTTTATAACCGATGCAAACAAAATTTATTTGCGAAATCGTGTCTCTCATTTGCCCTATTAATAGGCTTTGTTGGGTATGGGAATGAAATTCACACAGATATACCGGCGAGTCCGGTTACATTAGGCATTTGCTCAAACAAACTGCTACAGGGGGCCTGTCTGTAAGATTTCAGGGTTCCCAGGAATATCCTCAAATCACATGTTGATTGGGAGGACGGGTGGAAACAAACAGTGATAGTGACATTAAAAAGCTATAGAACAGGCCCTCAGTAGTCACTTAAGTGACAAAATCACTGGTTTTTGTCACAGTGACTGCACAGTCACCGGAGCTAGTTGTCACTGTGACCGACAAAAGCTGTCACGTCACACCTCTATTAGGCAGAACCCTAAAAAGAAGTGATATCATCACTATCAATAGGCTATACGGTTCGGTCACTTTAAACACATTCTAACGAGGATGATGGGTGGTGGGATCAGTCCGATTCCTCCAAGCGACAGCCTTTCCAGCCAGTAATATAGGCGTTATACAATTTTGAAGATAAATGAACGCATTTTGCCGGCATTCTTTTTCTTTATCGCTTGAAGTCCTTGACTACATTATTTGAATTGACTAATTTGTTTCATTAACATTAAAATTATATCTAGAGTTTTACCTTGTTTGGGATGGAAATGAAAGCTTATAAAATGATTTTTAAAAAAGAGGAGTGCCGGCGGAGGAGAATCGAGCGTATTCTCTGGCGTATTTGGATGAAGGTAATAATGGGGGGGGGGGGTACGTTTTAATTTCTGTTTTTTTGTCAGTCTGACGAGAGAGCTTAAACTTGAAAAAAAAAAATTATGCGTGAAATGCGACTTGATTGACATATTTTCAAGTCTCTCGTAATTCATTAACGGCTGTCTCGTGAAATAAAGTCAAAATGCTCCTTTTATGTTGAGAAAAATAAGGTCACTTGAAAAGATTTATGAGTGCGAGGAAACTTTCAAGTTTTAATTTCAATTTTTGATAACCCTCACTGACCTACCCCATCCACTGGCACTAATAACTGGCCACGAGACACCCCCCCCCCCCCGGAAGAAGTTCAATTAATGGTGACGCACAACCCATAGGATGACTATAAAGAAAATGTGGGACTTTGTTGACGATTTATGATAGGACAGCGGTTTTCAAATCGTGCAATTCTGATCATCTCTTCCACCCTTATTTGGTCCTAAAACTACTCCCGACAGTATAAGACAGATTTACTGCCGGTTCCCTTCCCCCCCCCTCCTTAGTCATCCCATCCCCCGAGTGTCTCTTGATTTGCACGGTCAAGATTGTAGAGCAGTGATTAAGAGGTCGACTGACCAGCAATTAGACGATAGGTCTGACGTTGTCGTAAAATATAGAAATACATCGAGAGAGAAAAAAAAGGACATGTGTTTCTGATGGTATATCGCGCCTGAGCAGGACTCAGACTGGGATGGTGGCCCTTGGGGTTTAGGGGCGAGCGGCGAGTATGTATCTTGATTAACTCTGTACGCAAGGTGGTCGACTAGAAACACTTTTTTTTTTTTTTTTTTTGCCCATGTTGTTACACTTAAAATATTCTTGTTTTTACTTGGAATACGAGCTGGCACTTGAAGGTAGTCTCACTTAGTTGCTTGTATATACTGCGGGAGATCATTTCTACGGATTCTGGAAGAACTCGTCGTGGGCGGTGCGGAAAGGGAGGGGGTTTAACAATATCCAGCCGTTTTGTTCGTTTGGGTGGTCAAAATCCCATGGAAAAATGTTGTTTTACGATTCCTACCGCGAAATCGTTGCGACCCACGAAAATAATTTATCAGCCACCCAATTATAAGGAAGCTTCTGCAGGGTTGACTTTAATTTCTGGGTTACTTTTTCGATTTGTTCTTACTTTTAATTGGCTCAAGACTCCTATAATACGGAATGGGGGGGGGGGGCTTTGCGGATGCGACCAAAGCAAAACAATCGTTTTAAGCCATTGACCCTCACGGGGTTCAATGTGTTCGCATTTTAAGTTGGAAAACGTGATGTTGACGGAAGCCTCTCTCAGTCTCTCGTTACTTCTTTTCCCTCTTCTTCAAGTTCCTTCGCCTAGTTTTTATTGCCGTAAACAATAAACAGTAAGTTCAAAAAGGTCGTTGCTCTTGTAGAAAAATGTGAAAGAGTTCTTCCAATTGGGAAAGCGTATAGGAACAATAATAAAAAAAACGCAATTTGGAAACCCCGCACCTAAAAAGAATTCCCGTCGTTTTCAGGCTTCGATTGATTCGTACAAAACCGCTTTTGTCGAATTCCTTTATCTTCAATGCAAATTACCTACACCCGGGTTGAGTGTACCCGCTGTGAACTCGCTCAATGAAACGCACGTGGTTGCTCTTCAAGGGGAAGAATAATATAGGGAGGGGGGGGGGCGTTGCTCAAAAGTGCACTTTTAAAACAATCATTTTTTGTTTTATGTTCCCTTCATCATAAAAGTTTCCAAGGAGTTTGAATAGCCTTTTAAAAAAGCGTGAACAAGAATTTAACCGTTTAAATTTTCGCCTCTCCCCCGTCACTTTTGATCCAAAGGAATGAAGAAAACGTCGGCTTTCTTCTTTTTTTTGTGTGTGTGTAAAAAAAAACAAAAAAAAAACCACCCCTACACAGGGGGAGGGGGCAATTTGTGTTTGATCTTTAAAACACTTTCAAAACTCAATAAAATTGAAGTAAATTTAATTCCGCGGCATAAAAAGGGAGATTTTAAGACAGCGGATCGTGTGTCCCTCGAGTATTTTTTATGGTAAGATATTTTGCCCGTTCTTTTAAAGCGTACCCCATATAACTCGAATCTCTTTTAAGTGCATATCAAGTCAAATTAGTGCCTCCAATGACCTGGGAAAGGTTGTGATTCGCCACTGCATGGGTAAACACTCGCGGTGTTCTCAGTGGGGTGGGGGGTCGGGGGTGTGGGAGACCTCTGGGAGTAACTGTCGATTTTAAAATTTTCCCGCACGCGGTGGAATGAAATGAGGACACTCAAATTTTATGTTTTACTAGTAGGTACATTATTTTGGTTTCTCTATCATTGATTTCTTGCTTCCGGTGTTCCGGCTGGCTTTGGATTACCTTCAGGCGCCGCCAGTGGATTGTATGAGGTGTGATTCATAATACATATGACACCCGCCATCACCAGAACCTTCAGCCGCAGCGCAGGGGGTGGGCGAACGGGCTGAGCCCGAAGGGTTGGAGGGCCGATCATATCATATCATACCAGTGGCAATACAACGTCAAAAAAATGAACCACTGATGGCTATTTAACAGGTCTCCAGGATCGGACATGGGACATGATCTCCTGCATATCGTAACACGTCCTAGAAAGGAGAAAGGCTTTGAGTCTCGTCTTAAAAAGCGTCGGCGGCAAACACCTCACTAGATCCGGAAGAATGTTGAAAATACCGATGCCAACATCGTGAAAACCTCCACTGGTCAATTCTTCACAAGCTGGACGGCATTTCGCGTCGAGTAGCCGTGTACATCTGATCGTAATCTGAAGGACTGTACGTTGGTGATTACATAAGTCAACGTTTGGAGTATAAAAACTGAGGCAAGGGGAAGTATTCTGAGAGAGGAGAAAGCCTCTCTATAGGAATGACGTGGCTTCAGTCCCACAATAAGCCTCACGGCACGTTTTTGAAGACGGAAGACGCGAATGGCATGAGGGGAAGTCCCCCAAAGCAGATTATCGTACTCCAGATGACAATGGAAGTACGCCGTTTGCAGTGCATCAATAGTTACGGAACTCTTTAGGCGCCTCAACAAAAATAAACTGCGGGAGAGCTTTGCGCAGAGTGAGTCGATGTGGCTTTTCCAATTTAATGTACCGTCCAACTTGAAACCCAAGAAAAAAAAGAGTATCCTGCGAGATTGGTGTCAACGCCGGAGGTGTTGTTATTAAAAGAATCTGAGTTTTCTTCGCGTTTAGGGTTAGGGTAAGCTTATTTTAACTACACCACTCTGTATACACTGAGAGACTAGCCGCGGAACCACGTCGTCATTAGATACCGCCAGCTGCGCAGAGATGTCAGCGTAAACATACGAGTTTTGAAGCTCAGCGAAACGGGGCAGGGATGCCGGGAAGTCGTTGTTGAAGACGCAGCAAAGTTTTGGTCCCAGATGAGAGCCCTGAGGAACTTCCTGTGGAACGGGACGAAGAGAGAAGGTGTCGGATTTAGTGCCCGGACCCTCAAGCTTGCCGAGCAGGATGTCATGAGGGAGAACATCAAATGCCTTACTCATGCATGTCTAATGACATCACGAGGGAGCGACCACCCGCCTCAAGATCCCGAAGGCATTGCTAAGTTGCATGCCGGCGGAGACAGTCCTGACAGTCAGAATAAATTTTGTTGTCCTCGAAGAAACCGGCCATGTCCCTCCGGACAAATTTCTCGAACACTTCAGCTAAATATGGCAGCATTGCTATTGGACGGTAATTATTTAGCTGACCAGGATCGTTTTTCTTGAAGACAGGGCGTACCTTCGAAAGCTTAAAAAGTTCCGGGAAAACCCCGAGAACAATGCATCTGTTATAGACGTGGGTCAGAGGTTCGCATATTAAATCAGCGACGGCAATCAGCACGATGCTGTTCATGCCCAAGAGATCCTCACAACGTGATGGTTTCAGCTTCTGCAATGCCTTGAACACTTCTTCGACGGTTATACATTATTGAACTGGAATGGAGGTTGATGGGATCGGTTGACAGCAGCGCAGAAGAAGTCCCTCCAGTCTTCCACGGAAACACTCTCATTGTCATTATCCTTACACAGATCCGCCACAGAGTCAAGGAACGAAGCGTTAAATTCATCAGCGGTAATGCCATGATAGTCGAAATTTTCGTCAGACGTCCACTGACCTGTCTGTTCTTTTATAATTCGCCAAAGAGTTCGGGGCCGACTACCAGTGTGGACAAGATTGCTGCAGTATTCCACTTTGGCATTTTTAACCAGTTTTCTGTATAGTCTTTTGGTTTTTTACTAGGCAATTTTCGCACTGTTGCAGCTTGAAGACAACTCGAATAGTCTAAAACATTCGTTTTTCAGAACCAGAAGATCTGACGAGTACCAGGGGTTCCTTCTCCTGGGCGAAGGGCTCTTTTTCTTAGTCCGGGGGAAGCAACTCTCTAAGCCTCTTGCTAGTTTATGTACAATGAAACTCACTTGCTCGTCAAGAGTTTCAAGAGCATACATGTCGAGTCAATTGACTAACCTGAGATGATCCCTAAAACGTGAGACGTTCCTATTGGCTAAGGCATCGATAGCGGTGACTCCTCCGTTCGAGGCAGAAAGAAAAGACTTCAGGTGGTATAGTTGTTGTCTCTCCACATTAATTGTTTTTATTCTTGTCAAATCGATTTTCGGCCTGTCTAGGCCATCATCAGGACCATTATTAAAATAAGCTTTCGTGTGTCTTCCACACTCGTTGACTTCCTTTACTATTTTAAATAGGGAAAGATTTATTTTTATTTCGACAGCTGGGAATGAGAGGGAGAAGAGAGATTAGTGGTGACTCGACGACGAGGCCGAAAATCGATTTGACAAGAATAAAAACAATTAATGTGGAGAGACAACAACTATACCACCTGAAGTCTGAATAACTCCACGACAACATGGCCAATTACGATTTTAATGAGAAAGAAAAGAGAATACGAGAAAAACTGGACGAGAAAAAATGACCTATGAAGCGCGTTTGATTTATGAATATTTAAAAACTATAAAATAGCCGAAAATTGAAGTTTATTTCTTTCTTCAATTTTAGCCGTGAGAGCTTTTCCTTTACACTTTGTTTGCGAATAGGTGATTTTCCTCAATTTTAGCTGCGAAGTAGCGTTTTCATCCCATGTTAGCGATTTTTCTCAATTTTTGCTCCACGATTTTTGCTACCGTCGTTCGGTTTCACTGAGCTTCCGAGAGAAAAACGCTAGCGGTTGGCAGATACCGTCGGTTTGTTGATGAAGAGCAGAGCCAATGGCAGTATCTGAAGCGTCGACGAAAAGGGTCAAGGGTGAGTCAGGCTTGGGGTGGACGAGAAGGGTAGCGTCAGCGAGATCTTGCAGACAATGGTCGTAGGCCTCAATCAACTGATCAGTCCATTGGATGGGAGATGTTTCGCTTTTGCTAGTTTTTAAGGCGTCATGAAGCGTGACTTGGGCCCAGGCCGCGCGGCGAATGAAGCGGCGGTAGAAATTTATGGTTCCGAGTGTAAACGACGCAAGGATTGAAAGGTTGTAGGTCGAGGAGCTTCGGTGAGGGCACGAACACGTTGAGGAAGTGGTGATGTGCCAGACGGTGTGCCTCGGAAACCTAAGAAGTCTACTTCTGTTACGCCGAAAACACATTTGTTCACGTTGAGATGGAGTCCGTAGCTCCTGAAACGCTGGAAAACGAGAGTGAGATGTTCCAGATGTTCTGCGGGAGATTTGGAAGTGATAAGCGCATCGTCGAGGTAAACGAAGATGAAGGGAAGGTCGCGAAGTATTTCATCCATGAATCGCTGAAATGATTGACCGGCGTTGCGTAAACAAAAACACATCATCGGAAACTCAAAAAGGCCGAAAGGTGTGATGACAGCGGTTTTTTCG